>LPNX010250280.1:3169-44158 GCA_001517045.1 Pseudotsuga menziesii | reverse complement strand
GAATCCCCCACTTGGGCCTCCACCACCTCAATCCTCCATCTCTCGATAGCAAGCTCATAAGAAAAAGGCAAGCTTGGGAAGAACACACTAGTGCTCCAAGGGAAAAAGGGATGCAGACTCAAGCATAAGTTTCGTCAACAATGGACTATAGTTTCTTTGCTCTCAATTCTCTCTTATACCTTCAATGTACCAAGGGGTTCCTTATATATCTTTTCAAAGGGGTAATGAAAGATCGAATCCGAGCGATCTCAAGGCATAGGGAAGGCCAGGAGTCAAATGAGTCGGATCCATGTCAAGGAAAACTCCAAAAGGATTTGGATTATGCACACATCCCGATGTACACGGTTTTAGTGGTCAAACCCGCGTATATACGCGCTTATAGGTTTAAAAGTCGCGTATATCATTTTTCATATATTTTTAGGGATGATCAAGGAAACATCAAAGGACAAAAAGTGGTCCATAGGGTCCAAGGAGTCTGCAGCGGGATAGGGGAAGGCCATACAAAGTGTGATTCACCTAGGGTGGTGAAATCCGCTATAACAGATGCCCCCTAATGTGTGAGGTTAGAGGGGTCATACGATGGCCGAAATACATTATAAGTCCATCCCAGAATTGGAGTGATGAAGGATCCCAAATGGAAGACCAGCCACCCAATCAGCATAGTACAATAATACAACTCTACATACAACTGCAAATACATATAGCAGTTCCGGATACATAAGAGTACAATGGCCATGAATAGGCATGATACATGATATCACATATGTGGTCATTGCCACATACAATATACATAGGTCAGAATCTCCATGATGAAGATATACAAAGGACCATGATCTCCAAAATGGCTGAAGATATATAATAGATCAATATCTCCATAGTGGCTGGAAATATCTGACATATACTGGAATCAAGTCACGAGAGCTGAAATCTCATGAACACTGGCACGATCAAGGAGGTAGCATATAAGAGATGCCACCAATCTAGAAAGTCTTCTACACAAACCGCTACGAGTACATGTCCTACTATGCGAATCGAGGTGTCGAGGTCGAACATAGTAGTCCATCGTCTGATTACCGGTCATTAATGTATACCGTTAACAGACGCGAGATTACCCACTGATAATGAAAATGGGAATCAAGGTACTAGAGTGCAAACTAACAAGTTTGAATAAATGTGTTGAGGTCAAACACTTGAAAGGGTCCATCGATCAGGGGACATTGATGTATTCCCAAGAAACTGTCAATGGCGAGAGAACCTGCCACTGATGATTGCAAGTCTCAAGGCACTCAAAATGACTCTAGACTCCAATACCAGAATAAATGATCTGAAGTCAATGGGATGAAATCCAATGGAAGGAGGGCATTAAGGCATCCCCCATCATCCAACACAAGGTACTCAGCAAAACTGTATAATGTGGAAGGACTCGATCATAAAGTGCATGAACCAGTAACTGTACCGGGAATTGCCGACATGCAAAGTCAAGATAACTGAGGAATAGCCGACTCAGGTTTCAACTTCCTTCGAACAAGAGCATAACAGCGTATGGTGATTGAATGAAGGCAACATAGACTCGATATACCAACTGGGACATCTCTGTGACATAGGAGGCATCAACAGAGGCTCCATAGGGACTGGAAGCTTAACTAGTTGGTGGAGATAAACTCAGATAAATGAGTACAGCTCCTAAAGTCAAACTATAACCCAACCAATGGATGTGATATACAGTGCTCTGTTCGAAGGCGACACGACTCGACAGCTGCCAAAGATAACATCTTTCCTTGTCCGGATTTTTGGTTTTTTTTTTTTTGGACTTTTTCTGTTATTGGAAAAGCTTGAAAAAAGAATAACTAGCTTTATAGTTACAAACTAGGAGGAGACGAGTGCCACAAGGGAAAACAAACTAGTTCCAATTAGTGGAACATACCTATGCTCAATGCAAGGATACATGTGTAGGATATCAACACTCGGGGGAAAATCCCCTCCCAGTAAAAAGGGAATCAAGCTGCGAAGGATATAAAAAATGGCTCTGCATGGCTAGATATGAGACAAAATCAGGCTATATGGTTGAAACACAATGTCAGGGGAGCTGGAATAAAGCTCAATAAGGTAGGAAAAGCTCATGATAATTCATTCGCAACTTGACATGAGGGAGTCCTGATGGAAATAGGATAGCATATGATCAAGAGGAGTATGAGGCTCTTGCGAAATGTCATGGCAGTACTATACAATGGACTCCCACACCCTAAAGGAGAAACCATCGGCATGGGAACCAAATGCAAATAAGGCGCTAACTAAGGTACCCATGTAAGGTGAAGCTCTACTACTCGTATCATGCCACTTCTAAAGAAACAAGAAGTTTCCGTGACATAATAGAGTGGGTTCGTACCTAAGGTCATGGTGATATGGTCACAAGGTCGTGCAAAATGAAAATGGTGGTGAAACCTAACCTATATGCCAGTTTAGACATGATACCTGAGATCGGTACGAACGGGTCAATCCAACGGCTGAAACGGCACTGAAAAAGGTCTTCTACAACACCAATTATGTCAAAAACGGTCCAAAATGGTTAGAAAATGTTGGAACTCTAGGAAAGAGGGTAAAAATTTTCAAATATTTGAAATTTTTTCTATAAAGAGTAAAAAATATAAATCATTTGAAACTTTTACCCATTTGACCTTTGATTTTCAACTACAAATTCCAAGAGATCCAACCGGCGGAATTCACAACCGTTTCTTCCAAGTATTTACTCATAATCTCCTCTTGCATTTTGACATAATTTTTATAGATTTTCATGGTCAAATGAGTTTTTTAGGCCATCCCAAAATGAGCGCTATGGCCCACATGGAAATCGAGGCTTTTTCCGTGTATAGGGATGGATATACATGGAAAAGGGTCTCAAAACCGCGTACATACGTGGTTGTTTTCAAAACAGTCGCGTATGAGGCCGCGCATATGATTTTTCACTAAACTAATGGGAAAATTTTCAATTTCTTTTGCAGGATGGTGCTAGAGTGGAGAGAGCGTGAGCATGGTGAAGTAGAGGAAGCAGTAAGGGCCAAATTAATGGCTCAACAAGCTCTTCGTGCATGCGGACTCTACAAGTTTTGATGTCTTGGTGGTTTGAGGGCCAAACCAAGACTGCTATAGATGCTGGTAGACTATTTGGATCCAGACTCAGAGTCCTTTCATATTGATGGGATGTCCCTCACCATAGAGGTGGAGGACATATACTTTATCATAGGGCTTTCTAGACGAGGGGAGGTGGTGAACCTTCCTTCCCGTGGTGGGCCAGGGGGTGGCCTAACTATCGACGAGTACATTGCAGTGTACTGTTATCCAGACATCCAGAAGGTGGGGAGTCAGGTCCCTACCAATACTATACAGGTGCTGGGCCTAAAGGCCATATTATTGACACTGGGTAGGATAGCCGGCTTAGCATCACTCCACCAGGCCTTGCGGCCTCTAATGTTCTATGCAGTGGAGTGCATGAGACCCACAATCTATGACTGGAGTACTACACTACTGAGCACCATGAAACACCAGCGAAGTGAGTGTAAGGCAGGCAGGGTGCGGAACTTCAGGTTTAACAATATCTTGAGCACGTTTTTCTTTGAGTGTGTTCCAGGATTGAGCCCTAAAGTGGACGTTCCTCTCCACGGGGTTCGAGATCCGGCCCAACGACGTTGGGCAGATGCTATGCGCAGACTGGGGGGTGGTAGGGTGGCCAACCCATATCCAACTGACTTCTTTTCATGGTGGCGACGACAGATTGTTTCCATTGATGACTACCCCTATGCAGGGATATATTTCCGGGGGGACCCAGACATGCCATTGCCACCAGGATCGGCATACGGTGATATAGGTAACAAATCTTAACCCTCACTCTTTTTAAAATTTTTTGAGTTATTGAATTTTTTTATATTTTCTTGATTTTATGGAAGCAAAAAGACATGTTTTTGCGTGACAACACATAGTGACATCTACCATTTGTGTGCAAATGTGGGACCACAGTGGCCAGAGGGCTTCCCTCGTCATAGATGGAGGGGAAGAGGAGATGACATCACAGGTGTGGATGCAGAACGAACGCTCCAGAGCATTCATACCAACTTCGTGAGACTGACTCATAGAGTTCCCATGGCGCAAGTCGAGGAATTGCCTGAGGCCATGCAGCAGCAGGTGGTGGGTGTACCACATGCATGGGTGCGTTTATTTTGATGGCCAGCTAGAGTCGTAGTGACGTTTGATGATCACAACCCTCCTCCTCCTCCACAGGATTAGACACCTAGGAGTGTATATATTTTGTACGACCGTGTATTATATGATGATGGCTTAAAAGCCCCAATTTTGTATCATGACACTATGTATTATCACATTTTTTATGTATAAAAAGTTTTATGGTGATCAATTTATTTATTTACATGTGTAAAAATTGTGTTTGTGATTAATTTATTATGAATGAAACAAATGCCAATCTAACACGTAGTTAGCATATGAGTCAGCAACTTGATTATTATTTCTTGGAATGTGTATATATGTTATATTGTCAAATTGCCATTCTAACAATCTCACACGTAAGAATCGTCTCAATAACGTCGGATCTCTAACATGGTACAAACCATTGAGCTGTGACACTACTAACTCCGAATCAAGACGTACCTCAAGAGATAGAACGCCATGTAGAATGGCATCCCATAGAAGCTCAATAACGATGCTATATTCAGCAACATTGTTGGAAGATGGCCGTAGACATACACCTCCTGAAGACAGTACCTGACCCATAGGAGTATAAATCACCCAAGCAGCAGAGGCTGAGTGTTGAGTGTGACAGCTTGCACCATCTGTGAATCCTATGTAGGTGGAAGATTCCATTGACTTTTGCCAAAATAAACGGAAACTAATCACAAACCCGATCACGATAAGAAAAAGACCTAACTATGCAAAGCTGTATAATAATATACAACAAGCAGCCTTGGCTAAAGATTATGCATAGTATTTTTTGAGATAGAGCCCATTTCTAGGCTCTGCCAAAGCTGTTCCTTCGTAATCCACTAACTCATAAGCACCCTTCTCTAACACACACTTGACCACGTAAGGACCACGCCACATAGGATTAAATTTCCCTGCCCCCAAGGTTTATTTTGGTTGATCCCACAAAAGGACCAAGTCTCCTTCACTAAACACTCTTGGACGGACAGTCTTATCGTACTGGACCTTAACGCGACGCTTATTAACCTCTAGAGCCACCAAGGCATCCCAACGCTGCTCATCGAGTTTCTCAAGGTGAACCAAACGCTCCTCCAAAGGTGAAGTGTCTGGTAAGAGTTCCACAGCTAGCTTCAACGAAGGAATTTCGCATTCAACTGGCAATATCGACTCCACTCCATGTACAAGTTGATATGGAGAAAAACTAGTGGCAGTCTTAACTGCGATTTGATATGCCCACAAAGTAGGATATAACATAATGTGCCAATTATTCTTGCTTTGTGCGATGGTTCGTTGGAGAATGGATTTGAGTGATTTATTCATTGCCTCTACCTGTCCATTCGCTTGGGGGTAGTAAGAAGAGGAGTGCTCTTGCTTATACCCTAAATTCAATGCCAACTCTTCCATCATATGGTTCTAAAAGTGTGAGCCATGGTCAATGAGAAGCTCTTTCGGAATCCCAAACTGAGTAATAATTTGGTTGAATACAAAGTGAGCGGCTGTCTCACCATCAAATTTTACTATAGGCATAGCCTCAGCCCATTTCGTGAAATAATCAACAACCACTATAATGTGATGGTGCCCCCCAGCCGAAGTTGGGTTGCAATCCATAAAATCGAGCCCCCACTTAGTGAAGGGACTGACGGTGATAATGGGATGTAACAAGGCAGGTTTCGAGCGCATATTACGTGGAAACACCTGGCAAGGGTGGCACCTCTTGACCACATCAACACAATCCTTAAAGATCAACAGCCAGAAATAACCTGCTCTCAAAATATTTTGAGCTGTAGAAAGCCCAGATAAATGACCACCACACACCCCTCTGTGGCAATCATTCAGCACAACCTTAGCCTTTTCATGAGTTAAACAACGTCGTAAAATGGAATCTACCCCACGGCGGTACAAAGTATTATCCACTATGAGGTAATTCTTAGAGACGTGACGTAATCGTCGTCATTCATCTCGCGAGAGGTGAGTAGGGGTCTTCAGTGTTTGTAAATATATTATGATATCCCCATACCATGGGTCTAATTTAGAGATTAAGAAGATGTATTCATCGACAAACGTATCTTCACAAACCAACTCCTCGGCCTCGCTCAGAAAATCCAATATAAGCTCTGCAAATATTAAAGACTTCTTCAATTTTGCTGAAACAAACTCGAGATCAAATTCTTGCAGAATGACAATCCATTTATTATACTTTCCCCCAATCATCCTTCGGGTGAGGATGAATTGAAATGGATTGACATGGGCCACAACCAAGGTCTGGAGAAGGAGAATATAATGTCTCAAACGCTGAACCTCATGTACGGTAGCTAAAGGAAGCTTCTCGACATGAGAATAACGAATCTCTGCGTCAATAAGGTTTCGGCTCAGATAATATATGACATGCTCTTGGAACTCATCATCCTCTTGAACCAAGACCATAGCAATCGTCTCTAAAGACGCGGCCACATATAATAAGAAATCATGGCTATAGTCCAAGGGACTAATCACCGGGGCCGATGCTAGGGCTCGCTTGAGTGCATCGAAGGACTCCCGGACTCGCTCATCCCAATAAAAGGGAGTATCCTTCTTCAAGAGATGCATGAAGCCTCTAGTCAAATTGGAAAAGTTGACAACAAATCTTCGTAAGAATTTTTCCATGCCTTGCAAACACTGAAGATGACGAATATTCTTCGGGGGAGACAACTGAAGTATTGCCTCAACCTTCAAAGGGTCGACTCTTATACCCTCTTTCAAAATGATGAATCCTAACAAATGACCTGAGTTCACGCAAAAGATGCACTTATGAGGATTTAATCTAACTGAATAGTTCCGGCATCTTTTGAATACCAATCTCAAGTGATAGGGATGACGCATTCTCATACGAGAATGAGCAGCAAGATCATGCAAAAATACCTCGACAATTGACTTGAGATCATGGAAAATCAAGGTCATTGCCCGCTGAAATGTAGCTCCGGTGTTTTTAAGGCTGAAAGTCATTTTCCGATATGTGAACATTCCCCAAGGACAAATAAATGCAGTATTATGTTGGTCCTCAGGTTTAATCTGTATCTGATTATACCTGGAAAAACCGTCCATAAAGGAGAACACCTTGCTACCCGCACACTCATCCAAAATGTGATCTATAAATGATGTGGGGAAGTTATCCTTAGGACAGGCATGATTCAAATCATGGAAATCAGTGCATATGTGGATCTCTCCCTGCTTATTATCCATTGGAACGAGGTTTGAAACCCACTCCATCAAGGGAAGGGGATAGATGAAACCGGCTTTCAATAGTTTCTCTATCTCTGCCTTAATGGCAGGTGCTTTCTTAGGATTCACCGCACATAAACGTTGTCGAACAGGATTAGCATTGGGGTAAGTCTTAATCTCGTGCTCGACAATACGAGGGTCAATACCTGGCATATTGTCGTAAAACCAAGCAAAAATATCATGGAATTCCTTGAATAGCTTGGTATATTCCAGAATCTCAGCATGGGAACATTCCGCCCCAATATAGACATTCTCTATCGTGCCAGGATTGTGAGAGATGTTGATAGGAATCGTTGAAGATATGTTTTCCATGTTTCCATCAGCCATCGAACTAGGAGAGCTTAATGGAACCACATGACTACCAACTCTCTGACTAAGAACCGCCCTAAAATCGTCACGCTCCAAACGGTCAAGCTCTGGAAGAAAGTACGATCTATGCTGAAGTTCCTCCCATGGTGGCTCAACTCCTAACATAGCCTCAATAATCACTTCATCTGAAGGGAAAACCATATCAAGGTAGTCGTGGGCATGAGAAGACTGTAACTCCCATACCGGCAGCACATATGGGTCCTCCTCCTCCATCCATGAAGAGGAAGGCTAGGCTCTGCAACACTCTTGAGATTAGCTTGATAAGCTATCATGGCTGCAGGCAACAGCACGCTCGTCTCGACAGGCTCACTCGAAGTACTCGGTGTAGGAAGAATCCAAGGGTCTTCCATATGACTCATGCGAAAAGACACCGATGTCATAGAAGTCGAAGCCTCATCGAAACTAGATCCTATCATGAGGATCGGTGCAGGACAACTAAAATTCCCATGAGGGATGGATATATGCCTACACCCACACTCCCAGTTTCCGGCTGAGAGTGCTCAACGATCGGGATCGAAGCTCCCAAATATGTGGTAACTGACAGATTCTTGAATGTCATTTGATCAATCGTTACGATCTTCCCATTATGTGGAAAGCATACAACACGGAACAAGGAAGAAGCAATGGCTTGCTTACTGTACATCCAGTTCCTACCCAGCAAGAGATTATAGTCAAGGGGTGCATTAACCACCTCAACCTCTATCGCAACGGTCTTCCCCCCCAAACGGACTTTAAGGGAAGGAAGGATTCCATGCAGCCTAAAATATCTCCCATCAAACACAGTTAACATAGTCGCTGATTTAGACAGCTCAGGAGAACCGAGACCCTTCCAACAGGCCAAAGACATCACAGAAGCAGCAGCGCCCTCATCAATCATAGTACGTTTGACGGTCATACCAAGACATTCTACGTGCACCAAAAGAGACACATAGTAGGGCAAGAGAGGCTGAAGTCCTGCGGTTTCAAAATTGATCACAAAGGAAGAATAATCATCATTCACACCAAGGGCAGAAAGCAACGCCTTCCTTTGCAAAGGACAACTCTGAAGCACTTCCAATGCAGACATCGCACAAGGAGTATGGCCCAAATCCTTGACAACTGAATAATTCTGGGTGGCTCGGGCATTTGGATTATGCCCTGAACGCTTAAGGACTCCCTTAGGAATGTGAGGTGCATCCTCAGGTTTATCTGTAGGTTTCTCAATGCGCAAAGGGGACCTTGGTGGATCAGGCTCTTTGCCTAGGCTGGGTTGTGACAAACTATAATCTTTCGCACAAGTCACAACTTTCGCAGCACAGACCATGTTAATGCACCCACGACCACTACCCTCCAGTGGATCATCATCACTAGACTGGTCATGGGAATTCGAGTTCATATTTTGATTATGCGGTAAAGGGTTAGTTAGCACAGCTGGGCCTTGTGCTAAGAATCTTGAAGCTTCTTCAATCCAAGGGCACAAGTAAGTGAGGTGATCGTCCTTACATAGCTTGCAAGGGAACTTAACCTTAATTTTCACTTGCTTGTCCCCCCCATCATTTCTACCATTCTTGTCACTATTGTTAGCATTCTCATTCTTATTCCCACCCTTTTGATTATTATTTTTACCCTTTTTTCTATTCCGTCCGGGCTGCCTGTTACCCTTCTGGTCCGATGATTGCACAGAAAGTACATTCACCATTTAGGCAGGTTGAGACGAAGCCGTAGCTTGTCCTGAAGCAGATTGGTTGAAGGACAATTGACTAACTTGTTTTGCAACAGAATCTGCAGGTTTCGCACTTGCACAACCCACAATGCCATCGGCATGTGGTCCAGGTTTGACTTTGGGATCGAAACTGGAACGAGGAGCATTGGGAATAATCTCATACAACAAACCGGTCTGAGCATAGATCAAATCCAGTTCCTGCGCTCTAAAAATCGCTTGTTCCTCATTTTGCACTCTGGATGTGGAAACATCCTTTGCTATATATGGCAATAATGACTTGAGGAACCACTCGAAGAGGAATTTCGGCGGTATAAAAGCTTTAATTAATCTCTTTCGTCTATGCCACTCTTGAATATGATCAGAAATATGTGTGGCTTTATCTTATCGAAATGTTGACAAGAGTTTAGTACCAACGTCATAGTGCACTAGTAGCTAGAAGTGATTAAGAAAAGTCATCGCAAGGTCGTCGAACAAAGCGAAAGCTCCCTTAGGTACTCTATATACCATTTCGCAGTAGACCCTGTGAGGGTGCGTTGAAATAGTCTCAAATGGACTGAGTGCTGATGTAATGAATTCGAAGAGCACCATAGGTGAAACTTAGTAATTTGTTCGCTCAGATCCTCTCCCAGTTTGCCTTCAAACTTAGGTATGTCCGAAGGAATCTTGGTAGGGACAGCCGACCAAGCTGGGTCATGAGCCACAGGATCGTTCGTCAATCTTGATAAGTCAAGAATATTAAGTGTCGCAAGGAAAGGGAGCCTAGGATGATGAGGTTCATGGACCGCTCCTTGATTCATATAGGGTTGATTACCACCATGGCCTTGGCCATAGTGTCCTCCTCCTGTCTGACCTGTATAAGGTGGAGTGGAAGTACCATAGTATGGTGGACCTTGACTAGTAGGAGCTACAAAGCTATAATTAGGAGAGTAAGTAGGTTGTTGATACCCACCTCCATAAGGTGAAGAAACCTATCCATACTGCGTCCCATAATAAGGTCCATAGGTCATCACATGCGATGCCCCATGAGACATTCCGTAGGTAGGAAGATACGCTCCGGAAGTAGGGATATACGCCCCAAAAGTAGCAAGATGACCTCTAGAAGCATGAACATAGCCTCCCGAAGCAGCGGGCGGTATGTGAACTTGAGACACAATCGGTCTAGTAACCATAGTACGGACCTAACTCATAGCCATATACTGGCTCGAAGGACCACGTGAATAAGGTGGAGGATGTACATTTGAAGAACTAGGGACCAAGGACGAAGGAATCTAAGTAATAATATATGTACTACTGCCTATCGTTACTCATCTCGGATCTGGTATCCTAATCGGATTGCTAACCCTAGACCTAGGAGGGAGATACAATGTAGCTTCCACCACTGGGACGGAAGGTGCAATGTGACTAGTGCTCCCAAACCTCTCCGCATGGTAAGGAATGAGAGTGCCCCCAGGCATAGTGTTAGGCTCGAAATCGGATTCGACATGAAATGTCAAATCATGTGTAGGGAAACCAGACGTAGCATAACTACCGTACCTAGTGCTGGTAGGTTCAAAATGAGTCTCGGCATCTTCCGGCATTCCATACCGGTAACACGTCAATGGGGAATCAGACTTGGAGTGAGTAGGCCTATCGTGCAAGGTTCCTATCTCAGAAATCACAGGACCTAACTTATCTAAGTCGGGTGAAGGATCATAAGTAGGAGTAAATTCCCCATCGTCTACATGAATGGGAGGAGGTGGTTCAGGAATATCCTCTAAATGGTCTCCCATGGTGTGTGAATCAATGTGTGAAATAGTCCTCGTGGACTGTCTAGGTCTCTCTCCCAAAGGAGGAGGAGAAGTAGAAGGCGGAAGTCCTACTAAACGATGAGAATGGGAAGGAACCGCACTCGAATCCACAATGACTCAAAAAATAACAAAGACTCTCTATTTATGTAAACCCTAGGCCAACTATCGTGCACAGAGCAATAACTAATAAAATCTAAAGCCAAATGCAAGCAAACAAGGGCTGGATAAGTGAGCTCCTGAATGAAGTAGGTATGTCTCACCTAGGAGAGGCTTGAGACTCCCATACAAAACAAGCATAGGTACACAACCAATTATTGTGGCCCTCAGCTTCAATGCGTAAAGCGACTGTGCTGTCTGACCCCAACCTGGCCAGGACACCTGCAGAATAACCCCTGCAAAGTACCCCCTCGATATCCTAGGTAAGGCCACTAAGGTCACCTCAATATAATCAATTCTCAGGCGGACAGTCGCAGGCGGGATTGACCGTATGGGCAGGGTAGCAAAGCCCGAAACTCTCAAAAGAGCCCCCAGATACAAATACAATCCTGGAAATATCTCCGGTGCTACTCAGTTATGATTAGGGGTCATCCCAATCAATAACCGCTCACACTGCCTCGTGCTTAACTACCTTTTGAGAGGAGGATACTGAGAAACACTGGTTATACGAATGATTTCACACACTCACCTGGACAGACACCTAGATGTTGTTTTTTAGTGATCTTGGAGAATTGACTTACAATGAACTATTCCAAGATCCTAAAACCTAAGCTTGTTGGTGCACCCTAGAAAAGAAAAGAGTGTAATTCATTTTATTTAGCGTTGATTTTAGTTGGCTTTATTACTCAAAAAAGGGATATGATCGTGCAACTAATGGTGTTATGACGCAACATGAAGTAAAATGCACACCTAACAATCAATGCAAATGCATTGTGTCCATGAAAATAGGGTATGCTACTACGTGAAATGCACAATTCTTCTTCAAATGATAAATGTAATTTTTCCTATATGAAGTCCTAACTAGTACTCCAAAGCAAACCTAGTGCAAAATGCAATGCATGATGATAAGCAAATGTTTTTGGATTTTTTGAAAATAACAGAGATGCAAAAAGCAAAAGAGTGATCCTATGACCCCTAGACTCTACAAGCACACCCAAACAGCACTCAAGCAAAGCACTAAGGTAAAAGAACTCTAATGCACTAATCTCAAACAAAAAATGGAAAATTCCATGACAAGAACCTTCTTAAAAAAGAAAACTTTAGCCTAAAAAAAATGTTTCTGGTCAGAAACAGAGGTCTAAGAAAACCTAGGCAGTGCCAAAGGAGATTCAACAAATATTAGAATTCACCCAGCAACCAACTATCTTCCCCAAAAAGGAAAAATCAAGTGCATACGTGACTGTTCCCAGTAAACCTACGTGTATACGCGGAAATCTCAGGGGAAACCGTGTGTATATGCGACTGTAAGTCAAAAACTTGCGTACAGGAAGAAAGGTGCATAAAATCAAGGAAAACAAACAGGATGAGACAAACTTCACACCAATCAGACTCTACCAGGCATACATGCCCCCATACCCGACACAGAAATAAGAGAGAAAGAGCAATTCAAATTCATTGAATGCCGAGAAAACAACCCCCAAAGGACAACTACTAGGAACTCCCCAATAGAGTCGCCAATTCTGTTACGGAGAGAAATTCCTATGGCTTGGGGTACCACAACAGACAGCTTAACCCCAGAAATCAATCCTTTCCAATATGCAATAGAAATTAAATGTCTAACACTAAAGGATCAGACCTCGTACCTTATTCCAGATGGTTGAAGTAGATCCCCATTGAGCTTTCCAATCTTCATCTTGAATTGATCTATTACTTCCTCAACAACAAGTAAACAATACAAGAATTCTATATATCATGGTGTTAGATCTATTCTAGCATATATAATCAATAATGTACAAGCATTTGACATAATCCCATGGATAAAAGATTCATTCAAACACACATTATTGGACAGGAAAAGATATTTCTATTAATATAAATCAGAGATTACAAGGTACAACCTCTGATGACACGTCTGCGAACCAGAGAAACTGAATCCCCCACTTGGGCCTCCACCACCTCAATCCTCCATCTCTCAATAGCAAGCTCATAAGAAAAATGCAATCTTGGGAAGAACACACTAGTGCTCCAAGGGACAAAGGGATGCAGACTCAAGCATAAGTTCCGGCAACAATGGACTATAGTTTCTTTGCTCTCAATTCTCTCTTATGCCTTCAATGTACTAAGGGGTTCCTTATATAGCTTTTCAAAGGGGTAATGAAAGGTTGAATCCGAGCGATCTCAAGGCATAGTGAAGGCCAGGAGTCAAATGAGTCGGATCCATGTCAAGGAAAACTCCAAAAGGATTTGGATTATGCACACATCCCGATGTATGCGGTTTTAGTGGTCAAACCCACGTATATACACGCTTATAGGTTTAAAAGTCACGTATATCATTTTTCATATGTTTTTAGGGATGATTAAGGAAACATCAAAGGACAAAAAGTGGTCCATAGGGTCTAAGGAGTCTGCAGCGGGACAGGGGAAGGCCATACAAAGTGTGATTCACCTAGAGTGGTGAAATCTGCTATAACACAAGTTCACAAAATTAATATATTAGCTCAAACTATACATATGTGTACAAAGAGGAAAATAAATGAATAATTTATTACAATTAACAATATACATACATCACTCAAAAACCCACTGAAGACAACATCTAACGAAAGACCATAGCATGGATGACCACACGATGTGCACTCATGAGGCTCAAAAGTAGGCTGAGAATGTGTTGATGGTGCTGCACTAGTAGATGGTCCTGCAGTAGATGGGGGTATTGCACTAGTGGGTGGTACTACACTAGAAGATGGTCCTACACCATGACGACCTAGTGTATGTACCACACCAGGGACAGATGTCCCTTCCTCCCCCATATGTTGAACCATAGTGCTATGGCGAACAACGGCCCGTGCTAAACTCAAAAATGCATCACTTGTCTGTGGAATAACACGATGTACAGGTGGGACATCTGGCCCAGGAAACTGCCTGTGAGGTGCAGAGATAGGGCGATCAACATCTCGAAGCCTGGCATTGGGTCGGTTTTGGGGCATCCCCCCACCGATCCCCTGAAACGCCAATATATCAAAATAGTTTACGTGTTTACCCAACACGAACTTTGCATACATCTTTCGAATGAAATACAAGGGGATTTCCCTATTGTTGTGTGGTGGCATATCAAAAACCATATACCATATGTCCATCCAGTTATCAACAAATGGTTGATATGTGCACCACTCGATAGAGATATGTGGCCTATTTGCATTTGGGATTTCCCCCATGTGAGGGTCCCTAAACAATGAAAATATATGCTCTTTGGTAATTTTCAACTTTTTTTATTGCACTATAGCTAAGCCCATCAGCATACTCACGTCTTTTTCTTTCTCTATATGATGTAATATCATATAGTATGTTGCTTGAAAATGTAATAGTCTCAACAATTGCATCCAAAGTGGATGCAAGTGATCGTCGAATCCTATCACCACCACTAAAAGCAGTACTGAGACCTCTCAACTGGGCAAGCTCAATCATTATTTTAACATTGGTGTCCATAGTTGCAACTATAATAAAAAAATCAATAAGGAACTCATTAGAAACGTATACATGGTATATAATGACATCTCTTCAAAATTGAAAATGTAAATTAAGGAAAACTCAAGTTATAAGCAATTTAATGGCATTCACTTACATACATTTAAAACTTAAAATTAAACATTTAACAATTAAATAGTGAGTTTCGTTCAACTTCTTTCTAGAAGTTAAGGCACTTCTTCACCCTCATTGGTGACTTTTCCATGCACACTTGGGGTTTAAACTTCTTTGAATTTAGGAGTGCTATTTTGACATGTTTTGTCCTTTAGAACCCTTGGATATGTAAAAGAAAGGGGCAAGGCACTATTAGGACATGTGAGGCAAGAAAAGGGGTGATACAGGGCTGCCACCATATCTTCTAAATATAATTGACTCGATCATGGTTGGGAACACTCTCACGACACACTCTAGGTAGTTCATGGGTGTTCACCATTTCCATTGATGTATAACCATGGAAACCAACCAAAAGTTACATGGAAAATGGAGAATTTGTGGACTGGACTACAATTGGTTGTAGATGAGCTTAGAGACTCGACATGTAGAAATATATTACCCATTGTTTTTACTATTTTAAAAAATGGTTGATAAATATAGTGATGTAGGGGCATAGACTGTTTGAGTAAAGTCATTTATGTCTTTGCTAGATCTAGGGATCTTAGGGAGACCTACAGTCTCACATGTTTCTAATTTTATTTATTATCTTTATAGGATAAAAGAAGCAGAATTCGTGTTCTTGTGTTTGCTAACATGGGTTTCTTACACCTTGTGCCTTACACCATATTTTTATGTTAGCTCTACCAATTGGTGTGTAATATCTAGGGCTTCTACTGTAATTGGAACATAAGCTAGCTTGTCCATTACTCTCTCTTGCATATTGTGGAGAATTATGAGATTTATGTTGTTTAGAACCCTACTCGGTAGTAATTTTGTGTCTCTCTTATAATATTTTTGTTCCTTTTTGTGTATGCCTCTCAATCTCATTATGATGTGGGATTTCTATCTTTCTTTGTCTTTAATTTGAATGTAGATATATATTGTTTTTTTAATTGTTAAAACCCTTGGCTTATAATTTTAGCCTCCTTCCACACACACTCTATACTTGTGTTTGTTTTATATATTTATAGCCTTTTGGAACATTGAATATCTATTAGACATGATGTTTTTTATTTTTATAGCCTCTTTTAGTTTGAATCTATCAAACATTAGCTTGGGAGTTGTTGGGTTGACTATTCTATTAAAAAACACAATTATAGGTTAAAAATTGAAAAAAAAAAGAATGTTTTGGGTGATTGAATTACCTTGTTGGATGACAATTCACCAGTGGAATCTCCTCCCCTCAACCTAAATCATCTCCTCCAACAATCCCAAGCAGTTAACTTGCTCCAAAATGCTCCAATTGACCGTCGTTTTCGCGTTCCTAATAGGTAAAATGGGCTGCGGGTTTCGGGCCTGTGTATATAAATTATTTTTTGTTTTCCAAATTGCGTACGCATTTTATAATTACAGATTGCGAGCGCGTTTTGTAGTTATATAATGCGTACGCGATATGGCTTCCTATCCTACATGTCCCATGACATGTCAGGCTCAGGTTGAACCATAGCAAGTGCTATGTAGCAGAAACACGTTGTATTTTTTTGTAACATGATCGTGTTTTTGAAAACTAGGATTGCATCTAAAAGGTCCCTCGTCTTCTTGCACTGACCCGTAGCTTAACTGAATGTAAGCCACAATCAACACACCTAGTTAACAAACTGATCAAGTCATGATTGACTCAACTGAGTCCTAACTGAAGTCACAGTCCAATGGGTGACTGATTCTAAGTGAAAGTAGCTCAGACAGATGTCACTGCATGCCAACCAACAAGTGGTAGCGCATCATTAACTCCAATGAACCGCGATGAGGTTAACTGAAGTCTAATTGGTCATCAGAGGTGGTTGGAGGTGCCCTGGTTGACTCCAGTTCATAAATATTAATAAAAATAATCAATATAATGAGTGGAGGCACCTTCACCACTTAGCTTAACTGATTGTAACAATCAATTCATAATTAGGTGCATTTATGACACTCATATCACCCCCAGAATGCTCCCTGTTTTAAGGAGGAAGCCCAGTTAGCCTCCTTGACTGAAGGTAGGTGTGGGTGTGCTCATGTTGATGTCATAGTGTGCTCATGTGATGCCGATTAAGTCAATAAAACTTAGGATAGTGGTTTAACAAGGCAAAATTGACCAAATTAAGTGTGCATATTGGGTAAATGTCTCCAACAACCTCTCTTAAGATACTTAGTAATTATGTAACAAAATCAATCGCTTTATTTTTTTAACTTTAAATTAGAGAATATTTAATTCAATTTTATTAATTTCACTTAATTTAAGAGGTAGATTATTTACTTAAGCACCAATGAATAATATATCTTAATGTATTTATATTTATATGTGATTCACAAAACATAAGATTGAAATTCTTTTTTACTAAGCATAGAAAAATATAGGAAATAGAATTGATATTTTATAATTCATAAAAGGATCATGTATGTATTTTTTTGAATTAATATTTTATAATTCATAAAAGGATTGGAAGAAGTTATGCATTTCTTTAAATTGATATATTATAAATTTTATATTTTATAAAAGATGAAAATAACCTATTTATTTCTTTAATAAGATGAAAAATTACATGTCTTTGGTTTTCTATATTGAGGAATTAGTGAAGGTAAGAGTAACCATTTGATATAGGAATTGATATTTGATAAAAACTTTAAAAAATATATTTGTCTAAATTTAATTATTATTATTATTATTATTATTAGAATCTTAGTATATTAAATTTGTGTGAATTTTTATTTAAGAATTATAAAAAGATAATGCATGTGGAAAATCTTATTATGGTTAGTAATTAATAGTATTGAAAATTAAATCTAAATATAATGATGGTGGGTGTTATTGATGAAAAATGGTAATAAATTTGTGTGGCAAAATCTTTTTATGAAATAATTATATATGTGACAAGGTCTTTTCAAAGTATTTAATAGATTTTTTTATTTGTAATATGACCATTTAAAAGAAGAATTTTGTTTGGAGATTTCTTTAATAGGAAAATGTAATAAAAGTGCAAGTCCTTTGTGTTGGACCTCTGGTAAATAGATGTTTTCAATAGTAATTGAAGTGTACTTGGTTGAAAATTGGAGCGTATTGTAGTGGAAGGTTTACCTTTGAGTTTTGTTTGCTTCAAATTTGTGGTGACACAAGATTGCATCTTAGTTAAAATTAGGGTTAATTAATATTTTAAGCTAAATACTTGTGTGTATTGGTTCAATAAAAGAGACTATGGCATGCTAAGACTGTCATCACAATTTGTGCAACCTTATCCAATAAATCCATACCTATGTAACCCACTCACGAATTTGAACCTCCATGTTAATACAAGTTTAATCGCCTCACTTGTGGATAGACCACATTCTTGTTATTCAAATCAAATCAAATCTTGTTTCAAGAGGCCTTTTAAAGATATATATTTTCAAAACTTTCAAAAATTCCTATACAAAAATTATTTTCTAATCATAAATCTAATTTTAAGCTTTGCTTCTACCATATTTTAGTTATAGTATTTTTTTACTAACTAAATTACAACTTTTTATTAATATAAAAGATATATATTATATATTTTGTATTTTAAAATTCACCAATTTATCAACTTTTGTCAACATAAATAATATTAATTTTTATTTGTATTAACAAAATACAAACAATTTGAAGATTTCACTTTCAATTTGGAGGGCATTTGTCTTTGAAGTAGAATTTTTATAAATGATAAAGTAGAATGTGGGTGTGTGTGTGTATCAATTTTCATTCAAATAAATTTTGAGATGTAATAAGTTGTAAAGTACAATAAGCACATGATGAAGGAAGACTAATTTTAAGAGGTCCAAAAAAGAAGAAAAAAGTTATCTAAAAATAGATTGATCACACTGTAAAAGTTTGGGAAGTGAGCCCTCTCTTAAATTTATGACAATTATATGCATCACCCATAACTTTTTTAATGATAGTGAGATATAATTTGTTTAATGATTTTGTTTGTATATAACAAAAACATCCATGCATATTGGACATTGAAAAATTATTAAGGGCGACTAACTTATTGTGAAGCGTCCTTGCGAAGCTACATTTCTTAGAGTACAACACCATTAAAAAAAATTAGTCCCAAGGCATTGTAAAGACACTTATTATAAAGGAAGAGAAAATGTTGGATGAGGAAATGATAAAAATGAAGATACAACATCCCTAAGGAGGAAAAAACCTCGAAGCAAATGCTATTCAGGATTTTTGTGGTATAGGGAATTTTCCCTTGAGGATTTTGTGTTATGTTAGAAAATAAACCACCAAAATGTGTATGACATTACACAAAAAATGCTATTTCTAATGATCAAGTATATTTTCAATCATAGGATATAATTATGTCTTTACCAAAATTTCACAATATGAATATTTAAGAAATAAAATGAGCTTTACTTTTATTATATTATACTATTATGTTAACTTCAAATGGGGTAAGAATTATATTAAATTAACATAATAGCAACAAAAAAAAATGTCAACATTGCATAAGTTGAATCTATATTTTTCTATTAAAATCATCATTCAAATTTATTGATAAAAATTAATCTTGTTTTTTTCTTCGACATTATTTTGCACTTTTTTGAGACAATTGCTAGTTCTAAATTAATACAAAGATTGTGGATCTTAGTTAATAAAAAAATAACTGACTTTATTTTAAGGTCATAAACTATTGATTCAATTTGTTAGTCAACCGAAAGGTCACTTACAATAATCGGAAGGTCATTCGAATGACCTAAAAACATCACTTTTAACTCTCGGAAATTTAAACGTCATTTGAATGACCTAGAACTTAGAAGGCTGTTTCAATGAATTTAACTTACACATACTTCACTTCTTTTCTCCGTGTGCAACGACTTATGACACATCACTTTTAACTCTTCAAAATTGAAAGGCCATTCAAATGCCCTGAAAGGCTGATTCAATGACTTTTAACTTACACATACGTCACTTCTTTTCTCCGTGTGGAATGACTTTTTAATAAATATTTGGAAGACTATTTTCTATTTTCTATTTAATAATTAAATAATATTTAATTTTGACATAAATATTATTTAATTATTAATTAATATAAAACATATATAAGTAATGTAAATTATTTAAATATAAATATACAAGGTTTTTTTGCTTAATAATTATAAAAACAAAGATTCTAAAACTTTAAATATAGAAAAATTGACAATAAATCATAATCATAATGAAATTAGCTTAAATTAAACTATATTAAAAATTATAAAACATCAAATCAATCCCCAACCCAACATGCTTGGGAATAAGCTAGCTATGGAGCAAACCTCCCTCCATCGGACAGAGGAGGAGCAAAGTCAACGATTAATATAAAACATATATAAGTAATGCGAATTATTTAAATATAAATATACAAGGTTTTTTTTGCCTAAACCGTAATAATTATAAAAACAAAAATTCTAAAACTTTAAATATAGAAAAATTGACAATAAATCATAATCATAATGAAATTAGCTTAAATTAAACTATATTAAAAATTATAAAACATAAAATCAATCCCCAATCCAACATGCTTGGGAATAAGCTAGCTATGGAGCAAACCTCCCTCCATCGGACAGAGGAGGAGCAAAGTCAGAGCAAACCTCCCTCCATCGGACAGAGGAGGAGCAAAGTCAACGTTTGTTGACTTTGCTCCTCCTCTGTCCGATGGAGGGAGGTTTGCTCCATAGCTAGCCCACACCACATGCTTGGCGTATGGAGTGGCCCACAAAGAGATCTTAAGTTGGAAACTAATCCGACGCTGTCCAAAAGGCAAGTTTTGTCTTCTTCCTCGTACCAGAAACTCAATATTTTCCGAAGTTCCACAGCTCTGTCAGATCGACATAGATGTAGCTCTCCTCCGAAGTCGAGAAGAGGCCGTCTGACGCCAACGTCTCGTCGTCAATCGATGGGAATTTATCGAAATTGAGGCACCCAGCGCCGTCTGTTTCCGCAAACAAAGATTTCCACAATGCGTCCTGATCGCTCGAGAACTCCATTTCCGAAACCGAAGAGGACTGCAACGGTGACAGAAATGCGGGGTCTTCCATACTATTATTATACGTCGAAGGAGAAATCGAATGCAGTTCGCCTAAGGCATATTTGGCAGTGGCATCCTGAATTTGCTTACGGGAAAGAGAAGTGAACCGAGGTCATGAATTGTAGTGAAGTGCACGATCTGGGACTGAATTAAAGACATGGAGGCGAATCTACCGAGCCTATATATATCTCAGTATTGTCCTTGCGTAATGTGCGCGTGAGTGTTAGCGAGAGGAAGATCGGCGGAAACAGCATTGACTGAATCTGAAGGATGCAATTCAAAGTAAGACCGGTTTGGGACATGAAACAGAAACGGGCGAGGGAATACTGTCCTGAGAAGCCGATGAAAAGCCGACTTAATTAAGCCGATGACGAGTTGTTGATTCCAATTTCCTTGTCGTTTAGGTATCTTTATGGTCGAGTCATGTCATGATCTAAACTTTATATATATATAAATATATTTTTTTATTCTTTTTGGTAACCGTGAGAACCTCTCCAACCGGTAATACATGAATTTTCTGGGGTGCAATACTGTTCTACTACACCTCCCCGGTAGGAATCGAAGCCGGAGTTTCGTCAAGACAACCATCAGACCCCACAGTTGGCTCCTGCCTATATATATAAAGTTTAGATCATGACATGACTGGATCATAAAGATACCTAAACGACAAGGAAATTGGAATCAACAACCCCTCACAAAATTGGAAATTGGAAATTGGGGTTGAGGGTAGGAGGGAGCAGTGGGGTTTGATGGTTGTCTGGACGGAAGTATGGTTTCTATTCCTGCCGGGGAACATTCCTGTACGACCGCAATGGGAGCCGTACTCTCACAGGAAGCCCTATTCAACATTAAGCCTGGCCCCTGGTCATGAGTTTGTTATCTAGATGGCAAATCAACAAGCTCGGTCGATCAGTTAAAGAGGTTCTCAAGGTTACCAAAAAAAAAATTATATATATATATATAAAAGTAAATGTCATTTTCATAATAATATGTTTATTATTATAAAATATTTAATTAAAATTTAACAAGTCCAAATTATTATAATTAAATATTAATATGGATCCCCTCACAAAATTGGAAATTGGAAATTGGGGTTGAGGGTAGGAGGGAGCAGTGGGGTTTGATGGTTGTCTCGACGGAAGTATGGTTTCTGTTTCTACTGGGGAACATTCTTGTACGACCGCAATGGGAGCCGTACTCTAGCTGGAAGCCCTGTTCAACATTAAGCATGCCCCCCGATCGTGAGTTTGTTATCCAGGTGGCAAATCAACAAGCTCGATGGGTCGGTTAAAGATCGATGGGTCAGTTAAAGAGATTCTCACAGTTACCCAAAAAAAAAAATTATATATAAGTAAATGTCATTTTCATAATAATATGTTTATTATTATAAAATATTTAATTCAAATTTAACAAGTCCAAATTATTATAATTAAATATTAATATGGATCATTTTTTTTACTATAGGTTTTAGCATTATAAATAAATAACATTTATCAAATATAATTAATTAACTCTATTTTTGTGATTTCTAATTTAATTTCACAAATTAAAATTATTTATCAATTTAAAATTAACAATATTAAAACAAATTTTAAATAAACATATATTAAAGATATGTTAAAATAAATGAAATTGGAAACCATAATTTTTTTTTCTAAATAAATGAGACTATATATATATTAAAATTTAGCAAAAAAGTTACAATTTTCAGTTTGCATCTTCCACTCAAATTTAAACCAAAACACCATTATTTCCCTATTTGTCTAAGAGACCTTCACCAAGAGACACATTTTAACTAACACCTCCCCCGAAGTAGAAACAGGTCCTATACATACTAATACAAGTTTATCAAACTCAAAACATGTACCAAAACAAAACAAAACAAAAAAACTCTTTTCTGCATCCCATGTGTCCCATTACTACTTGATCGACAACATACCGAGACTCTGAATAACACACAATGTCCCTTATATTCTACAGAAAACAAGAGGACAAAGGGAACTCTAAGCATTTTTCCAAACATTAAGGAAACAGGAAGGTATCCCTCAGAGCACCAAAGATGTGGCTCGTGACCTCAGCCTATTAGCCAACTTGCTCCACCTAAGAAGCCTCCATGGATGATTTTAAGGAACCATACATATTTGAAAGTGTAAAAATGTTACGAATCTTACCAATTCTTAAAACGCCAACCATAAAATGTTTGGCTATATTTTTCAAAAAATATTTTAATTTCCAAGTATTTTATATCATTTATATAATAATTTAGTGATTTTTTTGGTGAAATAAATTTACCCCATCAAAATTGGCCGAACATGGCTTTAAACAATGCAAAATGGTGAATCTTTTATTTGGAGAAAACAAGGAAAAATAGCCCATAGGATAAATTTCGCCCCTAAAATTATCCATGGAAGCCTCCACAATCGAACCAATGACCCCCATCTGTGGCACGAATGGGACACCCATCTCTTTCACTATCACATCGATTTCCATATGCATCAGCCTCATATCAGCATAGAGTTCCTTCAAGAATTGACCGGGACCTCGTCACCCCAGTTGTAATATCCTTTAGAACCCTACCTTATTGTAATGAAAAATTTAACTGCAATTATGCAACAGTTCCTGGCGAGGATCTTAAGGTCAAGGCCCCACCAGTGAAGTCTGTAATTTTGTTATGATTTCCTAAATCCAACCATTTACGAGTTAAAGCATGTTAATGTAAATTAAAATGACAAGTAAAGAAAGTAGAACTAAGATTCTGAAGTGCATGATACAACTGAACGATAGGGGCACCACGACTCGGTGGGCAATAATACCCTTAAATGCACCATTATTCCAATTTATATTTTACTAAGAAATATAATACTGGTGCTCATGATAACACAAAATGCACTAGTGCGTGTATAATAAATAAACACGCCGCTTTCTTCTATATGGTGCATCTTAATATTAAATTCATTTAAATTGAATTTGTAAACCCTGCTTAACGATGCATATATATAATAAAATAATTGGTGTGCTTCTAGTATACAAACACACCATGTTTTAACATTTGCATATCTGTCAATTTTTTTAAACCCTAGTCTCCGGTGCATCGGTTGTTTAAGCACGTGTAATATCCCAAATACTGATATTCTCTAATGTTCTACTATAGTGCTGACTCGCACACTCAATCTCATACAAAAATACGAAATAAGTGGACATGCAAACTTGCCATGCAAAAATTCCCTAAAATGTAGCTAAATTAGGGTTAGGGTTTGCAGAGAGAAATTAACACTTACCATTGATATCCTAACTGATAATGACTCCAAAGATAGGTGCATGCATAAATATTTGGATAGGTGGACTAGTAGTGCTCCTTTCCTCCGGTGTTACCACCCCGCAATACCGTAAGCACCCTCAAGACTGAAGGTGACGTTTTTTTAGGAGGAGAGGTCAGATCAGGCTGAAACTTTGTGGGCTTGTCCGTCTGTTGATGCCAGAGAGATAGACTGTCACATGTAGAGGTTTGGCAGCCTTTAAGCACCCTAGCAAATTGATATGTGGTTCTGCTACTCACACCCCCTAAGCTCTCTGTTTGTTGATAACTACTCCAAATGAGCAAACAGATGGCTGATAATCACTATATGCCATAGGATAGGCCTGCTGATAAAGAGGAAGCTAACATGCGGGGGAAAGACTAGGTTTTGTGATCCCAAAGAATCACTACTTCCGGCTGCAAAATGTGGATCTACCAATAGCCCTTTGGAATGTGCTGGATCTTCGAATATTGAAGTATATGATGAACGTTGTGGATAAACCTCGATTATCTATCCCAATAAGAGATTAGGGCAGATATCTCACTGTCGAACCCTTGCTCGCTGAAGACACCATCTCCAACCCCATCTATCGCGGCTGCACGCTTTGCTGCTGCTCGAAACTCCAAAATCAATCAACAATAATAATAGATAGCCTCTTTAGTGTAATCACCCTCTTAAATAGAACTTTATGCGCTTTTAAGGTTCACAAGTCACTTTTAGGGTTTATGCTTTGCATTTGCATGCATGCAATTCTAATTTGCTGTTAACTTTTAAGCCTAAAGAAATAAGTCTTCTTTCATCCGATTGATGACTTGGCACTGAATGAATGGCATGTTCTTCTCTAAGTATCAAATGACCTCAATCAATTCCCTCTCATGCAGTACCTGCTCGAACCTATGGGAATGAAGTAGGTTAGCGGGTGTTTTGGATGCTTAATTAGAAGGGGACATTACAGTCCTCCCCACTTGAAATTGCTTGTCCTCAAGCAACTGCAAACCAGGATGCTACAATACCTACTCTCCTTTTCATGTGGCATCCTCCATAGGTAATTCCTTCCATTTCACAAGATACTCTTGAATCACCATGTTTTGGAGCTTCCTTTCTTGCACCTGTAGGATTCTTTCTGGAATCAGTACCAGCAGCCCTTCCTCATTTAAGGGAGGTAACTTCGTGGATGGAGCAATGTGTTGTCCTAATGTTTTATTGATACTGGACACATGAAATACGTTGTGAATCTTTCTTTCATCTGGGGGTTCTAGCTCATAAGCCACATCTCCAACCTTTCGAATTACCTTGTAAGGATCGTAGAAGCCCGGTTTTAGATTTTCTGCTCCTTTCTTCTTGAGGAAAGATTGCCTGTATGGTTGTAGCCGTAAGTATACAAGATATCCTACCTCGAAGCTCCTCTCAACCCTATGTCTGTATGTGTATAGTTTATGTTGATTATGTGCTTCCTGTAATTTCTCCCTCATGACCTTAAGGATATCATGACTATCTTGTATCCAATATTTGGCTTTGGGTGCTCTGTTGTCTCCAAAATCTAGATCTGCGAAGCTTAGCGCCTCATAGCCATATAATGCTTTAAAAGGTGTCATCTGGATATAGATATGGTAGGTGGTATTGTAGTAGTATTCCCCTAAGTGTAACCACTTAATCCATGTCCTTTGTTGGCCTGCTACATAATTGCGCAGATACGCTTCAACCCACTTGTTGACAATCTCTGTCTGCCCGTCGCTTTGTAGGTGATAACTCGTACTTGTAGTGAGTTTTGTCCCTACTAACCTGAATAGCTCCTGCCGGAAGGCACTAGTGAATTTACTATCCCGATCACTCACAATGGTCTTGGGTAACCCATGTAGTCTGAAGACCTCCTTAAAAAATAACTTGGCTACCTGTGCTGCTGAATAATCGGATGAGATAGCAAAGAAATGGGAAAATTTGGTCAACCGATCTACCACGAAGTATAAGAAGTATTGTCCCTCTACCTTGGGAAACCATGTAATGAAGTCCATGGAAATAATTTCCCACTTCTGCTCTAAAATCGGTAGTGGCTGAAGTAACCTCGCTAGATGAATGTGCTCGATCTTGTTCTGCTGGAAGATGTTGCATTCCTGGACGTGCTGCATAACTTCCCCTTTGAGGCCCTTCCATGAGAACCTCTCTCGGATCTTCCTGTAGGTATTCAAGAAGCCCTGATGTCCTGATAATGGTGAGCCATGTGATGCCTGTATGATCTTCCTTTTTAAGGCTGATTTTAGGACGAGGTATATTCTGCCCTTGTAATAGATGATGTCATCTATAATTATCTACCTATCATCATGAATCTACCATCCATTAACCCGCAATAAAATTTGTTTTTGGAGTACTCTATGAAAAGAAGAGACCTCCAATCTATGGATATACTCATGAGAGATAATGAAGCAAGTCATTTGGATAATGCATCAGCTACTACATTGTTCTTACCCTTCACATACTCTATCTCGGAATCATAAGCCTGCACCTTGCTAACCCATTTTTGTTGGCGCTCATTCAACTCCTTTTGTTCCAAGAAGTATTTGAGGCTATTATGATCTGTCTTGATTTTGAATTTTATGCCCACCAGGTACTGTCGGAATTTGGGGTGAGAGCATGTAAGATGGCTAGCATCTCTTTGTCATATATGGAGTAGTGGAGCTGATAGTTTTTAGTTGTCTTCTCTAAAATGCAACTGGGTGATGATTTTGTATCAGTACTGCCCCTAGTCCTTCTCTTAATACATTATATTCCACTACAAATGACTATGAGAAGTCTGGTAGTGCCAAAACTAGGTAAGAACTCATGATGATTTTCATTTCCTCAAAGGTTTTCTGTGCCAAATATGTCCATGTGAATTCCCCCTTCTTTGTAAGATCAGTGAGTGGTGTATTGAATTGGGAGAACCCCTTAACATACCTCCTATAATATGTGCAAAGGCCTAAGAATCCTTTTAGTTCAGTAATTATCTTTGGCATGGGCCAATCTCCGATAGCCCAAATTTTCTCCATATGAACTTGTACCCCTTTTGCATTGATGATGTGCCCTAGATACAACATCTCCTTCATGCCAAATTCACACTTAAACATCTTCGCATAAAGTGAGTGCTCTTTTAGAATGCTCAATACTTCGTCTAAATGTTTTAGATGCTCCTCCCACATTTTGTTGTAAATTAAAATATCATCAAAGAATACTAGCAAATACTTACGTAAATGAGCTCTAAAAGTATGGTTCATGCAGGTCTGGAAGGTGGTTGGAGCATTGGTGATTCCAAAAGGAATGACCAAAAACTCATAATGACCATAGTGGCAATGGAAAGCTGTTGTGGAAATGTCTTGATCCCTTACTCAGATTTGGTGGTACCCTAAGCAAAGATCAATCTTTGAAAAGTATTTGGCACCCCGCAGCTCGTCCATGAGCTCATCAATCCTGGGAATGGGATACCTGTTTATTATGGTCTTTTTGTTGAGTGCTTTGTAATCGATGCACATTCGCAATGTGCCATCCTTCTTCTTAACTAATACCACTGATGATGCAAAGGGACTAGAACTGGGTTGAATATATCCTAGTTCTAGTAATTCCATGATCGTTTTCTCGATCTCATCCTTATATATTTTGGGAAGTCGGTAAGGAGTGGTGATGACTTCTTCTGTCCCCTCCTCTAGTTCAATGATATGCTCAAATCCCCTATCTGGCAGTCTACCTATTGGAAGATCCCAAAATACCTTTTCATGCTTTTGCAATAAGGCCTGAATATCTGTTGGGTGTTGGGTGTTATTCTCTGGGTGTTTCCTAAAGGTGACTAAACATTCTGTTGACCATTCTATGTCATCCTGCTTGAGAAATGCCTCCATTTTATGTGAAGAGACTAATTTTGGGGGATAAGTGTTCATGCCCCTGAAAACTACTTGTTTCCCATCTAGTCTCTGGAATTCCATTTCCATTGCTCGGTAATCTATAGTATATTTCCTGATTGAATAAATCCATTGAACACCTAATACTACATGTGTATCTTCCACATTCATAACATAAAATGAATCTGTCATCTGGTAGTTTCCTAATGTGACATTCAATTTTCGAATCCAATAGTTGCACTCCATGCTAGAGTTTTTGGCTACTGCTATAGTAAATCCCTAGAACTTCTCTGTCAGAATACCCCTCTTGGCAACCCATGTTGCATCAATGAAATTGTGTGTTGCTCTCCCATCAATCAATACTCCCACTTTGTGGCCCTATACTATTCCTTTGACCCTGAGATTATGGAACCTAGGTACTTTAGATAGCGTAGCAATAAATCCCTCTCGTGTATCATCCTGGAGTGACTCCTCTTCTACTACCCACAATTATTCTATTATTTCCTGCTTGTAGTCCTCCCCTTCACTGTCTATATATACCTATAGGTAGTGGGCCTTGGCCTTTCATGAGCTCCTATGTCCTAGAACCCATGGTTCCTGACAAGTAAAACACAGTTTATTTTGTCGCAAGTATTTCCTAGTGTCATCGTCTAACCATGTTTTCTTTGGTAAGTCCTACTGGAAAGGTTTCTTGTTCTTGTCCCTAATTGGAAAGTTACTCTTGAGTGGAAACCTGTTCTTCGGGACTGATTCTTGGAGATATCTGGCTTGGCTGATGGAATCTTGTAGAGTGGAGGGTTTGTAGGATTTCACACACCCTCGTAGTTTTTTTTTCAAGGCCTTAATAAACAACATAGTCAGCCTTCTTTCTGACACATCTATCACCATAACAGCTACCCTCTGGAACTCTGAGATGAAGGCCTCGGCACTACCTGTCTGCTTGAGTTGAGCCAACTGTCTGAAATGTATCTCCGGATCTTTCTTGTTGAACCGCTCCATGAATTTTTGAGTGAACTCAATATAGGATTTGATGGTGTTGTGACCCAATGTCACTAATTTGTGGTACCATGACTCATGAGCCTCTTTGTCTAGGTGGAGTGTAGCCAATTTAATGACATATGTCTCTATCATGGGATTGAGTTGGAAATAGGTATCCAACTTCTAAACCCATATCCTCGCTGAACCTCCACGAGCCCCATCGGAGTTTGGGATGGTCAACCTAGGATGGGATGGTCTTCCACTCAAATTCAAACCAAAACACCATTATCTCCCTAACTGTCCAAGAGACCTTCACCAAGAGACACATTTTAACTAACCCCTCCCTCGAAGAAGAAACATGACCTATACATACTACTACAATTTTATCAAACTCAAAACATGTACCAAAACAAAAAAACTCTTTTTTGCATCCCATGTGTCACATTACTACTTGATCAACAACATACTGAGACTATGATTAACACACAATGTCCCTTATATTATACATAAAACAAGAGGACGGGAGGAACTCTAAGAATTATTCCAAACATTAAGGAAACTGGAAGGTATCTCTTAGAGCACCAAAGATGTGGCTCGAGACCTCATCCTATTGGCCAACTTGCTCCACCTAAGAATCCTCCACCATCGAACCAACAACCCCCATCTGTGGCAGGAATGGGACACCCATCTCTTTCGCTATCACAACGATTTCCATATGCATTATCCATGTATCAGCATAGAGTTCCTTCGAGAATTGAGTGAGACCTCGTCACCCCAGTTGTAATATCCTCTCGATCCCTACCTTATTGTAATGAAAAATGTAACTGCAATTATGTAACAGTTCTTGGCGAGGATATTAAGGTCAAGGCCCCACCGGTGAACTCTATAATTTTGTTATGATTTCCTAAATCCAACCATGAACGAGTTAAGCATGGTAATGTATGTTCTAAATTAAAATGACAAGTAAAGAAAGTAGACCTACGATTCTGAAGTGCATGATACAACTAAACGATAGGGGCACCGCTACTCGGTGTGGAATAATACCCTTAAATGCACCATTATTTCAATTTATATTTTACTAAGAAATCTAATACCGGTGATCATGATAACACAAAACACGCTAGTGCGTGTATAATAAATAAACACACTAGTTTCTTCTATATGGTGCGTCTTTATATTAAATTCATTTAAATTGAATTTGCAGACCTTGCTTAACGGTTCGTCTATGTAATAAAAGCATCGGTGTGTTTCTAGTATACAAACACACCATGTTTTAACATTAAAAAAACAATGCATATCTATCAATTTTTTTAAACCCTAGTCTCCGATGCATCGGTTGTTTAAGAACATGTAATATCCCAAATATTAATATTCTCTAATTTTCTACTGTAGTCCCGACTCACACACTCAATATCATACAAAAATACAAAATAACTGGGCATGCAAACTTGCCATGCAAAAATGCCCTAAAATGTAGCTGAATTAGGGTTAGGGTTTGCAGAGAGAAATTAACACTTACCACTGATATCCTGAATGATAATGACTCCAAAGATAGTTGCATGCATAAATATTTGGATAGGTTGACTAGTAGTGCTCCTTTCCTCCGATGTTATTGCCTCGTAGTACCGTAAGTACCCTCCAGATTGAAGGTGACGTTTTCGTAGGAGGAGAGGTCAGATCAGGTTGAAACTTCGTGGGTTTGTCCATCTGTTGATGTCAGAGAGATAGACTATCACATGCAGAGGTTTGGAAACCTCTAAGTGCCCTAGTGAATTGATCTGTGGTTCTACTGCTCACGCCCCCCAAGCTCTCTATTTGTTGATAGATGCTCCATATGAGCAAACTGATGACTGATAATCATTGTATGCCATAGGATAGGCCTGCTGAGAAAGATGAATATGACATGCGGAGGAAAGACTGGGTTTTGTGGTCCCAGTGAATCCTTCTGTGGTTCCCTCGCTACTTCTGGTTGCAAAATGTGGATCTTCCAATAACCCTTTGGGATGTGCTGGATCTCCAAATACCGAAGTATATCATGAATGGTGTGGAAAAACCTGGATAATCTATCCTAATAAGAGACTAGGGTAGATATCTCACTGCCAAACCCTCGCTAGCTAAAGACACTGTCTCCAACCCCAATAGTCACGGCTGCACGTTGTGCTGCTGCTCGAAACTCCAAAATCAATCAACAACAATAATAGATAGCCTCTTTAGTGTAATCACCCTCTTAAATACAACTTTGTGTGCTTTTAGGGTTCACATGTCACTTTTAGGGTTTATGCTTCGCATTTGCATGCATGCAATTCTAATTTGCTGTTGACTTTTAAGCATAAAGAAATAAGCCTTCTTTCATTTGACTGATGACTTGACATTGAATGAATGTCCTGTTCTGCTCTAAGTATCAAATTCCCTCGGTCAATTCCCTCTCATGCAGTACCCGCTCGAACCTATGGGAATTAAGTAGGTTAGCGGGTGTTTTGGATGCTTAATTAGAGGGGGACATTACAACACGCACCGATGCGCTTTATTTGAAATGCACCGAAACAAGGTTTAATAAAAAAACAACGAATGCCGTAAAATTCATTTTTACCATATCTCAGTGCATTTTGGCCCAAGAGCAGAGGTGTGAAATCCTAGTTACTTGGACACCCTACCATTTGTGGTCCACATGGAAACAATCTTCTTATGTATTGTATGATACTGTAGGTTTGAATTTTGACAAATGATGGTCAAAATTTTAAATTTTGCATACATCACCAAGATGCCTCCCCGAAGAGCCATGCAATAAGTAAGTTGTTTATTAACTCATAATTTAATTTTTAGCAGATTAATTTTTTGATTGAAGCATTTATTTGCTCTCTTTTAAAAGAAAAAAAAAAAGAAATTTGTGTGGTGCGTTTGAGCGGTTGGGCTCGTATTGTCAACTGATGCACCCTCTAATTTTTTATAGGGCACACCGTCAACGGTGTGAGATGAACATATAGAACACACCACTAAGCCATAAATATTTATTAAAAAATATTAAAAAAAACATAAAACATAAATAATTTAAAAAAAATAACGAAATTATCGAGTGCGCCTAGGTCATGTTACAACACTGGTTTCGATGCTTGAACATGGGTCGGGCGCCCCGAAAATATGCACATGTCTTTACGGTGACCTTTAATATAACGAATACACCAATTAACTTCATATGGTAAATAAAGTAATGATACGTTGTGTCTATGGAAATCGAGCGCACCATTTTTAGTGCTCTTAAATCTCTTAAGCACACCATCATTTTTTAAAATTTTAAATAATAGTTGTTCATAACTGGTGCATTTGGCTGAAGTAAATGCATCATTGACGTTGCTCTTACTTGAACCGAATGAACTGAAAACGTAATCATTAACCATTTTAGACAAATTTAATGTCGGTGTGCCCATTCCATGTTAGTGTACTGGTGATGGGGCTCTAACATGAAATGGGCGTCCCAAAATTAAATGTATCAAAAATGGTTAATAGTTCTTTCAAAAGTTGGGACGCATCAGTGCACTAATATGATTTAGGTGCACCGTTATGCCCATCTTACAAATTGTAGTGGTGCGTTAGATATTTTATGTGCGGATTTGATTAATTGTAATAATGTTAAATATTTATCGGTGCAGTATTATTGTAGAAATGAATCGTAAGCAGTGAATGTTTGAAGATAAAGCACTGCATACGGTGTGCTTGTATTATTCTGGTGCACTGATTGGATTTTATTTTTTTGATAATAAATTATTGTTTATGTTACTAAATATTATTTTAATTGTATGGAAAATGTAATACATAGACATGAGCAGCGACATGTTTCTCAAGAGGACCATGAGCATCTTGACCAATATACTATGGTAAAAAAATGGGAGGCTAGGGAGAGGGAGAAGGATTTTTATCCTCTCCCCATTATTTTTCATACTATAGAGCTCTTGAGGATTGTTGGACTCCTGAATTTATATCAGGAAGCTGAATCCCTTCAGGGAAACTGTGCATTATTATGTGAGTTGATCCAACATTGGGATCACCGCAGGTAGGCATTCTGTGTTGGTGGTTGTTAGTGATTCTAGACAACTTAGGAGGATACTTATTTCATCACTGGTCTATCTAGGAGAGGGGAGTATTTACCCTAGTTCTCTGATGTCCCAACTATTGTTGTAGTAGAGGGTCATCTAGCTTACTCTTAGAGATATATCAGTGATGCAATCATCCATCCGTCTAATTTTCAGGTGAATAGTGGGAAGCTTCAAATATTTTCTTTTGGTTAGAGGATGTTAGGTGCCTTTGTCTTCTCCTTAGAACGTTGGAGTGCTCCACTTCTGATGGGTAGTGCATTAGTTTCCCCTTACTGTATTATGTTGACTCTATAGTGCAGAGACATAGATTTATTAGGTGGTCTGCTATTTTTTTGTGGTAGTTTTCTTATCCTTTGGATAGATGTGGTGTAAGCATTGATGTGAGGACTAAAATCCATTTCATTTCATATATTTTTTGTTTATTTCTTGAGAGGTTTCCAGCCACCAAGTCATCATTTGACTGCCTACCTCCTAAGATGATAGCTGAGCTGCGTATGCACATGTGGGGGAAGATGATGCCCAAAAGGGGGAAACCCAAGTTCCCAACTAGGATTACCTCATATGTGCTGGAGATGTTGGCCAGGGAGGACAACCATTCACTTGAAATGGTGCCATATCCATATGCCATCATGGATTGGAGAGGGTTCCCAGAGATAATCTTCACAACCGATGAGCCACCTGATGACAAAGCTAATATTAATGTTATGTTTAAATTACTATAGTTGCATTTTATTCTCTTTGTATTTAATGCAAATGAAATATGTTATAAATATTAATTTTTTTAATGAAATTATCTAATTATTATTCTGTAATATATATTTTGCAGATATTGGCACATTTGATGCAGTGGTCATGTCTCTTTCTCCCACTCATGATGATGAGGATATGGAGGAACAGGATCAGGCTAACCCACATGAGGTGGTTGGTATACATCTTGACCATCGTCCACCTAGGCCTCATGATAGATATATTCAGGATGTGGCAGACATGTTGGACATATTGTTAATTGATGTAGGTGTACAACATGTGTGGCCACATGAGATTCATGATGACCCCGAGCTTGCAGAGATATGGAGGATTATTCCTCATTATATGTGGTTATTGATGCAACATGTTGTTAATGCATGCTTTCATTTGGATGTATCCTTTGCAAATCATCCTCAAACTCCACCTCCTGCCCCTCCACCTTCGACATCTCATTTGCCTCCACCTTTGACGCCTCCTCCACCTCCTCCTCCACCATGTCTTCCTTCTCCATTTTCATCATCATCTAGTCTTATAATTCTACTCGACTTTCCATATGGTCCTATGCCATCATCATATTCTCTACTCATGCTTGACCGACCCTTAGGTCCTACTCATTGGCCCAACCATCCACCAACTGCCGCTACACCCACTTATATTTTAGAGATGCTTATACATGGTCGTACACTTCATATTGATGGACCTATAGTTCCTTCTCTCATAACTCTTTTTATTTCTAGTATGGGTACTTATGCCTCTAGATCTACTGGCATATATGCTGATATTTCCTTTGGCTCTATTGGTGGAGGTGATGATGCATCTACTAGCTCTAGTAAGAGAGATATGCCTCTGTTGGAGGAGGTGGAGCATATATATGTAGCAGTTATTGCACTGGAGATATATTATTATTTTTTACATATTGTATCATGACTTTTATGCTATATATGTTCATATATATATATATATATATATATATATATATATACTTCATTTTTCATGTTAATGTTAATTTCGATGTTTATGATGATGTCTATTTATTTATGTGGTGAAAATTATGATCATGGAAATTTATTTATGTTTATGTGTGTTAGATATTGGTGTTTAAATTTGTTACTTGCAGTAAATGTTACATGAATATGTGGCATAATGTTTATGATGGTACATTCATGCTTATTTTGGTTTTATGTTAATGATGGTACGATGGCATATATGACGATATTTTATTTTATGTTTCTTAGATGGTTACAATGATAATAACTGCATGTTTATCTCTATGCGTGAAAATGATATTGATGCATTTAGGTTTTTGTTAAAAATTATGGTTATGTTTATGTTAGTATGATGATGTTTATGTTTATGATGCCATGATCACGACGTTTATGTTTGTTAGCTATTGAAAATGAGGATGATCGTATGTTTATATACTAAAAGAGCTTTGTACTATTCAAAATCACGTGGGTCTTTACATCCCCAAGTTTTAATTTAGCCGACAAAAACATCACAAATTGCATTGTAAATTATGGAAGGATTTGTGGCAACTTTATGATTTATGATTATGATTGTTCTATAATTTGTCATAGTATCATGTTTATAATTTTTTTTGTAGTTGATGTTCATTTGTTCTTATCTAATTTCTATGGATATTATAATTTATTGTAATTTTCTTAATAACGTAGTAATATTTGTCATAATACTATACATATATAATAATTTGTTAAATTTGTTACAACTATATGTTGAGCATTATATATATATGATTTTTATTAAGGAAATTAAGTCTTTATCGTATAATGGTGTGCATAACTGAATTATATATTCAAATGATAAACATAAATGAATATTGTTTAATTTATAACTTTAATTGACAAACATCATAACAAAAAATCAAGTATCACAATGTAATATTATTATAATATATCAATATGAACATGAACATGAGAAAACAAATGTAAATATGAACATCAATCATGAATATGAGAAAACAAATGTAAATATAAACATCAATATGACCTATCGATTTATCGTGAACATTTTGAATATTTTGACAATAACTCACTTTACAATGACAAATATCAAAGCTCTAATTGGAAGAAAGACAAATACTTAATTAAAAGAACACAAATTTCTGTCAATTGTAAACCCAAATGTTACATTCTCCAAACTTATTAATTATTATTAATCATGATTATCTTTACTATATAGTATAACTTTAGTCCACATTCAAGGAACACATTTTATACCTTCTAAAAACGAGGTTTAAAGCTAGCTAGTGTTTTAAAAAATGCAATTAATAATTGATGTAATAATGTTATTATTATTTTTTGTCAAGTTCCGGTAGAGAGAATGGTCAAGATGGGTTTCGTTCTGCAATGCGCCACGAGATCAAAACTCGTTGCTCCTGGGAGGTGAAATCTAAATCCAACCATGCCAAGGGTTGGTGCAGCTCAAGTTGGGTGTGATTCTCGAGTGATTTTGACAGCTTAGATGCCCTTAGATTGTGGTTTCTCAAACCAAAGGCTGGCCCAACAAGTCAAAGAGCATAGCAACAAAAAATAATAATGTTATTGTAACAAACCCAACTTCCAACTTACTATTTATGTGTAATGAGGTGTAAATTGTTTTTCCTTAATCATCTTCCAAGTACTATCCAAGAAAGTTAGTACCATTGATTTTCAACCTTGATGTATAAAGTACATCCCTGCATTCACATACATTGGAAAGACTAATACATATATTTGAAGACTAACATCACAAATACTCATTATTTTATTTAAACTCTTTGGTCACACTTCATCCTTCTCACATTGTGAACATTACTAGCACTTTACCCTAATCTAATGCCATGGCAGTAAGATCTTACAATTAGTAATTACTTACCTTTAAATCAAGGTATTAATTCTTTATCTTGAAATCAAAATGTTAAACAAAAGGTATTGAACCATTTAACTATCTAAGTAGTTTTTCTACACGAAATATACTTTTATCTGTATGCGTGCGAATGTATTTCATAGCCCATTGTACCAATATAGAAAATGGATCATAAATCATTTATGGTGCATCGTCTTTACATTAACTACCATCATGAAAATGAGTATATAAAAACATGAAGCACAAAGCAAAAGAGATACACCAGTATACGTGGTTCACCCCATCCATGAGGCTACGTCCACCAAAATTTGTTAGTCTTTATATGATTTTATAAAAGAGAAAGAATTACAATTTTGTGGCACATCCACTGCCATTTTGTTTACCTCTAATCTCTTTCACCGAGAATACTCTCCAATTACTATTTTCCCTCTTTGTAAGGCCTTCTATTTAAAAGGAAAACCTTTTCACGTAAACATATTCCAAAACTACAAGAGGTCACTCCTGGTCTATACTATTTAACAACTATAGAAAAATTACTAATACTAATCCAATTGCATACTAGTTCTAACCAACAACATTGGAAACTACTAAAATACACGGTCTCGATTTAATAAATCACAGGCACATGGAAACCATAATAAGCACAGTCATAGGAAAATAGAAACCACCATAGATCAATATCAACAACACTGAGATCAATATCTACATACATGAATTTCATAAATCCATGCATGGTTCTACCACCCATCAACTATGAGATCATAAATTATACTCATAATATATCGATAAATCGCAGCAAATATCATTTACCCATCAACAATGAGATCCAAAATCTATAAACATAAATTCATAAATGCAGACAATGATTTATTTAAAAGCAAAAGAATCAATCCATTCTTTACAGATATAATCAAACACAGGCTACAATACAAATTTCCAGATATTACCCATTATCACAGGGGTCACCGATTATACCGATACCAGACACATCAAAATCAAAACACATTCAAAATAAAACATCTACATTCCTATAGATCTAATGGGAGGTTTAACACATAAAGATTCCGGATATGAAAACGCATCAAACCTTTATCAATGAGATAGCGACATATATATAAATATAGATATGAAATTGTAGGCATAACCTACATACTCAGAGTCGATCTTTATCAAAATGGTAGGCACACATACCTACTCTAGATCCTATAAAAATGTAGCTAACATCCTATATACTTAGTTTGTATTCCAACGCAGATCCAATGTGGGTATACAATATCCAGATCAAACAACGAATAGATCTAACATAGGAAATGGTTCTATATATATCAGTACAAATAGATTTGGTGAATAAATCAAAATGTAGGCAATGGTTATGTATATCTTAGTCCAAATAGATCTCATTAATAAATCAAAATGCAGGCAATGGTTTTGTATATCTTAGTCCAAATAGATCTAATTAATAAATCAAAACATAGGCAATGGTTCTGTATATCTTAGTCCAAATAGATCCGGTTAATAAATCAAAACACAAGTAATGGTTTTGTATATCTCAGTCCAAATAAATCTGGTTAATAAATCAAAATGCAGGAAATGGTTATGTATATATCAGTCCAAATAGATCTGGTTAATAAATAAAAACACATGAAATGGTTATGTATATCTCAGTCCAAATAGATCTGGTTAATAAATCAAAATGCAGGCAATGGTTCTGTATATCTTAGTCCAAATAGATCTGGTTAATAAATCAAAACGCAGGCAATGGTTATGTATATCTCAGTCCAAATAGATTTGGTTAATAAATCAAAATGCACGCAAGGGAAACGATTGAGAAAAAGTAGAGTCTAATTACTTGATACAGATCTGGTTTCAATTCGAAACATAGAGAAAAACACAGTCATAAATCTTAGATCTGATTTCACACCAACATACATATGTGTTACACAATACAGATATGGTTCAAATCAAAATGTAGAGCGATTCCAAACCAAAACACAGATGTGTTACACAATACAAATATGGTTCAAATCAAAATGTAGATCGATTCCAAACCAACATGCAAATGTGTTACACAATACATATATGGTTCAAATCAAAATATAGAGCGATTCCAAACCAACACACAAATGCGTTACACCATATAGATTTGGTTTTTAATTTAAAACTTAGATGCGATGGACAACACAAAAGAACTATCTTAGATCTCGAACAATATTAACATGATACATTCTACTGAAACAAACTAGAATTTGACAATGAGTTTTAGACCCTTTAATACTGGAATAAGTCACAATACCTTCTACAGAATCAAGGCAGCCTTTGGCAACAAATTACAGCTATTCGATACCCATTAATAACATAAGGCATGCTATGTTGTCAATGCAGATTTTGGGAAAAGGAAATGCAAAATACTACAGATATTAAATGTGATTATGTAAAATCAAAAGTATGGTGGTTCTTCCACCTCTGGTTACAGAAAGAGGAGTAGCGAAAAAAAAAAACAGCCAAAGGCCCCTGGAGAAATTGAAGGAGTCTTTAACATTCTCCAAAACTGTAATGAAATGACCCATGCATAAATCAAGACCCATTAAAACGCTTAGGATTTTATTTTTTACGGATTGATGACAGCTCGAGGCCGTAGCGTTATCACATGGCCTGCCTTTAAAGCGATTTTCTTGTCATGTCCTTGCTTGGTATGAAGTCAAAAATCGAAATAAACTAACTGTCAAACCTTCACCTCGAACCCCAAACCCAAAATCTTTGGTGTAATCTACCATGGTGGGAAATAATATAAAGTTATAGTTTATGTTATAATGTTTTGTTTGTATTGTATCATAAGCCTGCAATGATAAGTGCTAGTATACATAGGATAAAATACTATGTAATTGGAATATTAAAACCAAGGGTTCTAGAAATTGATCTCTATCCAAACCTTAGTGATTCCCTGTCGATGCTTCGTTTATGTTTTAGCATGGAGTTATCCTTAAACTGTAGTGTCGAGGTACCTCACTACATGTATATAAGTAAAATGAGAATTCAGGCATTAGTCATAATGACTAACTAAGACCATGAGTTATCCCTTGTGCGGTTCAAGAGTAAAATCAAGCAGAAAACAACGACAAACTGTCTTACGACCACAAGTTTAAACAAAGATAGTTTTCTTATGTCACAAGGTAGTGTTATATCGATAGATCACCAATTAAAGCAAGCTAACAGTAACTTAGGTACCTGACGTTAGTAATGCATGACAAAAGAAGTATGTTTAATAACATCTATCTAAATAATTTCTAGGAAAATATAATATTACATGCAGTAAATATTTTTTTATTTACAAAATTTAGGGATGTTACACCTCCTGCTCAAATGATGGTATTTATAAGATTGCCTAGGTATTTGGGTTAGTTTTGGAATTAAATAAGCCACTAGCTCAGTTCCCCCATCTCAGGGAACATGACCACAATTCTAGGGATTATGCTTCCTACAACAACTACAAAGTGAAATGCTAGTGCTGCCATTTGTCAACCGGCCTTCTACAACTGCTCATTCCTCTTAGTGGGTCAGTGAACACTCATTCAACAGTCTCCTTTGGATAGTTGTCTCTTCTATTTAATTATATAGTCATCATTTACCAACTTGGTCATAAAAACTTTACAATAAATTTACATAATGTTTTCTAAAATAAATAAAAATATTTATTTTTTCAGTTCTAGGTGTGTTACAAGAGTGAATGTTAAAGGGATATGATAAAGGAAATGGATATTTTTTGGGGATAAAATCTAAATTTGGAAGTGTTTAAATTTTGTTTTTGGATCCTTAGATAGATTCAACACCCTCTAATATCTCCATAACACCCAAATTATGCAATTTCTATAGCTCATATATATGATTATAAGATTTTTAATTCATATGTATGATTCTAAGGTTTTTTTTAAAGATTTTTATAGTATATCTTAAATATGCTTGAAAGAGTTTGAAAAGATAGACTATT
>LPNX010250270.1:134619-195539 GCA_001517045.1 Pseudotsuga menziesii | reverse complement strand
CACTCCTTACAGGCATCCTAAGAGGTACAAAGATGAGATTGAGAAAACCATCAAAGAATTACTGAAGCTTGGTTATATACGACCCAGTTCTAGCCCCTTTACATCTTCAGTAGTTCTGGTTAAGAAGAAGGATGGCACTCTGCGTATGTGCATCGATTACCAAGCGCTTAACAAAAAGACCATCAAGAACAGGTATCCCATTCCCAAGATTGACGAACTCATGGATGAACTTCGGGGAGCTCAATACTTCTCCAAGATCGATCTTCGCTCGGGATACCATCAGATCAGGGTAAGGGACCAAGACATCCCCAAAACAGCTTTTCGCTGTCATTATGGTCACTATGAATTTTTGGTCATGCCATTTGGGCTTACCAATGCTCCAGCTACTTTCCAGTCATGCATGAACCACACCTTCAGGGCACAACTACGTACGTTTTTGCTTGTATTCTTTGATGACATCTTGGTTTACAGCAAAACATGGGAAGAACACTTGAAACACCTGGACGAGACGTTGAGTATTTTAGAAGAACAGTCGCTTTACGCAAAAATGTCCAAGTGTGAGTTTGGCATGAAGGAAATGTTGTACTTAGGACATGTGATCAATGCAGAAGGAGTACAGGTGGACACAGAGAAAATCCGAGCTATCAGAGATTGGCCCGCGCCAAAAACCGTGACAGAGTTGCGAGGGTTCCTAGGTCTGTGCACTTATTACCGACGGTACGTTAAGGGATTCTCCCAGTTTGCAGCACCCCTCACAGATCTCACCAAGAAGGGGGCATTCACTTGGACAGACTCAGCACAGAAAACTTTCGAGGAGATGAAGGTTATCATGAGTTCTTGCCCAGTTTTAGCATTGCCAGACTTCTCACAACCCTTTACAGTAGAATGTGATGCCTCAGGAGAAGGGTTAGGAGCAGTATTGATGCAGAATCATCACCCTATTGCATTTGAGAGGCGTAAACTGAAGAACTACGAGCGTCATTAGTCCATATATGACAAAGAGATGCTAGCTATCTTGCATGCTCTCACAAAATTCAGACAGTACCTGGTGGGCAGTAAGTTCAAAATCAAAACAGATCATAACAGCCTCAAGTATTTCTTAGAACAGAAGGAACTGAATGAGCGACAACAGAAATGGGTCAGCAAGGTACAAGCCTATGATTTCGAGATCGAGTATGTGAAAGGTAAGAATAATGTAGTGGATGATGCATTATCCAGGCGCCCATCCCCATTATCCCTCAGTAGTATATCCACGGATTGGAGGGCACTTCTCTTAGTGGAGTACTCCAAAAATAAATTCGCCTGCGAATTATTGGATGGGCAAATTCAGGATGACAGGTACAGGATTGTGGACGACATCATCTACTACAAGGACAGAATATGCCTCGTTCCAGAATCCACATTGCGGAAGAAGATCATCCAGGCAGCCCACGATTCTCCTTTATCAGGGCATCAAGGGTTCTTAAAAACCTACCGGCAGATCAGAGAGAGGTTTTCATGGAAGGGCCTCAATGGGGAGATTATGCAGCATGTCCGGGAATGTAGCATCTGTCAGCAGAACAAGGTTGAGAACACCCATCCAGCAGGGCTACTACAGCCACTACCGATCCAAGAACAGAAGTGGGAGAGCATCTCCATGGACTTCATTACAGGCTTGCCCAAGGTCCAAGGGCGAGATTGTTTATATGTAGTAGTTGACAGACTGACCAAGTTTGCACATTTCTTCTCGATACCATCAGACTACTCGGCAGCTCAAGTAGCGGAGTTATTTTTCAGGGAGGTTTTCAGGTTACACGGGTTGCCTAAGACCATTGTCAGTGATCGGGATAGCAGGTTCACGGGTGCCTTTTGGCAGGAACTGTTCAGATTGGTGGGGACCGAACTAGCTACTAGTACGAGTTATCACCCCCAGAGTGACGGACAAACAGAAATAGTCAACAAGTGGATCGAAGGATATCTCAGGAACTACGTAGCAGGGCAGCAGCGAACCTGGATCAAATGGCTGCACCTAGGAGAGTATTGCTACAACACTACTTATCACATGTCTATTAGGATGACTCCTTTTAAGGCATTATATGGTTATGAGGCCTTGGACTATGCGGATTTGGCATTTGGAGACAGTAGAGCTCCTAAGGCTAAGGATTGGATACAAGACAGTCAGGACATCCTTAAAGTATTGAAAGAGAATTTACAGACAGCCCAGAATCAACAGAAGCTGTATGCCGACAAACACAGGATTGAGCGGAGCTTTGAGGTAGGGGATTTAGTCTACTTAAGGCTCCAGCCTTACAGACAGTCGTCACTTAAAAAGAAAGGAGCAGAGAAATTAAAACCCCGCTTCTATGGACCATACAAAATAATTCGAAAGGTGGGAGAGGTGGCATATGAGCTAGAGCTGCCCAGAGAAAGCAAAATCCACAATGTGTTCCATGTGTCCAGCCTAAAGAAGACCCTTGGGCAACACATTACTCCATCTACCGAATTGCCCCCTTTAGACGATGAAGGACTGTTGATACTGATTCCTGAAGGGATCATACAGACCAGAGAGAGGAAGCTCAGGAACCGAGTGATCAGAGAATATTTGGTTCAATGGAAAGAACTACCACCAGAGGATGCCACTTGGGAAGGTGAACAGGTATTGCAGCATCCCAGTTTGAAGTTGCTTGAGGACAAGCAATCTCGAGCGGGGAGGACTGTAATGTCCTCTTCCTTTTAGGCCTTGAGGCCCATACCGCTAACCTATGTGATTCCTGTGGGTTCGAGCGGGTACTGATAGCTAGGGAATCAAATCAGGACTGATGGCATCCATAGAAGATCTAGGGCATCCTCACTTGGTCGAGAAGGGCCACCTTCATGCATGACCATGCTCTTTTTAGGTCTCCATCCGCATGCATGCAAGTCAACGGCAAATTAGAAGATAAAGTGACCTAATTAGGTCAAAGATTAGGTTTTGCGCAGTTGAACTTTATAAATAGAGAGTAAAGCAAGAGGAGAACTCACTTATGATTATTATTATTTTGGGAGCACTTGGATAGCAGCACAGCGTGCAGCACAGCAGTTGGGGTTGGAGACGAAGTCTTCAGCTAACAGGATTTCGGCAGGGAAACATCTGTCCTAGTCTTATTCCGGGTAAGCCATACTGGTTCACCACTTGTTCTTCAATACATTCATCAGTTATATAGCACAGGGTATAGATTGTTGCAGTGGCACGGTGCAGCCGTAAGAGGGGTTTTTCAACCAGAAAGCCCTAATCAGCTATTGGGCCTTCAGATCTTAGTTTCCTTCCGAAACTCAGGGATCATTCTTACCATCAGCTACGTACTCCGGCACTCCTTGACTATCAGCTCCATCTGAGCTCATCCGAAGCCGTTATCAGCATTTCCGGGTTTACAGGGGCGTGAGCAGCTGCCTCATTGAACCTAGACGCTATCCTACTTAGGGGTGTCAGATCTTCAGCATAATCCAGTCAATCTCTCCGGCACAACGAGGCTATCAGCCCTGCAAATCGGCGGATCCATCGGACACCTCCTTCCTTGAGGGCGTCACCTTTTTCTCTGATTGGGCATCTTATTGCAGGAGCATTCACCGGAGGCAGGAGAGATCAGTTCCTCTCCGATCCAGATCTCAGTACTTGCAGACTTTATCTGCAGTAGTTCAGCCAGTTATCAGTGGTAAGTGTGCATTCTATCTCACAAACCCTAACCCTAATTTTTCCTATAAAATAGGGATTTTTGCCTGGCAGTCTGTAAGCCCAGTTGTATCCGCATAATTGTTTAGAAATAGAAAATATCGGGATTCAGGATATTACACACACACACATGATAGAGACAAACAAATATTCATCTTTATTTGAGCACCTACTCAAAAGTGGCTGCAACCTTTGTTTTACAAAATTCTTCTTGTAGAGAGCACCAACCGTCATGTTTTTCTAACACCCACTAAAATAACATTCTCCAACTACAATTAAGTGAAAGCACCAACTTCCACTTGTACAGGCTTCAACTTGTATAGAGAAGACAACATCTTTTTCCTAGCACCACCCTACCACCCTTGTTTCTCAGACTTAAAACATGTTCAGTACAATATGTAGAAAAACAGATATAACAATGCATACCAACTTTGTTTTGATCTGCTCCTGGATTTGCTTATGCATCTTGGTTCCCCTCATTGTCTCTGTTCTGAATATTCTTGAAAGAGCTCAGATTCATCTGTCATTCTGTAATCTCCACTTCGACGACGATCCATGCACCAGTTCTCTGTCTGCAAAGAGCACACGCATCCATTCATCATGCACATCCTTTTATACATATCTGTCCTTGAACCCTTTACCTGTTCGTATGCCTGATAGTCCATTTCCATAACTGATCAAACCGTTCGATGCCTTATGACAGACAAGAAATCCAATCCTTGAGTGATCACGAGTTTCTGCAACACATCTTCGCCCTTTGGGTTCTTCCGTAATTGTCATTTTCTGCAACAAATCAAAGTTTCCGCACTCCTGGTTCTGTAGTTTTGGCTCTGCACCAATCATTCCGCACCATCGATCTCCTTCGAGCTCTCTGTGACCGTTGATCTGAGAAGAAAATCAGATATCGAATGTGATTTTTCTTGATATCATTCCATGATTTCCGCTTTCCGTCTTCCGCACATCCTTTTCTGCATAATCAATCCGCGTCGTCGATTTCTTGTGCAACATTTCCCCGTCGTGGATCTTAGATTAGGTGCGAGATGGGGATCCCGAGTCTTCAACATTTTGTTAAACAACTTCCATACTTTTCCGCTTCCACCTTCCGCTTGCAAAACTCCTTCTGCACCGTCGATTTCTTGTTCACCCTTTCTCGACCGTCGATCTTAGATCCGGTGTGGGATGCGGATCTCGGGTTTTCAACATTTGTTTGAACAACTTCCAGACTTTCCGCTTTCCGAGTTCCGCTTGCAAAACTCCTTCCGCGCCGTCGATTTCTTTTGCGGGTTCACTCCTGACCATTAGATCTGTTCATACGACTACCTTTCAGACTTTGCGGATTTGCTCTTGATTGTTGATTGCTTGTGCAAGATCACTCTTGACCGTCGGATCTGTTCATCCGATTACCTTTCAAACTTTGCGGATTTGCTCTTCACTGTTGATTTCTTGTGCGGGATCACTCCTGACCGTCATATTTTCTTTCAAACTTTGGTTCTTACAATAATTTCGCGTCTAGCCTCTGTGTTAACTCACCTCCTATTTCAACGAGTGAAATGATCGATAACCATTGGACCTGGATCCACGCAGATCTACGATGGACTCCAAATGTTATAGAGCATATTACATTAAAATTTCGCTCCCATCTCCTGTAATTAACCTCCTTGCCAGTTCATCAACAAAATGGACTAACAACCGTCAGATTTAGATCAATGGTGGACTTCAACCAACATAGGGCAGATTTCATAAACTATCGCGCTCGCCAGGATTTTCTTCCTCCACGCTAGTTCACCCAACGAAATGCCTCACAGTCGTTGATCTGCTTCGAGATCAACCTCATCCGTTGATCTCGATCTCCTTTAGAGCGATTTATTTCCAATTTCGCAAGCCGACGACCTCTCCTTTATCTTCCTCGCTATTCTGTCAGTGAAATATCTTTACCACCATCGATCTTCTCCAAGATTCTTCTGAGTCTTCTGCTTATCTGGATCATATGCTTGGAACTATGTTGCCATCAATGACAACCAAATCACACTCTGATTTGTTTCCACATGACCGTAAAACCTCCAACAATAGGTGAAGCATTAAGAGCTAAAAAATCCATTGATAAGATCATGCAAATCTATTTACAAGTATAGGAGGCATTGAAGAAGTCACAAGAAAAGTACAAGGCAAGACACGACCAAAATAGGGTTGAGAAAATGTTCAAGGTGGGAGATAGAGTATGGTTGCACTTGAATATGGAAAGACTTCAAGAACTTGGTAAGAAGATCAAGGCATTACGGTATGGCCCATTTGAAGTGTTGAAGAAGTTAGGAGATAAGGCCTATAGACTCAGTTTACCCCCATATATGTGCATTTACTCAATAGTGAATGTGGAAAATATGAAACTCTATGAACCTTCCATGTTGGACCAGGAACTTGAGCAGGTTTTACCTTCTGTAAAGGACTTATCACCAGAAGTTCAGGTAGAGTTAGCATTAGCAAAAGACACAATTTTTCAGAAGAAGTCCAAAACAACCTGTTGTCCGTCGATTGCACACCAGCAGCAGAAATCTTCTGAAAGCTGTCTCCTCACTTGAAAAAGTGGGAGAGGTGTGACCTTGGGGGCAAGCACAGAGCTAGGTATTGTCACCTACTCCTACCTCCTCTGTTTAGGCTAACTCCTAACGAAGCCAAGGGGGGTAGTCCCTAACAAAGAGTTTTCTATGGCTTAATGTTTAAGTCAAGTTTTAAATGTTTTCAGATGCGGATGGGTGTTGTTTAGGAGTTTTTGTGATTTTAGATGATTAATATGATGAATTGAGCACAAGACAAAGCAATCCACGTTGCTATCACTGGAATTAAAAGATAGACAAATATTTGAGCAATTCACGAAAATAAATAAAGCATTCACAGATATGACTTATAATCAAACATTCAATGATGGAACCAGTGCCTATGGAGTAAAATTTTCGGAGATGCTTCGTGCTTAAAAAGATGTGAATCCCAAAAGATGTCAGTGAATGTTAGGTTTTGCAAGTGCTCTTGGTAATTTTTAAGAGTTTTTAACAGTGGTCTTGCTTTAGGGTGTCAACAAAAAGGTTTATCAAAACCGAGAGACTCTTCTAAGTTGCCTCCGTTGAAGACATGTCAGGCCCGCCTAGTATCCCAGGCTGATATTGTCAAGTGACCAGCTAGCCGAGAATCTATGACAACGGGAGGTTCTAGCGCCTCTACTAGGAAGTACTTTGGAAGAATCCCTACAACGCCGGTGCATTGGTTACGGGTGCTTAAGTGTTATTAGGTTACTCTTGCAGGGTTTAAAGATCCAATGTCGTTTCTGGGTACTCCGATCTAAGATCGGTCAGAGGATACTTCGACACGGAGGGAGGGGGGTTAATTAATTAAAGGGGCGTGAGTTGCAAATTTTATTAAGTTAAATAATTAAAACTCTCTGCGATTTATCTTTGCGATCTCCTCCTTCACGACTGTAATTTCATTCACAGGTTTTACATCTCCCACATGGGCTTCACCACCGTGCTCTCTGCTTGCTATCTTTGTGATTTTATTCTCAGTCGATTTCGTGATTAATCCTGGGCTCGATTTGGATGTGCGATTTATCTCTACGATCTCCTAAGCGTGAATTTTCACGTACTTGAATTTGCAATTTTTGCCCTCAAGCTTATTCTCTGTGTTTCTCTTCACAAGTCTTATCTCTGGCTTATAATGACCTCTGCGATTTTGGGTTCACGGCTGTCTCCATGATTTTGTTTGGGTGACCTCTGCGATTTGGTTATTCTGTGATCTCTGGTGGCCATCATGACTCCTCACTGTAATTCCTCACGGACTCTGCTTGATCTCTGCAATTTGTAGTTTTCATGGCCTTATCTCTCAACCTATCTCTGCAATTGATCTCTGTGTGAGAGTGCTTACGTCCTGTCACTGGGTTTTACTTCTGTGTGATTTATTACGGACATACCTCACGATCTGTCCCTGCGATCTATCTCAGCGTGAGTCCTTATGGGTTTTACCTCTGTGTGCTGGATTCCTTTCCCTGAGTATGGACTGTGTATTTATCATCATGATTGTCAGAGAGTTTTGACTGTGCTAAGTATGACTGAGTGTCTCTTGTGCTAAGTGACTGTGTGTCCTTAGCATGAATGTTTTGGGCATGACTGAATTACTCTAGCCTGTACTTTTGATTGACATCTCTCTTTGTTGACTAAGAGTCTGAGGTCTGTTTATGTTTGTTTTAACCCTCTCTCTCTCAAGGTACGTATATGATTTACCCAATTTGACTTGTCCCTTCGGTGACAAGATCAAACTCAGAAATATCTGAGTATAAAGTGATCCAACAATGGTATGATTTGCGAATATTGTATCTATTTTATGTACATGATATTCGAAGTGAAACATTTCAACTTCAACGCAGTGACCAGCAAAGCGTTAAAATTAACGCATGACCAGCGGAGCGTTGAGTTGAAAGAGATGAAAATTATTTTCTTGCTTCATTATAGTTTAAATTTTATTAGCAGCACTATTCTGAATTTGAATGTACATGTTCATGCACTTACGTTTATTACGTGTATTAAAACATCACTGCCTCTTATAATTCAACAGATATCTGGTCTGGGACCATGATATAGACCCAGCTCTGCCTTGGGTAGACTCAACTTTGTGTTGAGTAGACATCTAGTCCGGGGCCACGATGTAGACCAGTCTGGGACTAGTAGACTCAGCTTAGTTTTGAGTAGCCATTCTCTTGGAGAATGAAGACACTGTAATCCCTAGACTGGGTCTGGGCATGTGTGTGGCACTTTAACCCTTGATATATGGGCTTGTTGTGCTTCTCTAAGGATTAGCTACCCTTGGTTAAGTTACCCTAGCACCAAATCTAGGTGTTACACAGTGTGCGAGATAAAAGCATTAATAACTCTCTTGGTTTATGATGATGTACTTTTGAAATTAAAAAAGGACCACAGGTAATGACCAAAGGGGCACTTGAAAAATGGCCAAAGTCAAAAGTCAAAATAAATAAAGACTTTTTGACCACAGGATAATGACCACAAGTGGAAGTCTAAGTAAATAAGGACTTCTTATAAAAGTCAAAGGAAAAATAAAAGGACCCTTTTGGTAAAAGTGAAAGTGAAATTAGGAAAAGATTAAAAATATTATTATTTTTATCTTTCTTAATCTTGTCCACTTACAGGTGAACGAAGGCTATAAAAGAAGATCAAGTCTTCTCTTTATATACAAGTTCTCTCTCATAGGTGAAGCTACTACATTTATTGAAGAAGATCTTTGCCTCAGCCTAGGGCATCATCAGCAAACCCTCAGCTAGGGTTTTCATCAGCATTCTTCATCTCAGAAGTTTTGTGACAGCTCTTAAATTTTCCGGGCAGCCCACACTCTCTCTCTCTCTCTCCTCTCGGGCTGTCTGTTTTTTCTCCAGGCAGCCGTACAGTCCTCCGGGCAGCTCAGTTTTTCTGGGCAGCCAAGTGTTGGGCAGACCCCTCCTCTCGGGTTGCCTCTGTTCGTTCTCCGGACAGCCTTCTAGGGCTCAGCCCTTCCATCATTGCCTTCGGGCAGCTAGCAGGAGCAGCTGGCAAGGGCTAGGGTCTGCTGCAGACCTATGGGCAGCCCATCGGGCATACCCAAGTGGGTGCTGCTGCTACCCCAGACCCTCTGGGCAGCTCACGGGCAGGCCCTAAGGACTCCGATCAGGGCTGCTCATCTCTCGGGCAGCAGCACAACTGTACAACAGATCACGGGCAGCAGCAGAGCTGCATTTTCGGGCAGCCTGATATTTTTTGGGGGGCAGCAAGTAATTTTCTGGGCAGCTAACAGTCTGAGATTTTTACTGACAGCTGTGATTTTTCGGGCAGGAGAGAGAAAATATCAGTCTTCTGGAAAAGGCCCTAAATTTGTAATTTTTGCAAATTCTGGAAATTGTGGGTAAATTATCAGTCTGAGTTTTACTGATGAATTTTACTGTTACTGTGGAAAAATTCCAGATCTGGAATTGAGGAACTTTTTGAGGAATTTTCTAAGTCATCTCATTTATCAGATGAGCTATTAATGCTTTTGGGGTTTTTGTCCTTTGAAGGTTCCCCAGTGAAAAATCTTGGGTCCATGTGTGTTGATGTGATGAATGAGTTTTTTACTACTGCTGAATTGTTTTAAGTAGATCTGTAAATTTCTGTAAATTTTTGAAGTTTATGCTAATGCTAAAAATTTAACAGAGATCCCTATATGCTGGTAAACCTTCATGTTCTTTCCTCAGGGCTGCTGTTAAATTGGTTTTTTCTGGTTCAATCTGCAGATCTCAACTGTGTTTTTGGTGATGAATAGTGGGTTTTAAATTACTTTCTGTACAAATTTCATAGAAAAATGTAATTAAGGGCATCATGCATACAGACCTTTTCAGGCTCATCTTTTTGGGGGTAAGATATTTCACTCAGATTTATCTTCCTGGGTTTGATCATCAGGGTGCTTCCATGGACATTATGATTGTAACTTTCTTACTGAAATAAAAGTTTATAATTCTTTCCAAGGAAAAACAAGGTGGAGTCAGGTCATACCTTCACAATAATTGAGGCACGCCCAAGAACAACAGCATCGAAATTGTCCAGAAAATTGGCAGATATGTCTTTCACACTGCCTGCGAGAACACATTAAGTACATATTTAAATTTAGTCTGCATGACAATATAGAAAATGATGAAGATGTTGGGAGGAATATTGCTATTTATCCATTTTCTAGAGTAGGAAGCAAAGCAACATACAATAAAATAGCTGCTAGAAATATAGGAAATAATTTTATCAGTATACAAAAACATATTGATTTAGAATTCAATTTATTTTCCCAAACTAAATTGAAGGATGAGAAATAGAACTATTCAGTTTCTTTTCCTTTTGTAATGATTTCATAGGGTAGCATTAGTTCTTTGCAGAAGGAAAATGAAGCCATAAAATAAAAATTTGTAGTTTTTAAATCAAGGCTGATGGTGCCGCAGCCTATTTAGTTTTGATTCTGCTATTAAATAAAAATCTTATTGCAATAAAAATACTCATTTAAATAAAAACATATTATGACAACTCTTAAATTCACATCAGGGTTCATTCATGAAGTCAAACTTGGTCTAACTGTTCTCCATTCTAACTTGGTCTAACTTGATCTAACTTGATCTAACTTGAACATTAAAAATTCAGTTTATAACCCATGACGATTTGGTCAGTCAAAAGACATTATCACCATACATGTTCTATTATAAATTTGCTTTCAGATACATGTACTTTTGACAAACTAACCCTGATGTTCCCTGAATTTAAAGGGATAAAACCAACCTTCATATGCCTACATTTCCATGTCTGGTAGCACTGTATACATGTTTTATTGCAGAATTGTTTTCGGATGCATGTACTTATGATAAACACACTCTAATGTACCCTATATATAAAAGGATAAAAGAAACCACATTCATCTACAAACCAGTCATTCATCCACTTAATATTTCATGTCCAAATAAGAACTTCTAAAACAGAAACACCCCCTCAAATAATTTATTAATGTCATATCTCAAAACTAAATGCTTCAGCACAAACATGGTACCCAAATAGCCAATACCTAAACTTGCAATCTTCCCAATGGTAATTAATTTTAATTCAATTGCATTATATCAATGGGAAATGTTCACTTACGTGAAATGCTCCCCCAAAACAATAGAGCAAGATGAAAGATAAAAACCTCAATGATGCTAAAGAAACAAACATATTAGATAATGCCTAATAAAGTTAAACAGTTGGCTGCAAATGTGGTTCACCTGTGAGTTTCAAGATATAGATAGGGAAGATAACAGCCATCCTATAATGCGTTGAGTGCTTTAATTAGAGAGAATATTCTCTCCACTAGTGTGCCTCACTCATGCACAAGTGCGCCTTATCTAGAGAGGAAGAGACAGATCTACTCCAGTTCACTTGACACATGCTAGTGAACTTCACTGACAAATTTGCTTGCGAGCTGTTGGATGGCCTCATATAGGCCATGTGCCCGAATCCAAATTAAAGGAGAAAATTTTGAGGGCTACACACGATACTCCTACAGCAGGACACCAAGGGTACTTCAAAACGTACTGTCAGATCAAGGAGAGATTCTCTTGGAAGGGCCTCAAGGATGATGTGCTGCGACACATGAGGGACCGCATGGTGTGTCAGTAGAACAAGACTGAACAGATCCATCCAGCAGGACTTTTGCAGCCATTACCTATCCCAGAACAGAAGTGGGGAAGTGTCTCCATGGATTTCATCACCAGGTTACCACGAGTGCTCGGTCGAGATTGTATCTATGTGGTGGTAGATCGGTTAACGTAATTCACATATTTTTTCATGATTTCCTCATCTTATACAGCAGCACAGGTGGCCGAGGTGTTTTATATAGAGGTCTTTTGTTTACATGGGCTACCAAAGAACATTGTCAATGACAGAGATAGCAGATTTCTCAAGGCTTTTTAGCAAGAGCTCTACAGATTGGTAGGTACCAAGTTGACTCCTAGCACTAGTTACCAACCTCAGACTGATGGCCAAACTAATATTGTGAATAAATGGATAGAGGGGTACCTGCGGAACTATGTGTCGAGACAACAAAGAGCCTGAATTAAGTGGTTCCATTTGGGCGAGCATTGTTACAACACCACCTATCACATGTCTATCGATATGTCACCCTTTCAAGCCTTGTATGGCTATGACTCTCCATCATTTGTAGACATGGCATTCGGCGATAGCAAGGCACCCAAGGCAAAGGATTGGATACAGGAGAGTTAGTACATCCTCTAGACTCTAAAGGAATATCTACAGGTGGCCCAGAATCAACAGAAGGTATACGTAGACAAGCACAAAACCGAGCACACTTTTGAAGTGGGGGACTTGGTATTCCTGAGACTACAGCCTTACCACCTGCCCTCACTGAAGAAAAGCGACGCAGAGAAGTTGAAGCATTGCTTTTAAGGACCCTATAGAGTTGCCCGAAATTTTGGAGAGGTGGCTTACAAGCTAGAGCCTCCAAAGGGAAGCATGATCCACAACGTGTTCCACGTGTCATGCCTCAAGAAGGCACTAGGACAACAGGTCACAACCTCAGCAAATCTACCCCTGTTGAATGAGGAGGGACAGTTGATGTTGGACCCAGAGGAGATTTTGGATATTCGTGAGATGAGGTTGAGGAACAAGGTGATCCAAGAGTACCTTGTCAAATGGACACATGTCGGTGGAGGATGCCACTTGGGAGAGCGAACAAATTATGCAGCACCCCAATTTGCAATTGCTTGAGGACAAACAATCTCGGGAAGGGAGGACTGCCATGTCTCTTTCCAGATGACCACCATGGGGGACGACTTATTAGCCTATCCAGTCCCCATAGGCTATAGTCCACAGGATAGGAGATTAATTAATTATTTAATGTCACTCGAGTCCAGAAGCACTTTATAAAGTGACATTGAATAAGTAGTTCCTAAAGTGACTTTATAAAAGTCACTTGAGATAAAAGTGGTGCTAAAGGGTAAAATTGGGCCAAAAAGGGTCAACATGAGAATAAAAGCCACTTTCTCACTAAAAGGTCAATTTTAATTTATAAAGTGAGAAAATAGGAGAAAGGGAAGTTGAAGAGTCACAAGAGTGAAAATCAGTTATAAAAAGTAAGAGAGCTAACTCTCTCATTCAATCTTTTCATTTTGCATTTTCAAAAACTTGAGAGCTCTTGAGCTCAGCTTCTCTTGAATGAAACCCTAGGAGGAGAATAGTTTCGGTGGTGAGACAAACCCACCCTAGCTATTAGAAGGAGAAATCCCTCAAATTTCTCGCTTGCACTTCATTGTCGTCATTTGGGTTTGCATTTTCAGCTACAAATCTGAGTTTTGAAGGAGTTTTCAGTGGTCATTGTTGGAGGGTGCATCCAGTGTTGGTATTGTTATCACATATATTGTAGCTGGCCTACCAGGATGCAACATGGAGCATCCAGATTGTTTCTCTTTATTTTTCTGAGCCAGACATATTGATGAGGATACATCATGGATCACATTGTATAGCATGAGCCATTCAGAGCCCTTATTCAGCAACAGTTACAGAATATTTCCTTGCCAAGACTGAGATTTCCTTGTCCTTTGAAATGACTTCCATGGTGACCTAGTTCATTCGAGCAGAGCAGCAAATGTGGTACACAGTTTACAGATGGGCATATCAGATAGAGACAGGTATATGGTGAGATCAGGTATATGGTGAGTTGGTTGATTTTGCTCTATGATGTATACTAACACCTTGGACTTATTATGCTATGATGATTATGGCGACCTATGTTTGTATTACATGTGTACTAGTGCTTAACTTGTGTCGAGAATGATTAAAGAATTTGATGTTGAAGACTGTTGCTTATGCCATGCTTTACACAACTTTTAAACTTTAGTTCTATGTTGGTTCCATGTATCACTTGTCCCCGTCCATCCATTTCATCCATAATTGATTTCCTCCCATGACTTTCTGTTTGATTGAGACTTGTGAGAATGAAGATTTTTTCCCCATTTTGACCCCTACGGATGATAGACTTCATGTTTTTCAGTTGTCTTTGGTATAAAGTATGTAGCTTGGCCAGTGTGGCCAAGTTTACTGGATGGTTTTCCTTCAGTCCTTGAAACAAGTGCTCCACCTAACAATGTTTGTAGACACTAAAGCATCGGAACGCATAAACGTTCTATCTAAATGATGCAAAGTATGAATGTTATAAACTAGTCAATGGCCAAAGGATGAGTTGTCATTCCTTCTATAATGTTAGGCTCATTTACCCCCCACAAGGGTAACAAGGTGAGGCAAACCGTCGAGGCTATGGATGCTCGTTGGCAACAAGGTTAGGCCTTAGTCATTTATTGGAGCCCAGAAAGCTGGCTATTATCTTATGTGAAATTAAAAATTGTTTGAAAAAAGTCAATGATCAAAGGATGAGCACTCATTCCTTGTATAATGTTCGGCTCATTTGCCCCTACAGGGCAACAAGGTGAGACTAGCCTACAAAGGTTATGTCTTTGTCATTTTCTGGAAGCCCAGAAGGCTATCCAGGGCACCTGCCTTTGAAGGTTGACTAGTGTTCCAAACTGTCAAATTTGTATATGGAAACTTGCAAGAGTCTGAGGGAAACAAGCCCAAGTACTTTATCCATTTGTGAGACACCACCATCCCCTATTGCTATGATGCTATCTGTCATGCATATGTCATTTTGGTTGAGTGTATTTGTCATCATTCGGAGAGATCACATGGTCAAAACCAACTAAAGGTCATCACCCTTTTACTTAGCCTTGTTTTCCATCCTCACCCAGCATTAGCAAATTGTTAAACTTTGTAAGTATGGCATATACAAGAGACTTCCAAAAGATTCAATGATTACTCAAAAACACAGGTATATCTTATCGGTTTTTATTATTATTGTCACCGTGATTCTGAATGACATGATTTAAGTTGGGTTTTGATATACATCTTGGAGCAATTGTTACCTTGGATACCTACAAGTTCAACTTAGTTCAGCATCTCACCTTCAGTTTGGGTATTTTGACCTAGTCAACTCAGTTGACCAAGTCAAACATGGTTCCCAAGGCAGTGGCTAAAAATTTGACAGTACTTATATTTACTCCAGACATACCCAGAACCAATACTGCGGTTCCGGTTTTCAGAGTTTGGCCTCAGATTGCATGATTAGTGATTATTATCACTTTATTATTAGTCATATTATATTATTATTGCAGTGATTTTGGTTCTTCTAAAGCACCACAGTGTTGCAGAAGGTATGAGTAGTCACTTATACCATTCTACTATGTCTCTAGACACCTCTGTGCAGTCAATTTGCCCCAGTTATCAGCCTGAATGGAGTTATGGTGATTATTATTATTATTTTCAGTGGATGTACCACCAAAAAACTAAACTAGGAAATCATTGAAGAAATCGATTTGGCTTGTGTGGTCAAGGAAATAGCAAGGGAATTTCTCCTGATGATTTATTATGACTCTCCGGACACTTCTACACTAGTTTCATCCATTTTCATGCTCCCGATTATTATTTTGGCTCTCTTATGGAGGACATTCCCCATAGGGCGAAATTGGTCAAAATGGCCAAAATAAAAGTGTGTAAATCAAGTTGTATCTTTAGAAATATGTATGGGGGTACCCCCTAATGCCCCTCCCCCCCAATGTCCCCTAAGTGTCAAATTTGCAAAAATAATGATTTATCATCTCGTAAAAAATAAGCTTTATGAGGTAATTCACACCCCTCTTGACTTAGTCATGTTGATCCATGTATTGATCCGCGGAAAAGTGATCTCCACCGTTGATGATGTTTTAATCTCAATCATTGAATGAAAACGTTAATTAGGGTTCGTGTCTCTCAAAAGCTATATAAAGAAGAGACCCCCCTCATTGTATCCCATCGATAAATTTGGCACCATTGACTCATGAAGAATAATAGAGAATTTTTTCTGGGATCTCTTGTCTTATGTGGATGATTGAAGAATGTTGTTTGTGATTGATTGATGCTATCTCTCATTTGCATTGGAATATTGTGGTGAATATCTCTTGCATATTTTGGATCCATAATCTTTACTTGCAGGGAAGGAGGCAATTTGATAGGGGCTCACTGGTAGGGGAAACCCTCTTCGCATCTCTCGAATCGTTGTGTTAGTAGGGAATGGTTTTATCTTACGATCAATCATTTTCTCTTATCTTTTATCTATGTACTTGCATTCATCATTTTTCTTGTCGATCTCATTGTTGTGTACTTGGATTAGCGAGAGAGAAGGCACAGGTGTGGGTTCCTGGGCGACTTATAGTGTTGGATCTTCATCATTATTACACTTGATCTATGCAGGAATAGTCTTCATCAATGTTGAAAAAGTCGGCGAGGGTCTTGATTACAACTTCTCGACAACATCGGCGAAAAAATCGGGAAAAATTGGCAAAAGTCGGCAAACATTAAAAAATAGAAAATACATGCATTTTTTTTAGAATTTTAAACATATAAAGCAATAATAACATCAGAAAAACATATTGGAACATAAATATGAAGAAAGCACTGATATATATCATCATCATGCAGTCATGCCAAATATAAAATGATACATCAAAGTTGATACTGAAAGTCTGAAACATCATAGTTGTCCAATCAAGGACTCAAAAGTGTATAAAGTTTAAACAATACAAAATGACATCACATATATAAATGTATTTGAGGAAAACTAGCATCTAGCTATCTAATATCGATGCCCTCTTCCCCTTTTACGGGAAAATATCATGGGTCTTTTGTCAGGCCTGCCCCTAGCACTAGAAGTAGCAGTAAAAGGCCCTGAGCATGCATCTAATACTCGACGCTGAGTGATGGATAGAGGACTAGATATATCAAGCGGTGCAGAAGGTGGTGGCGATGCTAGCACATCACCCTCCATGGTGCCTCCAACCACCTCCTCCTCCTCCTCCTCCTCTTCCTCCTCCTCCACTTGCCCCTCCTCTAGCCATGCAGGTGCCTCCTCCATGATAGGAGTCTCAATCTCCACCCTCCACTTCGACAATATATCAATATTGTCTAAGGAGATGGCATTTGCATCTGGTTCTTTCTGTATCTGTGCCATCCACAAGCGGAGGTTGTAATGAACATACACCAAGTGATTAAGACGTGTGAACTCCAACCTGTAAGAGGGTAATAAAAAAAAATTAGAGTCTAGAGGATCGTAGATTCATAAATTGCATTAAACATTTAAATGCAATTGCTTTGTCCAAATTCTAAGTTCTAAGTTTCTAACCTTCTCCGTCTCTTTGCATGTATTTTTTCAAATACACTCCAATTCCGCTCACATCCCGAAGCTGTATAGGTTTGGCTAAGGATTCTGATGGCAAATTTCCGTAAATTCGGTGTCCTCACACCATAGGTTCGCCACCAAGTGGCTACATGTCACCAAACAAGAAATAAATATAAATAAATCATAATTCATCTTTCAAATAAAGGTGAAAATTTAAAACGGTCTAATAAGTTAATAATTTACCTGGCATGAATTTGGTCCTGTCACGAATAGCATCAGCAAAGCCAAATATTCCAGTACCATCCCGATACACCTCTATCTCGCGATTGTCTGCATTGCGAGTGTCATAATCAGGTATCATCCTCTGAATACAAGTGAGAAGCCCCTCCAAAACCTCACCATCAAAATCAAAATTGCATTTGTAGGCAAATGCGGGGTTGAGGAAGAGTCCTGCTGCATGAATGGGTCGATGAAGCATCCCAGTCCATCGAGTATCAATCAACTCCCATAACAATATGTGCCTAACATGCCTTGGGGTACCCTTTCCCACATAGAAATTCTGAATGGTCTCTTTGGCCCTATCCATGGCCTCGTATAAATAGCCCATTGCGGGCTTATCACCATCAACAAGTCGCAGAACCCTCACTAAAGGTTCACTAACCGAGCACACTTCCTCCATTCCTTCCCAGAAGGCATCAGTGTACACTAGCTTGGCAATGGTTTTCCCATCCTCTCTCCTGTTGTAAGCACAATCATGCCACTCATCACAAACAAACATTTGCTTCAACTCAAACTGACATTGAAGCGAAGACTGAAGAGTAATAAATGTGGTGGCAAAACGCGTGATTGCAGGACGCTTCAACTCCTTGTTTTTAGTGTGCCTCCTCATGAGACTAAGAACAAAACCATGGTTGTAAATGAACTTAGGGATGGCCCTAGCTTAATCAATCACCACCTTGATAAAGGGAATTTTCCCCATATCCTCCAACATCAAATCAATGCAATGAGCAGCGCATGGAGTCCAAAACAAAGAGGGATACCTATCCATAAGCATCCTACCAGCAGCCACATAATTAGCTGCATTATCTAAAATAACTTGCACAACATTATGCGCCCCAATATCCTAGATGAACCCATCCATCAACTCGCATAAAAGTGCCGCATCTTTTACATGTGCCGATGCATCATCTAATTTTACAAACATGGTACCTCTAGGACAATGTACCAAGAAGTTGATAAGGCTTCTACCCTTACCGTCTGTCCATCCATCTGACATGATTGTGCATCCAGTGCTCTCCCATCACTGCCTGAACTCTGCCAACCTAGCACCGATGTCCATCTTTTCTACTTGAAGGATTGGGCCCCGCAACTCCTCAAAGGTGGCACTTTTATAACCTGGGCCAACTACTGCAATGGCATCACACATCCGCTGCCAAAATGGATTGTTTTTAACAATGCTCAGAGGTATGTGACTCCAATAAAGACACCTTCCCATTACCCTGTCCGCTTCTACCTTTTCTGATTTCTTTATAACTGACTTGATAGAAGGTTGTGAGCCTGGTCCAACATAATGGGATGTGGGCCCCGCCCTCCCAAGAGGTGAATCTGTGGAGCCCCTCCCACTACCCTCACCGATAGTGGTAGATAAAGATGCACCTAAACTTCTTGCTTGGCCAAAAGCTGCAAGCTCGGCTCTGTTTGCAACGATCTCATCCTTCTTTCTCATTTTTTCATGGATGGCATCATGGGCAGATCTCATGATTTCTGGGGTCACTGCAGTACAAAGGCCAACATCATGGGCAGGTAGTTTGGCTAAATGGTATTTCAACCTGTTAACCCCTCCCGACATGTGATGCCCACATAATTTGCAAGTCAAATTTTGCCCATTGTTGCCATCCTCGGGCTCACCATACTGCCAAAATGGGTCCAATATCTTTGGCATTTTTGCAATTGGAATGCTTCAAGCCTTCAACTCAAATGCAACCCTAGGGCACAAAAACAAAAAAAATTACATTAAACTCCATTGGAAAATAATAGCAACATTCTAGCTTAAAAAATCATACCTCTAAATTTAGATTTTAAGCCATGAAAGATAAGAAGAAGAGGGTGGCTAAGAAGTAAAAAAACAAGCATGCTATTTTCCATTCTAATTTTTTAAAACCCCCATTTACATTGGGACTGTTTTTCATTTTTTGGAGCATGGAAATCAATGGCAAAATAGTAAAAACAAATAGCAAAGAAATAGGCAAGAAATAGGCAACAAAATAGTAAAACAAATATGCAAGAAATCTTTCAAACAGTCCATGGAAAAGATAGAAAAACAATGGATAAAATGCACATACCTTCAACACTTGCTCCACAAAAATCCTTGGTTGAGATGCTAAATGGCGTTTGAAAGCCTCCAAAGGTGTTGGTGGTCTCCTCAAGCCCTTCTCCACTTCCAACAAGCTCATTTGCCAAATGACCAAAACAAAACCACTTTTTTCCTTTACTAGGCCGCGGATTGCCTGCCTGGGCAATTTTTTCCATTGACCCGCGAGTTTTTCCCAAAAGTCGCGCTTTTTTCGAAAAAATCACGCTCTCACGATTTTTTTAAAAATTGTGCTTTTTCCTCGGCGAAAAATTGGCCAGGGGAAAAAAGCGCGACTTTTCCGATTTTTCAACGATTTTGTCAAGACTAGTCTTCATCACTCCGGCATTCATCCTCAAAAACATCAGGTAAGTTCTCCCAGGTAAGATCTATTTTTATTCTTTGTATCTAAATGGGGCTGCATTTTCCTTTCACAACAAAACCCTCACTTAAACCCTCATCCATTAGTTTAGTAGGTTCTAGTTTGCGGCGGTTAATAAAACTTAAATCCCACTTTGGAATAATCATAAAACCCCTAAGTCTAAATTTTCACGATCATCGGACTCCATTCTCCCATCTAACACACCAGTCTACTTAGGGGAAGACGCCATCCTTTGGAGGAGTGGGTATTTCAGATCCGCAAATTGGGTATTTCTAGTATCACCTCCAATCACCTTATCTTACACCTAGCAATCAATCTGAGTGTCCAATTTCATTTAATTTTACCATTTACCCCTAGATCCAGTTTTCCATGCTTAAAACCCTAGGGTAAATTGGGGCTTTTCATATAGACACTCGTAATCTTAGTAATTGTGCAAAACTCTCATTAACTATCCTACCAAGAGGTCTAATCAAGATTCCTCGGGTTATCGACTTGCTTTCCTTTTTTTTAGGGCTATCTTGGTTATAGGGACGCCCCCTGGGCTTAGAATTTTCACCGAGTCCGAAGTGCCAATATCCTTGATTGGCGTGACATATGAGTTCTTTTAGAGGTCTTGGATATCATAGGTCACGACTTTAGTTGCATTTCCCTCTGCCATCCTGGATAGGATCACCCTACGGGACAACCACAAGATTCATGATAACACGACTGCTAGATGAAGGAAGCACTTGTCTTGGCTTCCATTTGTAGAAGGGCGCACCAATGGGACAGCTTGACACTGTATCTAGGAGGGTGCACTTGTTAAAATATGGACTGAGCTTCCATTCTCGATCCCTCTCTTTATGTGGCATACAGGGAATATATTATCTCAGATATCTGAAGGTGTGTGCACCAGTTGGGGAAAGAAGTGAAGCCTGGTTATTTACTGTGTATGGTTAATGTAAGAAGGGTGCCATTGTTTGGAGACAAAGTGTTGAGGTTGTGTATTTCAGATTTAAGAAGTTTCTTGCATTTGTATGGAGAATAGAATTCCTCTCTTTGTAAATTGAATCAGCGACGTCATAGCTCTTTTTACCTTGTACAAGATCATTTTCTGTAGCAGCAGATTGATTTTCTAAATTTCTTTAATCCTGTAGCAGGCAGTCTGTGTATTGTATACTGTGCAAGATGAAAGGGAGGTTGTAACTCTTTTTATTGTGAGCAGCAGCTTGTGAAAGTTATTCTTCTTGTCTTTTGGAAAACAACAACCAGTGCAAGGGTTCTTCATTTCCAGGCATGTATTCAGTTGTTGAATAAATATTTCAGATCTGGAAATCACTCTTTTAGCTAGATTATTGGTGTTAGTTGTCCTCTTTAGTCTGATATATGTTAGAATATTGTTGTTATCTTTAATATCATGCTACACTCCTTTGAATGAGGTCTGCCATATATTGCTACATGAAACATTCCATGGAAACCATTAAAAATCAGATTTAACAAGTGCAAACAGTCTTGGCAATCTCCTAATATAACCAATGTGTGTCTTTTGCTATCTTCTTCGTCTGCCAGTTGCCTCCCTCCACCGATGCTTGAGAGGATCACATGCCAAGTTTAAGTGTGAGTTGACTAGAGTAACCATTCTTTTGAGGTTAATGAGAAGTAATGTGATTGCTGTAACAGATTTCAAGCTTGCTGATTATGATTTTCAGATATAGTATTTTAAAAAAATTCAGATCTACAGGCCAGGCCATGACTTGGCAGATTGATCTGAAATTCCAATGTGTTATGTCTCTATTCATGAACAATAATCCTATGGTTTTTATTTTTGAAAACATAAAGTTGTGCTTGGTATTTCATAATATTTTAAGTTTCAGCCTTAGCTTAGATCTTTGAGTTCAGATCTATATATCATGAATTGAAATTTTAACAGTATTATGATTTCATCTTTGTTTCTTATTTAGACAACGATCCTTCCAATCAGGTAAGATACAATTTTACTCTAGCTAAAGAAGGAAAGATGTGGGGAAACTTATGGTGCAGAGAGATGGAACCAGACATATTTTGCACATGAACATGTGGTGCAATGGGAAAGCAAGAGGAGCCAGGACTTTCCCCTGCCCATATAGGTTCAAATCTCACTGAGATTTGTTCTGACGAGAAAACAGGGGAGGTGGAGGTGGGAGAGGGGGTCTTTAAGCCCATTCAGGAACACATGTGAGGTGCAAGTAAGGGGTATACCCCTTGATTTATATGAGGCTGGCAAGGCACCAACAATCTCGTTATCATTTTGGTGCTTGAGGGTGGCACTAAGTGTTCCAAACATTTTGGTCAAATAAGTCTAGTTTGGGTGGTTAAGAGGAGAAGTTGTTATCCTTCCTACCTAGATTCAAATCCTGGTTGTGACAAGTTTGTCTCTCATGGGTCAATTGGGGTTCCCAAGGTACCAGCAATCTCACTCTCACTCAAGTGCTTAAGGGTAGGACAAGACATTTCCAAACATTTAAGCCCCAAGGGGTTAGCTCAACGAGTTGTCGCCAATGTTGTTGGGTATTTGGCCACTTCTATGCCAGCAGGTGCCTAGTTTGAATCCCCTGACAGGTTTACTAAGGATACCATCCATGAATGTGGGGAAGCATCTGTTGGTTTTCCCGCAAGGTTTTCCTTGAGGAGGAAAGGAACCAAGAAGATTTTAAATTATGTTATTTTAGGTAATGAGCTCTTTTTTCCAAGCAAAACAAAAAATATGAGCGGATTTCTAATACAAGCGTCCATTAATCACTCCTCCCAAGACATAAATGATTGGAATTGAACTAATCCAAGCTCACAGGCAAAGAAAGATTTAATAAAAAACAAATATACAAGATATCTTATTCAGAGGTTAAAAGCATGCACAAATAAGTATAATTCTTAGAAACTGCAATTGATTTGCTGTTGCACTTGTCTCAAGAGTGCAGAACTAATATGTTTACTATATCCATTGCAAGAGAGTATCAACCTGTACTGGAACTGAATATCAGTGAAGTTAGCTCAACAGACAGAATCCTTGCCATGAATCAGTATATGTATGCTAACCTTTTTCAACAGAGACATGGACCATAGGATTGAAATCCCTTAATGATTCCCGGCAAACTTCAGCAATCGATTTTCCCTTGTGATTGGAATCCTCAGCAAGAATCAAAAAATTTGCTGATGAAGCTTCTGCTGTGACTGGACTATCATCCATCAAGGTCAAATTACCAATACCTGCCAAGACTATGTTTTTGCATAGCTGAAAAGTAACAGCAAAGATCATTATTCTCTCACAAATCATGGGCATTTACAAAACCAAGTTCCAATACTACCAATAATTAAGGAAACATAGCATACAGAGAAGACTCCTAGACAGTGAGTAAATACCAATTAGAACCATGATAAATGCTCCATTCATACAATAAATATGACAAAACATGAGACAAAAGCTTAACTAATAAGGAATACCATATGGTTAGGAAAAGGTAAGGTCTTTATCAACAAAGAAAATCCTCCAAAAAATTGAACATAAATGGGAAAATCAGAGGCTATAGAGGGAAGCAAGCATGTGCTAACATGATGTAATGTCCTCTTTTGATTAAATCACCCAGAGACACCCGTTAACCTATTTTATTCCCATAGGTTCGAGCGGGTATTAAAGAAAAGGGAATAACTTAGGACTAATATCACTAGGAACATAAAGGAACATCACTTCAGTGTTATTAGATCATCGGTAGATTATAGAAGGCCATTGGAGTAGATATCAACAAGCATGCGGGCCTAATTTCACCTTGCATGCGTCAACAAGCAATTAGGTTTGCATCCATGCAAAAGTAAAGTCATGCAAACCCTAAAAGCTATATAAGAAGATAAGTCAAACCAAAAAGGCATTGAAGATTATTATTTACTTTTGAGATTGGTTTTGCGAGCAACAACAGCAGTAGCCGCAACAGCAAGTTGGGGTTGAAGGCGTGGGCCATCAACTAACAGGTGTTTTCGGCAGTGAAACCTATCTGCCCTAATCACATTTAGGATAGATCATTCAGATCTATCATCTGCACCTCAAGACATTCATTGATAATCAGGGATCCAACACACAAAGGAGGAATTACTAGACAAGGTCACGTAATATGGTTGGGAACGACCTGGAGATACTAATAACAATTAGCTGGGATCCAAAGACATCATATTTTCGCCGCATGTCACTTCCATTCTTCTCGAAAGGGGCATATAATTATACTGGGAGCTCCGCAGGCTATTGAGTGAACACCTGAGAAAGATACAAGCTCCACACGTGTGAGACAAGGGTGTCACTCCCTCAGAAGGAAACAATTCGCTACTGGTCTTAGAGAGGTGAAAAGTTTTGCATGCATCCACCAGAATCTTCAAGAAGGGTACACTACCAAGTTTGGAAAGTCTCAACCCCATCCGTCAAGTATTAAAACACTTACGAGATAATCATCATCCAGAGAATGGACATTTTTCTTGCATGGGCGAATCTCCTGGAAGCAGCAACACGTTTTTTAGGCAATAGTTCTTGCATGGCATGCATGTCTCCTTTATATTGAAGAACTATCACAGCTATAAATATTGGTATATTACCACAATCTTTCTAAATCCTATTTCCTATTTTATCTCCATATTTCTCATATTTAGGGTTTCTGGGCACGTAACCTGTTTTGCATGCTCATACACACTGTTACCGACTAGGCTGCACCTAGTTGGACTTTCAGTGAGCCGCCAGTGATGAACAAGATACTTGTTCATATTCAGAGTTCAAAGGTCCTTTTAGGCCAGGTTTTTTTTTTTTTCATTGGGGAACCTAACTATCACCAACTTTGATGGGACGTCCAGTTGTTCAGCCAGAATTTAGGTATAGAAGTTGGACACCTACATCCAACGTAAACCCATGACGACGACAGGTGCAATCAAGTTGGCTACTTTACATTTAGATGGGGAAGCACATGAGTGGTGGTACCACGGACTGGTGACACTGGGTCACAACACTATCGCCTCATACAGTGACTTCACACAAAGGCTCATGGAGCGCTTTGATAAGAAGGACACAGAGATTCATTTCAGGGAGCTAGCCCACCTCAAGCAGGCAGGCAGTGCAAAGACCTTCATATCTGAATTCCAGAGAGTTGCAATTATGGTATCTGACATGTCAGAGAGTCGATTGATTATGCTATTTAAGGAGGCACTAGCTAAGCCACTCCGTGGATGGGTGAAGGCTTACAAGCCAGTTACTCTACAAGATGTTATCAGTAGGACTCGGAACCTACAAAATTTTGTACCCAAGAACAAGCCTCCACAAAAACCTACCAATCTGTCGAAAAACAAGAAAAAGACAGTCCCGCAGAAGAAATGGTTGAACGAGGACACACGATGAGATTTGAGAAGGAAAAACTCATGTTTCAATTGCAAAGAACCTTGGGTACCCAGCCACAGATGTATGGGTAAAAGGAAGGTACACCTCATCGAAGTATTTTCAAATAGCAGTGAGAAAGGTGAATTGGAGCAGAAACAGGATAGAGAACTACATAATATAGAATTGGAACAATTGCCACGGAGAGAAACTATTACTACCCTCATAGGAGTCCCCACCTTCCATACTATCAGGATCAGGGGAACTATCCAGGGACAGCATACCATTGCTTTGATTGATGGTGGGGCCACCCACAATTTTATAGATGCCTCTTGGGTAGAGAGGAAAAGATTTCCCACCGAGGACTTTGAGGGCTTTACCGTTGTCATGGTTGGAAATCACAGGATGAAATGCACACATAGGATACCTTAGTTACAGGTACAACTTGGGAACTATACATTGGTCGACGACTTTTGTGCGGTAGATGTGCCAGAAACGAGCATTGTTTTGGGAGTACAATGATTGTACTCAATTGGGAAATACTCAACAAATTACCAAACATTAGAGATGGAGTTCCTGGCACCAGATGAGAAAAGGGTGGTCCTACGGGGAATGCCCAATGAAGCTTCAGGGTCAGCCACATCAAAGGGAATGACCACCATATTCAGGAATGAGGACAACACTCGCACGAGAAAATGGCCAACTCCAACACATAAGACTTCAAGAAAGGACCAGTGGTATGAGAAGGGCTTTCCGGGTAGACCTTCAGGCAAAAGTATGATGTGCACTAGGGAATTCAAACGAGGAGGCAAAACTAGGATGTTCAATCATCATAGGTTCCCAAGAAGATACAAGGAGGGAATACAGAGCATGGGTGAGAAGAAACATAAATTCGAGGAAAAAGACGAGCCACCCAGCAATGGAATAAACTGGTTGATAAAAATGGACAAGAAGAGACAGGGACAGATGATTCGGTATATTGGTCAGAGATTGCTTAAGGACAAGCAATTTTGAGCGGGGAGGACTGTAATGTCCTCTTTTAATTAAATCACCCTGAGACACCCGTTAACCGATTTTATTCCCATAGGTCCGAGCAGGTATTAAAGAAAAGGAAATAACTTAGGACTTATATCACTAGGAGCATAAAGGAACATCACTTCAGTGTTATTAGATCATCAGTAGATTATAGAAGGCCATTGGAGTAGATATCAACAAGCATGCGGAGCATGCGGGCCTTGTTTCACCTTGCATGCGTCAACGAGCAATCAGAATTGCATGCATGCAAAAGTAAAGTCATGCAAACCCTAAAAGCTATATAAGAAGACAAGTCGAACCAAAAAGGCGTTGAAGATTATTATTTACTTTTGAGATTGGTTTCGAGAGCAACAACAGCAGTAGTTGCAGCAGCAAGTTGGGGTTGAAGGTGTGGCCCATCAACTAACAGGTGTTTTCAGCAGTGAAACCTATCTGCCCTAATCACTTTTAGGATAGATCATTCAGATCTATCATTTGCACCTCAAGACATTCATTGATCATCAAGGATCCAACACACAGAGGAATTACTAAACAGGGTCACGCCATACTGTTGGGAACGAGCTGGAGATTCTAAGAACAATTCGTTGTGATCCAAAGACTTCATATTTTCTCCGCATGTCACTTCCATTCTTCTTAGAAGGGGCATATCATTATACTAGGAGCTCTACATGTTATTGAGTGCACACCTGAGAAAGATACAAGCTCCACATGTGTGAGACAAGGGCGTCACTCCCTCAGAAGGAAACAATTCGCTACTGGTCTTAAAGAGGTCAGAAGTTTTGCATGCGTCCACCAGAATCTCCGGGAAGGGTACACTACCAGGTCTGGAAAGTCTCAACCCCATCTGTCAAGTATTGAAACAGTTACAAGATAATCACCATCCAGAGAAGGGACGTTTTTCTTGCATGTGCGAGTCTTCTGGAAGCAGCAACACGTTTTCGAGGCTATAGTTCTTGCATAGCATGCATGTCTCCTTTATATTGAAAAACTATCACAACTATAAATATTGGTATGTTACAACAATCTTTCTGAATCCTAGTTCCTATTTTATCTCAATGTTTGTCATATTTAGGGTTTTTGGGCACGTAACCTGTTTTGCATGCAAACCAAATTATTTATCATACACACCTGAAACATATAAACTTGCAAACAGATCATCATTACATATTGGTATAAGGATAGAATATCAATTGGGATATTGTACATGAGTTCAAAATAGTTCTCAGCCCATCTCATGTGAATTATTAGGGATTACATAGACGATGGGACCTGGAAAGTAGCAGTATTTCTGCTTTGAATACAAGTTGATGCATTGGGCATGAAGTGAAGGAGTTGTGTAAAGAAGTTTCCCCTCACTAGCATGAAATGATTGGATGCAAACAGAGATGAAGAGTGTCTTGAGAGATATCTCTAGGGAACTCAACCTTCATAAGAAGCAAATATGACATACTACATGGACCTAACTCGTTTTACTGAACCAAAGGACAGATTCAAAGCAGCCCAAGTGTAGCGAAAGCCTAAATTGGAAAGATAAGGTGTCATCTGATGTCAAGACTCACCCATTGTGATAAACATACCATGCATAAACAAATCAAGACCCAAAATCGATGTAATAAGAACAGCTCAATATGAGATGGCACTGTGGCAGGTTAGTGAATTGGAAACCAAATGACTTATGATCCATCAAGTAAAGACCCTGTGCTTTTAAACTTAGGGTACTTGGATGGTTAGTTCTCTACCAGGATTTGGTCAACAAACATTGACTTACAAGAACAAGGTTGATAGATGGGCTCTGTAAGCAATGTAAGAAAAATCCTAAAGGATCATAGTAGCACAGATTTTGCACTTAAAATTTGTAATACAATTGTTGCACAAGATTCAACAATTGCTCCAGCATGTAATTTATAGACATGTAGAGCGGCCCTCTTTAGGAATCCTTGGTTTTGTACAAAGACAGCCAAGTGCAGTGAAAGCCTAAAATGGAGAGACAGCGTGTCATGTAATGTTAAGGGTATCAACCATTGTGATAAACATGTCATTTATAAAGTCATAAACAAATCAAATCCCAAAATCAATGTGTTAAGAACAGCTCAATATGTGATGGCAGGTCAGTGAATCCGAAACTAAATGACTTCACAGAATCTGATCCATCAAATAATACCCTGTGCTTTTGAACTTAGGGTGCTTGGATGGTTGGTTCTCTACCAGGGTTTGGTCTGCAAACATAAACTCAATAGAACAAGGTTGATAGATGGCCTTTATATGCAATGTAAGAAAAACTTATCATAGAGAATTGTTGTTGGCAGCGTTTCTCTTTACCAACCAGGGCACATTCATCAAGTATTCAAAGAATAGTGGAAAAAATCGGCATCGACAAAAAATCGGTGAGGGTCCAGAAAACATCTTCTCAGCAACATCGACAAAAAAATCGGCAAAAATCGGCAAACAGCGGCAAGCATTAAAAAATGCAAATTTTGTACTTCAATAGGGTCAAAATTTGCTTACCGATTTTTTCCCCTGTTTGCCGATTTTTCCTGATTTTTCTTGATTTTTTACAATGTCCGATTTTTTGAAAAATCGCAATTTTTTCAGGCCGAAAAACTGACAGCCAGAAACAATCGCGATTTTTCGGGACATCGCTGAAAATTCAGCAATTTTTTCCACTATGATTCAAAGCAGTGAATCTCTATCAGTTGATGTATGGTCTTTTATTGAGGACGTGAACATCCTTATCCTTGAAGATATGTCCATTCAACCATTGGGAGAGAAGATCATCAGTTATTAGGGCTACGTGGGAAATATAGAAGGTGTGGGCGGTGTCATTCAGTCAAACCAAAGTAGCGACTACCCATATATCTATTGATTGGTCATTCCTGGAAGTCGTGGGCATCACTATGTATGAAGGAGTGGCGTATTTAATCTTTGGGAAGAGAAGCAATCACCCTTAGGCTGTTGTGTGGGAATTTGTGGAAGGTGGATCCTTGGGCCACAATTTAATGATACAAAGGCAGCGACCTCTCATCTATATCATCCTCCAACTTCTAGTAGGTTGGGCGTGACCTCTCTATATTTGGGCATCATCACATGCAAGATTCTACCCATACACTACACCATCTTGTTTATACATAGAGCCGATGCAGTCATCTTCCAACTGGCATTCTTGATACTACAACGTGGGTTCATCAAATTGTGGACATCTCTGCCAGGCTTATACCATTGCAAGAGGAAAACACCAATCATTCGAATCAGTTATCCATTCTTAAAGAGATCTACTTCAACATTCAAGAAGGTGTGAACCACTACGGTACATTCCATCTCTGTGTTGGCTTACAAGTTTATGCATGCTAGATGTATGAGCTTCAAGGGAGTTGTTGCCACATATATAGTAGTTGGGCTACTTTTGTTCCTGACCAGTACTGATTAGTTCTTTGAACCAGTCCTTTACTATGAGATGAGCAGATGATGAGCCACCAATTGATGATCTCCCACTTTCAGCAGATCCAGAGTATCTAGATTGACCAGTTCTATGCCATGACTGAGCCTCATGACCCCAGATTCGATGACTAAGTTCGCCATTCTTTCATGACCCAGAGCAGAGATTATTACAGTGCACATGATATATAGCAGCAACAGTTGTTTCAGTGATCCTTAGATTTGTTTCAGATCTAGTGTAGGTATATGACCCAGGTGCTATTATAGTTTTGTGCATATGGACTTTGATGTTGCTCTGCTGTCTATTCTAACAGTGAGACTTAGTTGATAGTGGTTGTATGTTGGCGATACTTTATTTTGGTTTTACTTAGAATCTAAAGCATAAATGATTTAGCTAGTATGTCCAAGAGATTCCTTTTGTATACTCATTGGCCTCGCCCTACTTGTAGCATGGATTTGGTCATTTCCCTTTAGGGACACAGCTTGCTAGTCTTGGCACCATCTTCACTGTCTCCGTCCATCCGTTGATTTCCCTTGTTGTTGATTAACCTTGACTTGTAACTTGACTAGTAGCATCTAGGATTCCCCCCACCTCCACCTCTATGTTGGAATAGGTCTCCATGTTTAGGTTTTGTCTCGATGTTGGTTTATGTGATGCTCATCACAGAGATGGTCTACCTCTAGGTCTTGAACACAAGTAGTCTTACCAAAAAGTGTCTTTAGACACTAAGGCATCGGAGCTTAAATTTATTCTAAATGGATGCCCTATCAGCAAAGCAAAAGCGTCTTTACCACTACTCCAAATAAAAGTAAAACTAGCCAGTTTTCAAGAGATGAGCACTCATCCATTGTATGGTGTAAGGCTCATTTTCCCCGACAGGGTATCAGGGTGAGGCAAACCCATCAAGGCTAAAGCCTTAGTCATTTTCTGGAGCCCAAAAGGCTTTCCAAGGCCCCTTCCCTTAGACGATGGCAAGTTAATAAAAATAAACATTTTCAAATAAAGTTAATGGCTTAGAGGATGAGCACTCATTCTTTGTATAATGTATGGCTCATTTTCCCCCATAGGGAAACAAGGTGGGATTGACCCCCTAAGGTCATGTCTTTGTCATTTTTTGGAATCCCAGAAGGCTTACCAAGGCACCTGCCTCTAGAGGTTAACTAGTGGATATTGGTGTGCAAATAAATTGCTAAAAAGGTTGCTTGTCTAAAGTCTAATGGAGCCTTCTCATCATTCCACCCATTTGTAAGACACTCCCATCCCCTTTTGTTCACCTAATCCAACTTATGTGTTGTGTGGATCCCCTTATCCTTTAGCCTAGATGCTTACAATGTCGAGTGTCAAGTCATTCCCTTGGCCTTACCTGGTTTCATTCACCTTCACCCTTAACTAGCAAAATGGCTAAANGATTATATATATATATATATATATATATATATATATATATATATATTGTGCTTATAATCACAAACAGAAGCTACTTGTACTCGAGTCTCACTGTTAGCATAGATAAATTTGAGCATGCATGTCCATTTTGTACTTTGCAGTATCAGATTTTAGCATTTTGGGTCATCATTTGATCATTCTTGCCCTGGTCAACCCAGTGTGACCAAGCCAGGAGCATGGTCAGTGATGAGTTTTAGACTGATGGTTGTGGATGATGATTATTTTTGGCCTATTAGTGTTCATTAGACATATTCATGCTTTAGATGGTGGTTTACTATGATGGCTTGTATTATTTTTATGATTATCAGCATTTATTGGCTTTATTATTATTATGGTTCTGACATGGATGGGGCCACTGATGTACCTTTGTGATGGACATATTGTGTATGAGTACTCATTCCTATTTGATTTAGATATTTTGAGTCCATTGGTGCAGTTGGTTTTTAGTTTCGAGCAGTTACAGGACAAATATGGGTCTTTCAGGCATTTTACAACAGTTTTTCTTTGAGTCATATTTACGTTATGTTTTTATTAATAAAACCTTTGACCATTTACTTTATGGTTTTATTAATAAAACCTTTGGTCCATTTACCTTATGATTTTATCATAACACCTTTGGACCATTTATTTATGACCTTTAGTCCCTTTACTTTATGGTTTAATTTTTATGACCTTTGGAGCTTTATTTATGATTTTATTTTTTGGTTTATTATTAGACCTTTGGTACCTTATCTTAAGGTTTGTCAAGGTTATAAATTGCTAGGCTTAATTAGAACGTGGAATCCGATTTTGATTCCCATCTAAGCCTGCTGATTGCTTGACCTCATGGATACCTTCTGTTATGACCCGTGTATCCTTCCACACTCGGCATGCCTGCATTTTTCATGAGTCGCGTGACTGTGATCTTTCCTTTAGCGTGATCGTGATTCCTCTGCAGCTCACCATGACTCCTCGGTTGCTCCCGCGCGACTGCTTCCTTCATGTGACTGATCACCTATCTCTCGCAATCTCACTCTTGCACTCGTGTGACTGGGTTATCCCATGACTGCTCCTATACTCCGCGCGTGACTGCTCCTCTGCTCAGCGTGTGACTCTTTGCTCGTGTGATTGCTCCTCCACTCCGCGAGTGACTGCTCTTCTGCTCTGCGCGTGACTGTACACTTTACCTATGCTCCGCGTGTGACTCTACACTTTACCTCTGCCCTCTGCCTACGTGACTGGGTTATCCCATGGCTGCTTGCTCCGTGCGTGACTGGACTGGGTTCCCTCTGCCGTAGCATGATCACCTCTCTCCGCAGCGTGATCTTCTACTATTTTGCAGCATGACTTTGCCCGGCGTAACCGTGAGTTTGTTTTCAAGTGTGGACTTTGGTTTTTCCCTAGAGTGACCGTGAGTTTGTTTTCAAGTGTGGACTGTGGTTTTTCCCCAGGGTGACCATGAGTTTGTTTTCATGTGTGGAGTGTGGCTTTTCCCCAGTTTGACCGTGAGTTTGTTTTCAAGTGTAGACTCTGAGATTTTTCCCCAGCATGACCGTGAGTTTGTCTTTCAAGTGTGGACTGTGGGTTTCCCAGCATAACTGTGTGTCTTTAATCAATGTAACTGTATCCTTACTCAACATGACCATGTGTCTTCTACAAGCATGACTGTGTGTCTGTGCTCAATGTGACTGCATCCCTAATCAGCAAGACTGTGTGTCCTTTGTCAGCATGACTGTTCTAAGTATTACTGTACTTGTTGACTAAGAAGTCTGGGTCAGTGTGCTATTGCTTTAAACCTCTTAAGCTCTCTCTCAAGGTAAGACAATTGTTTACCCAGTTGACTTGTCCCTTCGATGACAAGATCAACCTAAAGTATATAAGTATAAGGTTGATTCAAATAATGGTTATGATTCTTTACTGTTGATATCTCATGTACATTATTTTATCATGTTGTTACTGTACATGGCATTTGATGAATTTCGAGGACCAACTTTAACGCAGTGACTAATGGAGCAGTAAGTTGAAAGAGATGAAAATTATGTTTGTTTTATTACAGTTTAAATTTATTAAGAGCAATACTATTCTGAATGTGATTTTATAATTATGTTTATGCATTAAAGATTATTACTTATGTTAAAAACTTCTCTAACCCTAAAACTTTAACAGGCTAGGCGTGACCTCTCTATATTTGGGCATCATCACATGCAAGATTTTTCCCATACACTACACCATCCTGTTTATACGTAGAGCTGCTACAGTCATCTTCGAACTGGCATTCTTGATACTACACTGTGGGTTCATCAAATCATGGACATCTCTGCCAGGCGTATACCATTGCAAGAGGACAGCAGCAATCATTCCAATCAGTTATCCATTGTTAAAGAGATCTAATTAAACATTCAAGAAGGTGTGAACCACTATAGTGTATTCCATCCCTGTGTCGGCTTACAAGTTTATGCATGCTAGACGTCTGAGCTTCAAGGGAGCTGTACCTTCATCCTTGAGAGTTGGACCTATCAGATTTAGACGTAACCAATTTACTTAAAAGTTAAGATTATATCCAAGTCTGTGGTAGCGTTTTCCTGTGACAGCATACTTCTACAACTGCTATATTCAGATCTGATTGTATTTAAAAGCTGCTACAGCCACCAAAAGCACTCTATTAGCACTGTCTAAGGTCAGAGATATTTCATCATTGGTATCTAGTTATCGCCTATTTTGTTTCAAGTAACTCTATTGCCAGTCTTGAATACATATTACATGTATTTTCTACCGAAGTTAGTACCTTGATCATTGGGTTTATAGTGTTTATTTTGGCATGTTACATGTGAGTAAATAAACTGTCACACGTACCTTGAAAACGAAACCCCCACAATATCTCAACACCTATACAATAGAAGAAATATCGGTTTCGGATATTACAGAGTGGGAGGAAGATATCTGTTACACACTGAAGCAGAACAGGATGCAGATACAGAAACTGTCACAGTACAAAGGCTGTTATAAAAAGAGCAGACAGAGCATTAAGTCCTCAACACTATCAGCAGAAACAGAGCATTGGAACACAGAGTTGTGTATTACATTACAGCTGGTTTAGCAGAGATTTTGTTGATGATAATGATGCTCAGAATGTATTAGAAGAAATGAGATCAAGCGATGAAGGATATCATCTAGGTGTGAGAACAGATATGAATAAGGCCGAGAAGCAGTAGAACGTGTAGTTGATCTATGAGCTGAGGCATATTGTAACTACTGGGCTTGTAGTCATACTCAGATCATCCAAGCAAAAAAGTGATTATTGCAGACCTTGAGGAAAGTCCTATGTGAAGATTTGAACAGACCTTGTGAAGATCTCAGTGTCTACTCAGTGAAGAACAAACCTTGTAAAGTTGCAGAACTACTTTGTGAGCTTTATCTGTAAATATACATGTATATCTGAGTTTTGCATACATCTTGTGTACATGTTGATAAGCCTTATATGATGTTAATTGTTTAATTTTATACCAAGGAAGTGTTCCCCTAGTGACTTTGTGCCTAAGTCACTAAAAGGGGAAAAGTGACAGGACCCTTGTATTAATTACTTGAGATGAGTAATAACTTATTAAATTCACTTTAGAGTCGTCAAGTGACTTTTCAATAAAATTAATTGGAAGTTGAAAGGAAATTATTTAATGGAGAGAAAAGTGATTTTTCTCATCCATCGATGTAAGAACACTAGATCAATCAAATGTGAGCCCTTGATCTAGTGACTGCTCAACTACCCCAGGAGAGAAAATGAAAAGACAAGGGAAAAATGATAAAAGGCACTTCATTCTTCATCTTTCACTCACCAAGAGAGTTGGAGAGGAGGTCGACCATCTGAGAAATCGAGTTTAAGAGAGAGAAAGAGACTGGCTGAGATGGCTAGTATGATTTCCAAGAAGAAGAAATCAGCACAAACTTCAAGACCGTACAGAAGAATCTAAGTGGCTTGAAAATCGAGAAGAGGTTGGGCATGAGTTCCTATACACTGGCACGATTTTTGAGGTGAAGTTCAGCTGCATTAATAACTGAGGTCGTGCTGCTGGTGATGTGATTTCCCAGGCAGATTGTGGGCACGATATTTGAGGCTGTGCAGGCACAAATTTCAAAGTAGTATGCAGCTGGTACAGTGGGCACTTTTACCGAGGAGAAGACTGATAGTATTGAGGCACAAAATTCGAGGAACAGGACTGTGAGTAGTCAGTCCGTACAGTCAGAGATTGGCATGAATTCCCATGCTGTTAAAGTACTAAAAACAAGTCATCTACAGCACCAAATTTTCTAGACTTGGATTCATGTCTTTGCTGGGTTGAGATAAGTTGCATTTACCGTTGAAATTCTGGTGTACATTTCATATTTGAAGAAGACATAATAAAGACACTCTCTCTCACATGTTTCCCCATATGGGGTTTTTCCTGAGCTAGTTGGGCAAAAAATTCTAAGTCTGAAATTCTAAATGTGTGACTGATATTTATTTCTGCTCTCAATAGTGTGGTAGATATCTTCATGTGTTTCTAATTCTAAATTGTTTATGAGTAACGAATTCATTTGCAGACTGTATGTTGAATGAGTTTATGTATTAAGTTTTAACAATGTATCAATGAAATTAGAAATCAAAGTTGAAGGTTGTGCGAAAACTTTACATGGTATCAGAGCTGGTTGGTTGAAGTAGAGCAGGGATTTCAGACTTGAGAGGGAGTTTTCTTTTGTTCATCAAAGGCAAATTTTGGACTTTGCATTTTCAGTGAGATGGCTGCCAGGTTAAGGTTGGAGGACAAGTTGGACGGGGCAGCCAACTTCATTACTTAGAAAGCAAGGATTGTACGTATTCTGCAGATAAACTAGTTGTGGGATGGGGTAGTGAACAACACTCAAGCAAATCCAATATAGTTACCTGTTTCTACTGATGCAGCAGCGATGACATCCTCCAACAAGAAGGACATCAAGGCAAAGAAGATCATCCTTGATGCGGTAAAAGACCATGTGATCCCAGACATGTCTAGTAAGTACTAAGGACCGTGTTTACCAAATGTGGGATGCCTTAACCAATTTGTACCAGAGTTCGACTGAAAGTCGAAAGATGGTACTGAGAGAGAAGTTGAAGAGCATAAGGATGGCTACATCTGAAAATGTTGCTTCTTACCTTACCAAGATCACTCAGGTGAGGATGGGGAGGCAGGTGCGGGGGGGATCATCCTTGATCCCAGAGGACAAACGGTAAAAACCTTTGCTTGGGGGCTGGGCCACAAGACGAATAACGAGGCTGAGTGGATGGCGGCGTGGCGCTACTTCAGGGACTAGACTTCTCAGATATTAGAGCCATCCCAAGATTGTTAGTCTTTGGGGATTCTCGCCACGTTATTCTCAAAATGATCACCGGATATTTCTCAGGCTCCATTAAATGCAAGAAGGTTGTACGACAGAATATCTCATCTCCCTCTTCTAGTTAGCATTGATTTATCCCACATATTAAGAGCAAACAATGCTCAAGCAGACGCATTGGCAAATATAGGCGCCTCTTTTCCTCAAGGCCACATCTCAATAAATAATCTCGAACCTTTCCCTAAACCCATTCCTTAACTCATTGTATTGTTCTATACTCTCTCTTGCACGATGATTATTCTTAAGACTAGGTTCTTTTTGGTTTTGGTTATGAGTTTAGGTGGCAGTCCTTTTGCATGCCAAAGTGACAAGTGGAATCCACCACCATCTCTATTTACCTCGCCTCTCACTTCCTTCAATGCCATCCCCTCCAGGCTTAAATGCTTTCTCAGCTCACACACTCTAGCCCACTCCCCTCCGCGTACGATGGCTTCCTCCCGGGGTTTTATCTGTCTCCCCTTCTCCTTGGGCCAGTCACTCTCCTTATTGCCTGTTAGTTCCCCCTTTGCCGAAGAAGATCAGTTCGCCCCCTTAGAGCTCAGAGAAGGTAGACTCTCCCCTGTTGTCTTCTCATTGTTGGTTATTCTGCAGTCTCAAAGCTCATTCAAGGTGGGATTTGTGGTTCCCAGTTCCCTTTTGCTTGGTTTCGTTGAAGCTAGGAGGTCTATGCAGCCTGTTTTTCCGAATTTACTCCTCCTTGCTGTAAGCTTTTGCAAGTATTCCATCACTCATGGGTGTCTTCATCCAGTTTCTTGTGCAACGAATTCTTTCTCCTGCGTGATTGAAGGTAGTTCTTGCAGACAATGCTTTCAAGAAGGTTTTCCTCAATTCCTGTGTAGTCAATGGTCACATTTGGGGGAAGCAAAGATTGGCATTTTGCTTTTGTTCTTTGGAAAAGAGTGGGATTTCCTACAGAGGGTAGGGTTTTCTTCGGCGCGAGCTTTGCCCTCCCTTGGTTCTGTCCGCAGTAATTTTTCTAGTCTCAATTTGAGTTTCAGCCACAGTCGACGAAAAGATCTGCCATTAGCATTGAAAATGGACCGCAGGAGAATTGATGAAGGGTTCATTGATATGAAGATTAATATCCAGCGTCTGCCAGACATAGTTGCCATCGGAATCACAGATAGCAGGGAGACTGCTAAGGAGGTAAAACAATTAGTTGATGATGTTCGTTCCATTTCCTATTAGACTAGTTGTCATGATGCAAGGATTGATGATAACGAGATGAACCTAAACGAAATTATGGGTAAAATAGACCGCATACAGGAGGACCTCCAGCTTTTGGTTCAGATGAATCAGGGAAGCCGAGCCCAGGAAAAACCCAGGAGAAGTGGTTCAGAAAATGGAGGAGGAATCTGTCACTCAGCCTGTGGGGCAACCAGGCAAATTGAAATGATCTCCCTTTAGGAAAAAAATTTTGCATTTTACTTAATCAGCAGTTTGCCCGTATATATACCACGTCTGTAATTATACGGAATACTAGGACTCTTTCCAGCTTGTTAAGGTCTTCTATATGGCCTAGTTTTGTTGCTACTTCCTCAAAACTGTTAGAATTGTGCACAGTCTGTTTAATATATTCTCTTTTAAGTTTCTGTTACAAAAAAGATCACTCAGGTGAGGGATGAGATTGGTGCTGTTGGAGAAAAGGATGAGGGCAGTGAGCTAGTGCAAACAACCTTGAATGGCGTGACAAAGCCATGGGTTGTTTTCGTGGCGGCCATTGTAGCCAGAGAGAACATGTCATCTTGGGACCGTCTTTGAGATGACTTCATTCAATTAGTTGATAGCTCATTCAATTAGTTGAAGCTAATTCACCTCCCTCCCCTTTCAATGTCCCTAGTGCAACAACAACAACTCACTGGAGAAGGGAGAGGAAGCAAATCTCTGTCACACCTAGTTCTGTTATTCTATTTGTTTTGTATAATTTATGACCCAATGTTTGCAAAATAATAATGATAAATAAATAAAAGTATAAAATAAAAGTATTTAAGAAAATACTAATGTAAATGAGAAAGAAAAGGTATTCAAAGTACAAGCATACAACATTGCAATAGCTTGAACAAGCTATTGCAATGTTGTATGCTTGTACTGCAACGAAGGAGACAACTCTTCATGGAAACCATTGAGCAACAACAACATCTATTCAGACCAAAAGATGGCATATATGATGGCCATGTCCAGACTCTCCAACAACCACGGGTCTACACTTGAGAGATTCTAACCACTTCTACATTTTTCGACTACTCTTCTCGCAATGTCCACACCTCTTGCACATGTCCATGCTCATCAGCATGCACCTACACCTTGCATCTTCTCCGACGTATCAGCAAATTGGGCATCGACCGAAAGAGTCCAAATCCTTCTTCTCCGACGTATCATCAAATGTAAACTGACAGTACCACAACACATCATCCTCGTTGAGTTTGGAGCCCAGCCCTTCTGCCTCGAGACAGTTTTCAGACTAGTTTCCTTCTTGCATCGGATCCGAGGGTTAGCTGACTCAACCAAAGGTCGAGACAGGTATCCCTTTCTAGCTTATTGTTCTGCTCAGACTATAGCTAGCGCTCCCAACCCAGGCAGAACCAAATGTTGGATCACAGGGGTCTCAAGCCTTCTTGCTTCAGTAGGGATCCAGTTAGATCGTCTTCCCCCGTTCCAGTACTCTCTGGATGCCCCTGAACACCTTCTGCCAACCAGACAAGAGTTAAACAAGATCATCAGGGACAATATCTACAAGCAATTCGTATAGGTTACTTGGATTAATCCTCTAAGAGGATTGCGGACAAAAATGGCCTTCTATGCTGAGCACTTCTTGGAGATCAGAGTCGGGCTCATTGCCCGGCCCCATTATCTGTTCCGCCATTGGATGCATGCTCTTCAGATCCCTCTCAAACAGTTCAGAGTAGGCTCTCATAGACTTCGGGTTGAATCAGACCATCAAATTGATAGATCAGAGAGGATCGGCCAGCTGTGTCACCTTCAGGAAGTGGAAACCGAGTCACATTTTATCTTCAGATGTCTTGTCTACTATGAGATCAGAGGACATTTCTACTATTTGTTCAAGGGCCTCCAAACTTTAGCCGCTTTCTTCAGGTACACCAATCAAAAATGTCTAGCATTCTATATCCAAGAGGCCCTCATATTTCGTGCGCAACTCCTTCAGCCTCCCACCAGACCAGACACCACACAGTTGATCACGACATTCTTCAGCAGGCTACCATCTTCTAGAGGCACCAAGAGATCTACTGACCTTGACATCGACCCAACTCCCAGATCAATAAGGGTTGGAGGTTCCCAACCCACGAGATCTCAACTGCAACTCCGTACCAGACCCCCCTCAATGAGGCGCTCGAGACCCTACAGACCCCGCCAACATCGTTCCAAAGGGCGCCCCGCGCCTACCAGTTCTGAATCAGGGCAGCAGACACTTCTGCAGTTCCCGCAGTTCTAATCGTTCAACCTCAGATGTTAGGAGCACCAGACCCTCCTTGGTTACTTTGGCTCCTGGATCTTTCCCACCCGGGCTCCTTCGCCCCCGGGCAAGGTTATAAGTTTGGCACTAGAGCAAGTGCTCTCCCATGCTACAGACTAGCTCGCCTTACACATCTTTACTTCTCTCTTCTCTCCATTTCACTTGTATTGTTTATATTGTATTTTCTTCACGAGAGATCGATTGATCCTCCCACATGCATAACATATCATTTTAACCGACAGTCCCGTTGACCTACTTTGAGGTCATTAGTGGACATTAATAAAATTATCTTGTCTTATCTCATCTAACTCTCCTCTTGTAGACGCCAACACACCTACACAATCCCATGAGCCAAGGAAACCTCAACTATAGGGCATTCATGTATCTACTAATTTCAAGGGACATTCTTGACATCTAGTTTTTCAAGTTGTTAGCTCTCCAAGAAACTCCTCTAGGTTGCAGCTCGAGTATGCCTGGTAACTTCAATGTTTTTAATGGTTTTCTAAATGGATCAAGTCAGGTGACCTAAAGGACCTCACACACTCAAGAGATGCATAAAACTCAATCAAAAGATAAGGCTTCTAACCACCAACGTTCAGAGGGTTGATAATAAGGTGAATAAATGGAGAACTTACTATGTTGGTTGATTCATATATAAAGCAATCACATATGAATGGCTAATCATAACAAGGAAAAATACTTGTAATTCAACTCATCAACAAATAGATAGGATGACAGCTATCTGGCATTAGATAAAAAGAATAAACTTGAATCAGACATTCAAGCACAAGTACAGAACAGAAAAGAGATGGAACCTGAACATATAATGGCAAAAGAGCTTATATTAAATGATGAATAACATGAGAAGCTTGATAACAATAAGGGTTTAAAAGTCTCTGAAGTCGAACCCTTGTTTCAACATAAGTCTTAGGCTTATAGCCTTTACAAAATTTATTTCAGATCCTGAAAAGTTGGATCTGATTTACTAAAAATAGATAACATAAGTTATAACTGTTTTTGCAAAAATTAGGTCAAAAATCCTAACTTAAGTGCTAGTCTATCTAACTCTAATTCTTGTTCACTCCTTGAACTCTTTAATAACTGCAATGATCATTGAAGTAAAACTAGGCCCTGTTTTCTGACAAATAAGTCATGGTTTGTCAAAAGTAGATAGGGTTTGTGACCCTTTTCACCTCGATGGCACCTTCAAAACTGGAACAGAACCAACCTACTAGTGTAATTAACTAATCTTCAACTACATAACTCATCCCTGAGGTGTCTGGATCGATCAAAATTGGTTCTGTGTGGAAGCATGTCTTTCTGCACCCTTTTGTGCTTTCGGTGGTTAAGCTAATAGAATTCTGGGTCTGTAAGCTGCCGAAAGCTCTGCTTTCGGTGGCTAATGAACAGTTGCTGCGTTCGCCTAAGCCACCGAAAGCTCTGTTTTCTGCAAAATCTAATTAGTCTTTAATCAACCTTTTACAACTTTACTCCTGACCTTCTGGTACTTCTTCAACCTGCATAAGATTTGGAATATCAGCAACATCATGGGCTACCTTCGGGTCCTGAAGGCTAATTGTTGCATCTGCTAGGGTTTCCAGCACAAGGTGAGCTTGAGAGCTAGGGTTTGAGTTTTTCTTCTGCAACCTCAACAGTCTGATCATCCTGTAGAGCCTAGAGTTGTCCTTCATTAATCTCAGATTCCGTTTTTGCTGCAGGATATACATCCCTCTCCTTTATAGAATAGAATTATGCAATTCATTATTTTTCTTGGTTAATCTTGCATTAGTCCTTTTGATTTCTCTTTCTAAGACCTCTAGTTCATGTACTTGCCCTAATAGCTGGTTGATTCTCTGGGACCTAGGTTTACTGGAGGAAGCTTCTACCACTAGTTCACCCTGGTCCTCCTTTGGTGTGGGTGATGGAAACTCCTCTTGCCCTACTTGAAACTGTTCTGCTGGGTTAGCTTCCTGTTCTTCTTGATCTTCAGAGTCTGAGTAAGGTAGGTTGAGTATATGTTTCTGTCTGGTGCTGAAACTTCTTCTACATCTGCAGCAAATCTTCATGGACTGATAGATGAGGTCGAAAATGCCACCTAGAGGACTGACAGGTCATCTTTTGCCCTAAAAATTTGGCCAAACTGCTGAAAACTGGGGCTCAGAGATGGATTTGGTCCTTCAAATCTGCAACATTTGTGTATAAACCGAAAGAGATTTTTGTAGATTGGTTTGTTGTGAGCAAAAACCTCTCTCGGGTTTTTGAAAATCGTTTTCATTTTCTCGAGATCTGTATTTCAAAAACATGTGTAAAACAGGGAAATTCTGAGATCCAAAAATTAGGGCTCAAAGATGGATTCGATTCTCCCAATCTACAATACCTATAGGAAAACTGAGAGAGGTTATTGTTCTCTGAAATGTTAGGAACAAAAACCTCCGAGTGTTTTGCAAAATGATTCTCTAGTTGCTCAGAATCATTATTTTAAAAAGATGACTTTTTCCAGTAAAACACCAATTTCAATGGCTTGGAAACCCTAGCTTTTGTTTTTAAGCTGCCGAAAGCTGGGCTTTTCGATGGCTAATGAACGTTGAGATGTTCGCCTAAACCACCAAAAACTGATCTTCAAGCATTTTATTAGAAAACAGTGTCAATGAGCTTTCGATGGTTAAGGTAGTTCGAGATCCCATTTTAAGCTGCCGAAAGCTGGGCTTTTCGATGGCTACTAAACTGTTGAGAAGTTCACCTAAGCCACCGAAAGCTAAACTTTGATTTTTAATGAAAGAACAGAGTACAAGGTGTTCCAACTTTGTTAGACACACAAAAATATTTCATAATGTGCCCTGAAATCTTCATCACTTATGCAAAAATAAATTTAATGAGTCTGACCTATTGAAGACTAAATTTATTTAGGAGGTAACACAAGTCACCCACACCGTTGAGGTGCAGCAGACTATTCCTTCAAATCTGCGACATTTGTGTATAAACCGAAAGAGGTTTTTGTAGATTGGTTTGTTGTGAGCAAATACCTCTCTCGGGTTTTTGAAAATCGTTTTCATTTTCTCGATATCTGTATTTCAAAAACATGTGTAAAACAGGGAAATTCTGAGATCCGAAAATTAGGGCTCAAAGATGGATTCGATTCTCCCAATCTGCAATACCTATAGGAAAACTGAGAGAGGTTATTGTTCTCTGAAATGTTAGGAAAAAAAACCTCCGAGCATTTTGCAAAATGATTCTCCAGTCGCTCAGAATCATTATTTTAAAAAGATGACTTTTTGTAGTAAAACGCCAATTTCGGTGGCTTGGAAACCCTAGCTTCTGTTTTTAAGCTGCCGAAAGCTGGGCTTTTCGGTGGCTAATGAACGTTGAGATGTTCGCCTAAGCCAACGAAAACTGATCTTCAAACATTTTATTAGAAAACAGGGTCAATGAGCTTTCGATGGTTAAGGTAGTTCGGGATCCCATTTTAAGCTGTCGAAAGCTGGGCTTTTCGATGGCTAATGAACTGTTGAGAAGTTCGCCCTAGGCCACCGAAAGCTAAACTTTGATTTTTAATGAAAGAACAGAGTACAAGGTGTTCCAACTTTGTTAGACACACAAAAATATTTCATAATGTGCCCTGAAATCTTCATCACTTATGCAAAAATAAATTTAATGAGTCTGACCTATTGAAGACTAAATTTATTTAGGAGATAACACAAGTCACCCACACCGTTGAGGTGCAGCAGACTATTCCAACTCAACTACATGGTGATCCTATGGTATTGCAAAGTCATTTAGATTTGGTCTCCACATCATCATCTCAGGGATTCACGCCTTTCAATTGATCCCTCTTTTTGTCCATTCGGAGTTGTTCTCACTTCTCACAGTATTATACTCTCTCGGCAATTTTCCAAAAAGCTCATAGGAAGTTCCCACTTAAGCAGGGAAGACTCCCTGCGGCACACAATTCTCCATATCATAACTCTTATTCAAACAAGGATTCACTCTACTCATTGGTCACACATGCCTCAGCTATGGAGAAGAACAAGCTCAACTCTTTTGAGCACAACATCAGCAATGTAGTTCCTCCTGCTCATGTTCCTTTTACATCTATACTTCTCCTTCCTAACTTTTAGCATGCTTCTAGTGGTTTAATTCTTAAGCAGGGAGGCCATCCAATGGTTTTCTGCCACTGGTTTAGCACTCCACTTTTAACAGGAGCATGGGTCCCTGCCAAGACTTCAACTACACAAAGCCCAAGGATTGTTTTGTACTCCATTGGAAAGGGACTACCTCCCAACTACAGCAAAAATCAGGGATGAGTTCCTCTAAGCAAGGAGGAATTGATGAGACATAGTCTAGACTCTAGTGAACATGTTTGAACATGTATCATAATTGTACTTTATCTATTTAGTTGCTAGTACTTTAAAACACTTTATTTTATAGTTTCTCTTTTGGGTGACTTAATCCAAATTGAACACTCGCCTCCTTTATTGTATTTTATTGGAAACTTGCCCAACTTTGATCGTTCTCCACACAATTTTGTACTCTAAAAATAGTTAATACAAATGACTGTACAGTTGTGTGCATTACTGCAATCTACTCTCTACTTGCATGTATGACTCTCTTGGGTTTTCTATTCTTGTACATGAGTATTCACATTGTGTTTTTGTGCCCATATCCTTGACTATCACAGAATCCTTCTCAACCAGCACAAGAATGTCATAATGTGAAGTATTTACTACAATGGAGCTTTACTGTAAATCCTGAATGGATACCTACTAGAATTTCTAAAAGAGGTAAGAGAAGAACTTGCGGAGGTACTCCTCCAAATGTACCCCATATGGTGTCTTCCCAAGAGATCTATTAGTCAAATGTAATAAGTAGAGACTGCCTCTTAGCTAGTGAGACATCAACTACGTTTGAGATATGGTTATGTAAAACAATATATTAGGCAGTTGGGCAATTATCCCCATCACCAGAAGTTCATTGTTTTGAAGGCGTAACACCAATGTTTTTGAGGCAAAATAAAATGTAGCCTCTATTCAACTCCCTATTGATGCTCATTTTTGGCTTTATCATTCTTCTCTTATCTCATCTCAACAAATTTGCATGGTCACTTCTCTCCTCGCACCCTTGATGTGGTTATGCATTCACTTCTTCCCAGTGCAGAAAATAGTAATCAACAAACTGGCATTCAGTTAAACCTTAAACTCAAAAATGAACAGGTAATCATTGCATGCATCTGGATACTAGATTTGAAACTCGAAATTACTGTTTCAACTTTGTTGTTGGGAAGATGTATTTGGATATAGTCATAATATTCATAGATGTTCTTGTAATTGACACAAATATGATCCTAGATTTTGTCTGTTCTAGCTGCTCTGCTCCAACATATTCTTTTGAGGTTTCTGGTGTCATAGTGACAATGAAATGTATTTGCAAAAAAAACATCTTATGTCATTTTTGCAGGTGACCTAATTACTGCTAAACAGGACATGTAAAGAGGAAAGCTCTTGTGGTAAGATACAAGAATGTGAGCACTAAGAAATTCCTACATATCACCAAATACTACTCTTGTGTTTTAAAGAATATCTAAAGAAGATGGATCCCTAACAAAGATCCAAGCAAGCAAAGTAGATTTGAGTTCCCACTTTTACCCTGGCCAAAAACATTTGGCGTCTAACCCTACAGAGATAACACCCCCTTTGAGGCTAGCTACACAAGAACTACTTCTAATTGATTATTTCCTTAACAAATATAGTAAGACATGACACCCCCTTTGAGGCTAGCTACACAAGAACCCGTTCTAATTGATTATTTCCTTAACAAACATAGTGAGACATTTTTTCCCACGTAATATATCCTAGGGGAAACCACCCAGGCACTTCTAATCATCACGAGGATGGTATTCAAGGTAAGCCCTAGATTCTTAAGGCTACAAGACCAAGCCAACAATACATGAATAGATCATATATAGCTCATCGATAATCGGTTCATTAAAAGCAAACCTGTCACAAAGTGGAATTTGAACACAGATGAGGAGGGTAACAACTTTTCCTTGCAACCACTCAAGCTACATCCAATTGACAAACATAGTGTTACCTACTTTGAAAAAGCCATATAATTTGAGGAAAATATCAGAAATCCAGAGCAAATCCAATAGGTGGCCTCTCTTTGTAATCAAAATACATGCATTTTTTGAGTCCTGATATACATTTGCGGAGTAGTATTTTGTTGCCCCAACTTCAGATATGATCTCACAAAACTGTGCTTCAATTCTTCTCATTTCGTACTTGAACATGGTAGAATCTGATCCTTTGTTTACTCGGATTAGGATATACAAACTACTTTTAATACATCACAAGAAAAACCAACAAGCAAGACACCTTGATGATGCTTCAAACTATAGAACATAAACTTCAAAGCATAGCGAATCTGAGTAATAATAAAATAACAGAGTTTGCAATCATTATCACAAGTTATATCCATCCAAAACAAATTCTGAATTACCTCAGCAACCACGCCAGTCATTCCAATAACCAAAACACGAGATTTGCTTAATCTGTAGGAACACAACAAATACAACTGTCAGTTTTATTGGAATAGTATTTGAAGATCAGAGTCAATTAAGAACCACAGGTCACAGTAGTATAAAAAGGAATCTTATCATTAAAAAAAAAAAGAGGTAGTGGTAATATGTCTAAAACAACTAAATTTGCATCGGTGCATTGACAATGATTTGATTTGAAGTATGTATCCAATCAAGAACCAAAGCGTTTGAGTGTTAACTCTGCAATAGTATTTAGAAGTGATAAAGTTTGTATAATGGTCACTTAATATTAGTGGCATGTGACCACTGTAACCATCTTGGAATATTATAAATTGTAATGAGACACAATTGTTGAATTTTTAGCATTAGCATAAATACTTAAAAAAATTGCAGATCAACTTAAGTAACAAATGATAAGTGCAGTAAAAAACACATTCATCACATCAACACAATAGACACAAGAGTTTTTCAATGGGGAAACCTTCAAAGGACAAAAACCCCAAAAAGCATTAGTAGCTCATCTCGTAAATGAGATGACTTAGAAATTCTTCAAAAAGTTCCTCAAACACCAATCTGGGTTTAACCACAGTTTACAGTATATTTTCTCAGTGAAAATCAGAACAAGGGTTTCAAACCCTAGATCCATAAATTTTCAGATCTGCTCAAACACTGTCAAAAATCAGTCTGCCCATAAATTATCAGATCTGCTAAAAGAAGATCGGGACTGTCCAAAACAACAGTCTGCCCAAAAATAATTTTTAAATCTGCCCAAAATAAAAAAATTAGGGCCTGCCCGAATTTTATCAGCTGCCCAAAATAATTATCAGATCTGCAAAAGAAATATCAGATCTGCCCAAGAGAAAAATAGAGCCTGCCCAGAAACAAAAATTAGGCAGGCTGCCTGAAATTACAAACTGCCCGGAAATTATTTCTCTGCTGCCCGGAATGTCTGGTGGTTGCCTGTTTGATTTCTCCCTGCCCGAACTGCCCGTCCTTTCTCCTGTCTCCTGCCCGATCTGCCCTTTCATGCTGCCCATGGCTAGTTTCTTCTTCCCGGCTGCCTGTTAGGCAGCCCTGCTGCTGCCCGAAAGGGTTTGCAGCCCTGCCTGCAACTTACAGACTGGCCTGAGGGCCTGTTGAAGGTCAGCAGCCTGCCGACTACCACAGGACCCTCACGGGTCTACCTTCAGGCTGCCCGGAGCACCTGTTAGGCCACGGCAGCCCTTAAGGGTTTTCCCACGGGCTACCCTAAGGTGTCATGAAGGGCTTAGCCCTCCCAAGTATGCCTGTTAGAGGTTGCCCGGAGGTGCTAGTGGCTTCCCGTGAAAGGCAGCTGACAGCCTGAGAGAGAGAAGAAAAGGGCTGCCATGTCAAAACCTCAGTAGCCCGGAAAATGAAGACTGTTCTGGATCTGAGAGTGGCTGCCTTGAATTCTGCCCTAGATCTGAAAATGACCTTGCTGATGAAACCCTAGCTGAGGGTTGGCTGAGAAAGATGGATGCCCTAGCAGGGGCAAAAGCATAAAAACAATCATCAGTAAGAGCAGATTCACCTGTGGGAGCAAAGTAGTGTGTGATAATGAGAAGACTTGATCTTTTTTTATAATCTTCATTCACCTGTAAGTGGGCCAAAACTAGGAAAGATAAAATAATAATATTTTATTCTTGTCCTAATTTCATTTTTACCTTTTTACTAAAAGAGTCCTTTTATGTATTTTTTACTTTTACCAAAAGTCCTTATTTATCTTTGACTTTCACCTGTGGTCCTTTTCATGTGGTCCAAAAGTCCTTATGTATTTTTTACTTTTGACTTTAGCCTTTTCCAAGTGCCCCTGTGGTCATTACATGTGGTCCTTTTGATTCCAAAAGTACATCATCATAAACCAAGAGAGTTACTAATGCTTTTATCTCACACTCTGTATGACACCTAGATCTGGTACTAGGGTCACTTAACCAAGGGTAGCTAGTCCTTGGAGAAGAACACAAAGCCCATAGATCAAGGGTCAGAGTGTCACACATACCTAGACCCAGTCTAGGGCTTATAGTGCTTTCTTGATAATAGACCAAGTGCCTCAGCCATGGGCTGCATAATTTGACCCTAGGTCAAATACTTGGTAACAGACCAAGCGCCTCCATTCTCCAAGAGAATGGCTACCCAGAACTAAGCTAAGTCTACCAGTACTAGACTGGTCCACATCATGGTCCCAGACCAGATGTCTACCATTCAACAGGATGGTCACTCAACACTGAGTTGAATCTACCCAGGGCAGAGTTGGGTCTATATCATGGTCCCAGACCAAATATCTACCATTCAACAAAATGGTTACTCAACAATGGGTTGAGTTTTCACCATGGTCCCGATCCAGGTGGCCCCATTCTCCTAAGAGAACGGCTCTCGATGCTACTCAGAAAAATCAACACTCCCTCTCAGCGAGAGAGGCATTTTTTGCCACACCAAGCTTGTCACGAAAGTACACGAACTTTGATGCAGCCAGAGGCTTGTTCAAGATATCTGCAATCTGTTCATCTGTACAAATGTACTGCAACTTCAGAGCACCTTTCTGCACTAGGTCTCTAATGAAATGATACCTCAATTCAATGTGTTTCGATCTATCATGAAACATTGGGTTCTCCAAAAGCTTTATGCAACTCTGATTATCGCACTGGATGATCGTTGAGTCAAGCTTTCCCCCAAACAGATCAGATATCAGTTTCTGAGGCAACCTGCTTCCTTGCAGGCATCACTTCCAGCAATGTACTCTGCCCAGCGTACTCTGAGCTATGAAATTATGCTTCCTGCTAGCCTAAGAGATCATTGTTGATCCCATAATGAAGCAATAACCAGAGGTACTTTTCCAGTCAACTACACTACCAGCCCAATCTGAATCAGTATATCCAAATAACATTACTCCACTGCTGGAAGTAACCCTGAGCCCATAAGTGTTGGACATGCACTGATTCAAAGCATTCTCTGTGTTTGGTCTCGTATGCACGAGGTGCATCCAGGATCCAAAAAGTTGTCTATATAGAGTAGAGTCCATACTCTGTGAACTGGTAACTGAGTCACCCAACTTTGTTAAGTTGATGGTCATGGGTACGCCCATAGACTTGCAATCCTGCATCCCAAATCTTTGCAAGATGTCTCCTGTATACTTTCCTTGTGTCAGGAATATGTTGCCTGGATTTTGCCAATCTTCTAAGCCAAGGAAGTAATGCACTAATTCAAGACCTTACATCTCAAATTCAGAGGTAAGCTCCCTCTTACACTGTTCTATTAATTGTTCAACACCTGTAAGGAACAAGTAATCTGCATATAGAACAAGTATCAAGACATTATTGTGAACAACCTCAAACTACAAGTTAGACTTTGCTGTACTTTTGAAAAACCCCAAGTCATCAAGCAATCCATCCATCCTCGCATACCAAACTCTTGGAGCATACAAAGCTTTCTTCACAAAGCCTTCAAGTTGTTCAACATAAGCTTCCACCTCAATCTTGCCATTGAGGAGAACTGTCTTTACATCTGTCTGATGTAACTTCCATTCAAATAATGCAACAAGTGAAATGATGGTTCTAAAGGTAGTATACCTGGTATCAGGAGCAAATGTCACTACTGACTTTCCTATTGGTCTGGGAACAACTTCCCACACATCATTCTTCATGATTGAACTGTACTCTTCAATCATGGCATCAACCCATACCTGTTGACTTGTTGCTTCTTTGTATGATGGAGGTTTTGTACTGTCAAGCTGACTCATAAGGCCTGAGTACTTCTGTGGTCTTTCTCGAAAAATCCCGAGAGGAGCTTTATGCTTCTCGCCTTCTTGTACCATTTCTTGATACCAAGTTGATCTCCTTTTGTAAGGAGGAACTTCAAGTAGTTCTTCTGATGGACTTTCAGTGTTCTCAGAAACATCTAGAATTTGATCCTCAAATTCCTCTTCCTCCCTCTAAATTTCTGAAACTGGAAACTCTAGTGGAGGTACTTCATCTTCTTTTCAAAGTTCTTGTGTTTGAACTTTGATACACAGCTTTCTCATGGAAGACCACATCTCTGTTGACTATCTTCAGTAAGCCTGTAAGTGCTATGTAGTGAAGGTGTTCAAATCTTCTATGCCATAGCTCACATGGATCCACTGCATGGGTGGGATCCTCGAAAACCTTGTAAAGGCCTCCCTCTTGAGCCCCAATCTGTACTGTTGAGCTTAGGTCTTCATCCTTTTCCCATAGAAGGATTTTCATGTCCATAAAGGACTTTAAGGCCTTGTCCTCTAAGCCAGCAACAGATAAAAGATTCTTCTTTAAACCATGAACATAAAGAACATCATCAATATGAAGAACCATACCTAAGTCAAGTTGAAATGAAGTTGAGCCAACTCCTTCAATCTTGTAAGTGGATTCATTTCCAAGTTCTACCTGAGTGGTGAACTTCTTCTTTCTGTAACTGGTGAGAACTCCACGATTACCTGTCATGTGCCTGGAGGCACCACTGTCCACCAACCAAAAAATGGAACAATCTGAGAGAGAACCAGTTAGAGCAAAAATCAAGTAGTACTCTCTTTTAGGCTCTTCATCATTGTTAGCCTTGTTTTTCTTCTTATTCTTCTTTGGTTCTTCATCTTATTCTTCTTTGGTTCTTCATCTTCTTCTTCTTCTTCTTTTGCTTCTGCAGCAGATGCTTGAAACCTTCACTTAGGTTTCTTCTTGTTTCTTCCTGTAGTCTCTAGCAAAATGTCCAAACTTGTGGCAACTATAACATTCCACTTTTGACATGTCAGAAAACTTACCCTAAGGTTTCTTTCCCTTCTTTTGCTGAGGGAAAGGCTTCTTGAATTTATTTGTCTTTGCTGCAGTGCAAGGTTGTCCTCCTTGATTACTTTGCCAGAGTTCCTTCCTTCTTCTTCTATGCAATCATGCCAAAGCCTTTAAAAGGTTGGGTGATGCTCTCATCCACAGATGGATGCCATGAAGGTTTCCCGCAAGACTTGGATATATTTCTTGAAAAAGAAGGATGAAGTGTTTGAAAGGTTCAAAGAGTTCAAGGCACTGGTAGAAAACCTCTCTGAAAAGAGGATCAAGATCTTAAGGTCAGATAATGGAGGAGAATTCACATCAAGTGAATTCAATGAGTACTGTAAAGAAGCTGAGATTAAGAGGGAGCTCGCCATTCCCTATAATCCACAACAAAATGGTGTGGCAGAACGAAAGAATAGATCTATCATGGAAGTTGTGAAAGCTATGATACATGATCAAGATCTATCTATGTACCTATGGGCAGAAGCAGCCAAAACAGCGGTATATGTACAGAATAGAATTTCCCACAGTACCCTTGGAAACAAGACTCCAGAAGAGATGTTTATCGGAGAAAAGCCTGAAGTAAGTCATCTAAAGATATTTGGTTGTCCAGTATACATACACATTCCCAAGGAGAAAAGGTCAAAGTTAGATCCTTCAGGAAAGAAGGGATTGTTTGTAGCATATAGTGAGCAATCAAAAGCTTATCGAATCTATATCCTAGGATATCGTCAAATTGAATTAAGCAGAGATGTTACCTTTGACGAAGATATAGCCTTCAGAAAATAAAAGAAAGACAAGGAAGATGAAGAGGAGCATGAAACTCCCAGAACTGTACAAGGTCCTAAACCAGTTAGGAACGAAGAAGAAGATCAGATGCCTGGGGATCATGATATGACAGAACCTCACAAACCTGAAGAATTGCCCAGTGAAATGATCTCACGAAAGAGAAGACCTGTCTGGGCTCGTGAAGTAATCGAAGAAGCAAAAAGACATGGTGTCCCGGAAGGAACCATCAGAGTAAGAAAGAAGCCAAAGCCATACCCTAGTTATGTAGCTTTGATGTGTGATCTTGTTGATAAAGAACCAACATGTTTTGAAGAAGCAACAAAGCAGAAGGAGTGGGTTAATGCGATGGTTGAGGAATACCAATCCATGATAAAGAATGATGTATGGGAAATAGTACCAAGACCAAAAGACAAGTCACTGGTATCCTCGAAATGGATCTTCAAACCAAAGCACTCAACAGATGGTAGCATAGAGAAGTACAAGGTAAGATTCGTAGCTCGCAGATTCTCCCAGAAGGAAGGAATCGACTATGAGGAGACCTTTGCACCAATAGCTAGGGACACCTCAATTAGAACCATCCTTGCCTTGGCATCCAATATGAAGTGGAAGTTACATCAGATGGATGTAAAGACAGCCTTTCTAAATGGCTGGATAGAAGAAGAAGTATATATTGAACAATCGTAAGGTTTCGAGACTGATGATCAGGAAACTCGTGGGTTAAAGCAAGCACCTAGAGCATGGTATGGAAGAATCGATGGATTCCCGATGAGTTTACGCTTTACCAAGAGTAAAGCAGATTCCAACCTCTACTATAAAGTTGAGGGAGATGGACTTATGATATTACTACTATATGTAGATGATCTATTCTTAACAGGTGAAGATAAGCCCATCAACGAATGTAAGAAAAAGCTTGTTGCAGAATTTCAGATGAAAGACCTTGGAATGATGCACTATTTTCAAGGTCTTGAAGTATGGCAGTATCCAGACAAGATTTTCCTAAACCAAGGAAAATATGCAGTAGAAATCCTAAAGAGATTTGGAATGATTGATTGCAAGGCTATGACTACTTTGATGACAACAAATTTGAAGCTATTAAATGATGATACTTCGGAAGCAGTATATGCCACCTTATACAGACAGATTATTGGTTCTCTAATGTACTTAACCAATACAAGACCAAATATATGTTTTGTTGTAAACACTCTAGGTCAATATATGGTGAATCCCAAACATATTCACCTAGTTGGAGCAAAACATGTGATGAGGTATCTATAGGGGACTTTAGACTATGGTCTTAGATATGCATCAGATGGCGAGATCAGATTACATGGATTTACAGATTTAGATTGGGCAGGAAGTGTCGAAGATAAAAAGAGCACTTCAGGATGTTGTTTTAGTTTGGGATCAGGCACGATCTCATGATTCAATAGAAAGCAGACCAGTATTGCACTTAGCACGGCAGAAGCTGATTACATTGCAGCATGCTTAGCTTGTAGCGAAGCAGTATGACTTCGCAAGATGTTGACAGGTTTATTTGATGCAAAGATAGATGTTACTAATACCCTTTGTGATAATCAGAGTTGTATTAAGATGGCAGAAAACTCGGTATTTCATGACAAGACGAAACATATCGAAGTTAGACATCATTAATCCGAGATATGGTTCAGAAGGGAGTCGTAAAGCTCAAGTATGTTCCTACAAAGGAAAAAGTGGCAGATGTGTTGACTAAGCCTCTGTCTCGTGCAAAGTTTGAATACTTTCGAGACAAGCCTAGCGTAGTCCGAAAGGACCTCTCTCAAGAGAGGGAGTGATGGTAGATGGTAGAAGGATGCAGTGGTGGTAGCTCAACCTAGAGTAGGGTAAGTAAGGCTAAGCTTGTTGACCCGAAAGGGTTAGTAAGTCAGACGAGGCCTGTTGATCCTAGGGGGATTAGTATGTCTGGCTACACCGATTTATCCCAAGTGGGTTAGTAAGCCAGAACAAGGCTTGTTGGTCCCTAAGAAGATCCATCTGTCTAACTAAGCTTGTTGACTCGAAAGGGTTAGTAAGTTAGACAAAATGCCTGGATGGATCTACTGAAGAACTCACCAAGATACTGCACCGAGATAGTTAGTGGACAAGATGTAGTTTTAGTATTTTTATACTGATGATTGTTGAGATGATTGTTGAGATTATTGCTGAGATAGTTTCAGTATTCTTATACTGATGTAGCAGGTTCAATATTTTTATACTAATGATTGTTGAGATGATTGTTGAAATGATTGCTGAGATAGTTTCAGTATTCCTATATTGATGTAGCAGGTTCAGTATTTTCATACTAATGATTGTTGTGATGATTGTTGATGAGTTTGTTTCAGTATTTTTCAGTATTTCTATACTAATGATGATGATGTTGTTTCAACATTTTTATGTTGATGATGATGATGTTCCAGCGTCTCTATGTTGGTGATGCAGATGATGATCTAGCATTTATTGATGATGTTGTTTTAGCACTAAAATGCTAATGATTTTATTGTTTCAGTATTTACGTACTGATGTTGCAGATGATGTTTCAGTATTTACATACTAATGTTGCAAATGATGTTTCAGTACTCACATACTGATGTTGCAGAAGATGTTCCAGTATCCACATACTAATGTGACAGAAGATGATCCAGGACACATAGAAAATGATTCAGTATTTACATACTGAGGTTGCAGAAGATGATCCAGTTGAGATCGATGATGAAGATGTATGATGGTGCTCTAAAAATTCCTATGACATATAGAGACTCACCAGTTAGATGTACAGTTGTGGTAGTAGTTTCTACCTTGGTTGAATCCCTTCCTAGTTAAGAGGGAGTGATAAAGTATTGTAACTTCGAAAGATATTTCAGATGTATTGATTGTATTCCTCCATAAGGATATGAGTTTGGTCATGTAAGAATTATTGAAAGAATCAATGTAAACCTCCGTATGTAAGTTGGGTCAATAGTACCCAAGTGTCATTATAATAAATGTTATTTTTGGTGTCTTGTTAGACAACTCGGCCATGTTAGGTCGTAGGTCAATTCAAGTGACAAATATAAATAGGGAGGCGCTCCCCTTCATTTGTACACACTCACTCAAGCAAGTTTGCAAGAGAGAGAAGAACAAGTGCGCCAGAAAGAAGAGAGAAGCAGTTGTCTGGGTTTTACGCTACTCTGGTTAAGTTCTATACTGAGGAAGTTACGCTGCTTTGGCATCCTCATTTGGTACTCTTTCCTTCGCACCAAGTGCTCTGTTATGGTTCTGCTCATTGATTTTCTTTAGCTGCAACTTCAGCGGTGACACTCATGTACTGCAATTTTGTGTTCCCAAAAGTAAAGAGATGTGGATTGTGCATATTGATATATCCAGTAACATCACCACTAACACCAAAAGGATTAATCAAATCCATAAAAACCAAATTTATACAAATAATCTTTACCTCCATATTTTGGAAACCTTTTATGAACTTTCACCCCTTTTTGCTTCTGTATAATTCTTTGAAGTTGATGCTGAGTTACCAAACTTTGAGTTTCTTAATATTCCAAGAAAATTTCAGAGAGGAACCACCATGCTTGTTGCTGCACTACTCTGATTACAATCATCTTCTCAAGTGGTGAATAAATCTCCAATGTTGCTTGTTGCCCCCACAATTGAAACCACTGAGACAAAAAATTATCCCAGGGTCCCATATGATCCTGATACATGCATGGTGTGAAATGTCTATGATGAAATGCCATGAAAACCAAGCATGTGAAAATTGAATCCATCTCTCAAAAGGTCTCCCACATAGGAAACTGGAACATTGCTCTGCAAAGATGAACTCAAATAACTAAAGGTTGGTTTGCTTTCTTAAACCAACAACCAAACTGCTACTCCAAGTGAGATGAAACCAAGCAATTCCAGGATCCCATTGCCGGTATTGCACCCTTCCAAACATCATGAGTACAAATTATAGATCATGAAAGTACATAACAACATCATACAAATGTACATCAAGAAGGTACCTCATCAAAGAATCATGAAAGTGCTTGTACATCCAAGTAGATCACCATGTGGCCCATACACACAAGCATCAAGTATTATATCAGATCTACCCCATTGACATAGGTGAGGATCCCATGTCCCATAATGCTGCTCCAAAAAAATATAATGTGCATCAAGATAACCAGCCATGTGTTCTTTCATCCAAGAAGTGAATGAAGAACCTCCACCAAAATCTGAACCAAATAAGGAGCAAAGAAAACATGAAGACTTCAAGTGGCTCCAAGAAGTCTCATCAACACACCGATGAATATGTATATCAACATGAAATAACAAACGATGTTGCTACCAACAATAATGGTCTTCAATCATATATCTCTTCACCCAACTGTGGGATGAAGTTCCTCCAACATCAAATGGACTAGGCAAGGAGCAAGGAAAAGCATGAGTCTCCAACTGACTCAAGTGAATACCATAGGTGCATCCATGTGGATGTGTATCATCATAATGTAACAAGGGATACTGCTGCAAATGTAAATAAGACGGTTCTCTAATCATGCCATCATCAAAATGAGAGATAGAAAGTCCATACTCTTCATGTGGCACCATCAAAAAAAAACCTTTCACCCATATTTCATTAGGATGAATGCTGCAAAATTTGGAAGTGTAGGATGTAGGAGAAAGAACCAACTCACCCAAATGATCAGAAAGTGAAAAAATTTCATCATGTGAAGGATCCATAGGGGTAGGAGTATGCACCTCCCTTAAAAATGCAAAACTTCCCTCATGGGTTGGTTCTAAGGTAGTGGAATCATGCACTTCTTCAAAAAGTGTGCACCCATCTTCAAGAGGCAACCCAAGTTCCTCTTCCACCACAACTAGTGATTGGCTCTCATCAAGCTCATATTCAAACAAATCAAGAACCTGCAATTTTCCATGTTTCTCATGATCCCTCATGTCATGAGAATCCTCCAAGCAATCTGTTGTCCGCCGATTGCACACCAGCCGTAGAAATCTTCTGAAAGCTGTCTCCTCACTTGAGAAAGTGGGAGAGGTGTGGCCCAGGGGGCAAGCATAGAGCCAGGTACTGTCACCTACTCCTAGCTCCTTCATTTAGGGTAACTCCTAACAAAGCCAAGGGGGGTCGTCCCTAACAAAAAGTTTTCTATGGCTCAATGTGTTTAAGTGTTTTTGATGTTATGGTGCAGATGGGTGGTTTTTAGAAGTTTTTGAATGATTACAACTTTATAATAAAATCAGCAATCCACGTTGCGATTACAAAACGCAAGATTTGAGACGAACAATACAAAGATGACTTGGAAATTAAAGGCATCCACAGATAGATAATGATTTAAGCAAACATTAGGGACAAATGGTCCAGATCAAGATGATGCATGGAAGTTTAAGACCAGTGCCAAAATGGAGTCAAAAAAGTGCTTGTGAATGCTGGAATACAAGTCTCAATAGTAATGTTTGTGAGATCATTTTGCAATTGTTCTTAGTTCATTTTATTGTAAATTTTAAAGATGATCTTGCTTAAGGTGTCTAGGAAACCTAACCAGAAATACTTTCAGTGGCTCCGTTCGAAGACATGACAAAACTGTCTGGAATCACAAGCTAGGTGTTCAGAGAATTTAACCAGCGAGTGTCCAGATTGGGTTGCCCAACGCCCACACTTGGAATTTGCCCACTACTTGAGTATTTATCGAGATAACGTCGGTGCATTGGTTATGGGGTGAAAGTTTTATTACGTTATCACTTGCAAGGTTAACAGTCCAATGTCGTTTCTGGGTACTCCGATTTTTAGGTCAGTCAAAGCATACTCCGGCAAGGAAACAACGAGATAAATTAATTAGGGGGAAATGTGAGTTGCAAAATTTTATTAAGTAAATTAATTAAAACCCTCCGACAGAGAGCGCTCTTGACTTTGTCTTATGACAAAAGTTCAAGAGTCTTAGCTAAACCATATGCTTGATGCAAAGAAATGCAGTGAGAATGCTCTCCGATAGAGAGTGCTCTTGACTTGGGTTCCAGCAAGTTCAAGAGACTTAAGAATTTATTGGTTAAAATTGCAAACAGTAGAACACATGAAAATAAAAGAAAGACAGTTAAACAAACTCTCCGACAGAGAGCACTCTTGATCCACCTTACGGTGAGATTCAACAGATTTTGGTTATTTTTAAGATTAACAATTATAGAGGAAGATACACCACAATGCAAGTAATAAAATCTAATCTAGCAATTAGTAGTTATACTTAATGAACAACTAGCAATTAGTGGAAATGAAAACTAAGTCTAATCAAGAGAACTAAGCTAAGTGCTTTAAGTTAAAACTACACTAAGTAAAAATGAAAAGGAACATAAGACACACTTCCCCCAAATAGGGGAAGTAGAAAAGATGGGAGGCTTGCTCCCACTAGCCTTTTTATTAATAATTTACAATGATTGGGGATTTTAACCCTTGAAGAGAACTTTAAAAAAAATCAAAAGGGTGAAAAAGCCCTAATGGCTTGTACAAAAAAAAAAGGATGTGGTTTGTCTTCTTGTTGGGAACTTTTTCTTCAATATTTCCAAATCTTTAGACTTGTCTTTGGTTGACCTCTTCTTCAGTATCTGCTCAAAACGAACAATGACTCAAGCGCCCATTATCCGTTAATAAAATCAAAGTAAATCTAGATGCGAACAAAAATGAAATTATTCTAAGTGCAAAAACTACCCTTTTAAAATGTAAATTTTTAGTCTTTTTGAAGCAAAACTAGATACAAAACCTTTACAGGCGAAGTGGGAAAGATGAAGAGGGTTAAAAGGGGCAAAAAGAAAGCAAAAAAGAGCGCTGAAATAAGTGAGGAAAAGAGGGAAAAGGGGAAAGCGAACAACAGTAAAGAAGGCTGCAAAAAAAAGAGAGAGGGAAAAAGAGGGCAGCGAAAGAGAGCTAAGAGGGCAGCAAAAGAGGGCTGCAAAAAAAAAAGAGGGCAGCGAAAGAGAGCTAAAAGAAGGTAAGAGGCCAAAAACGAAAAGAAGAGGTTTAGGGCTTCCAAGGTAGCAAGTAAGCAAGTTTTAAGATGTAGTTTTGAGTGATGGACCTTCGAGCTAGTGCCTCTTGCCAAACTTTTTTAGGCTTGAGATCGACTTTAGGAGGCCCTGAAATGCACACAATGTCAAAAAAATAGGTCTTTTGAAGAGATGAGAGAAGCAACCGAGCTCAAACTTCTCTTCAAACCTGGGAGATCTGCACAAGAAACCACTTACAAACACATCCTAATCAAATATTGTATGCGAAGCAAAATGGGATTATAAGAGTATAAGTATTTCCAACTACAGTCTACTCCTTCAAAATCACATAAAACCCAACATAAATGAACAAATTGAACTCAAATGCCTACCCTATGGACTTAATAAAGCCTTCTAAGCTAATAATTTGATCAAAATAGTGAAATATAAGTAATAAACAAGAACAAAATCACCTTGATACAGATGAAGCACTTTCCATGACAAGAATCAACACACCATACAGACCTCCAAAGTCACTTTATTTCCAATAGCAAAAGCTCTAACACAATTACAAATCTGGCAGAGTAAGTTTGCCCAAAAAAAATCCATGCTGAAGAGAGTGCCAAGCACCTCTATTTATACAAAAATACTACCACCTAAAACCTAAATCATACTTGGCTTTGAAGAAAGCCAATGGCACAATAGACACAGTCGAACTGTCCATCACAAACCAATCAAAAGCATATCAGCGAGTCATCTTTGATCCCATGCAAATCGTGCGGCTCATCGGCGTGAAGGATTAGCTTGAAGAACGGTCGAATCCACAGCATGAGATGATACAAGGATTATCAACGAATGGGGGTCCATCCTTGATCTCAATCGCACCTACCAAAACAAGGCGTGAGTCTCCACGAGATGCCATACTTATGTCATGGTTTATTTAATATCTAATGATTGTGGATGGGTCCCCCAATCCCATTCATCACCAATTCCACATAAGCATGAGTCCATCCTCACGTCATTCTCTACAACTCATTAATTCGCCGCCTCTTTACGTGAAACCATTCACATGCATTGGAATTGTAAGCAACGGTTTAATAATTCACGTGGAGAGGGGTCTATCCTATGACCATTCGCTAGCCTCAAACAACAATACTGTATGCTAACGTGAACCCACTTCTCCATCACATCACTTCCTTCATATTAATTCAAAGTTAAAAATTTAAACCAAAGTTTTTTTAAGCTTAATACATTATGAAGTGGATCGTGAATCAATGGGGACCCATGCCAAGTCACCTTCCACTAATAAAATATTCAATTTTGACTTTAATTTTGACTTTTTGAATATTTGGCGTTGGTGCATTTTGTCCAAACTTAGCATTTAAATGCTACTTTGACACTCTGTTAGCTGAACGATGACTTTCGGGATGCTTCGACCGGCTGAAACTTAGTGAAAGTGGCCCCTGGAGTAAAGACGTTGCTCCGGG
>LPNX010250270.1:115553-134475 GCA_001517045.1 Pseudotsuga menziesii | reverse complement strand
ATGTTCATACGACTCAAGCGGAATGCCTAGCATGACAAAAAACACTGACACGAAGGCTCTAATAACCTCCTAAGGCTGAAACACCAAGACAACTACCCCAGCTTTGGAGGAGCAAGTGAAAAAACTCAGAAATTATTGGTCATTTGTTCAACATCCAATAATAACCAAGGGAAAAAACACTCTGGGCTAGTCGACTTGATGCCCAAGTCCGGGAAGCCAAGCCTTTTATAAAAATTTAAATGCTAGGACATTTTTTACATTTTCCCCAAGGGGGTATGAACATGTATTTTACAAAGAATAAAAAGTTCAGCCCAAAACTGACCAACTCTGGAACACACTGAACTTTTGAACTCCGGATATGAGCATTCATCATGCTCGATAACTGGCGGCTCAATGGGAAGTTCAACTATTGTACAAAATAGTTGGTAACACAATCTACCATATGACAACCTGAAACATAGGAGGAAGAACAAGTATCTTGCAACCTTTTTGGAAGTTGCTCATTTTGAGTTTTGAGCTTATGAATATCCTCATTATTATTCAAGTATTCTTTATGTAAACATTCATTAAGCTCAACCAAATTATTTCTATTAAAAATCAAAGACATGAAATTACCTTCAATGTTGCACATTGCTCTTTGAATCTTCTCCATGTCTTCAAGGAAGGATGGATCCTCCAATGCAGAAATTTTCCAACAAGAATTTGACACCAATGTTTTAGTATGCTAAGGGCCTCATGGATATCCATTTCACTCATCTTCAAATACCCTTCAATGAAGGATGGTTCATTGGAATGAACCTCCTCTTCTTCTCTCTTCTTGATTTGATCAACTTCTTGAAGCTCAAGTGGTGATGGGGAAGTTGATCTTGGTTCTTCATTATCTGTCACAAGGTATTCATCTTCATGCTTATGAGAAATTTAGCTTGCAACAACATTTTCAAATCTGATCTCTATGTCACCAACATAGAGTTGTGAGCACCCATCAGTAAGTACTCCTTCATAGTTCCAGAATCCATCAATAGATTCTCTTTGATTGGAACATCCCCCATTAGTAAAGATTGTGTTATTGTCCTCACTTTCCTCTTTATGTCCTTCTCTGCAATCACCTTGAGGTAATTCAAGCTCCACTTCATGATTCTCTGTTTCTTTATGTAATGGTGCATCTATGCTCTTTTCATCCTTTTTAGACCGAAATTTCTTCCACACATTCCACATGATGTCTGTAGAAGTGTTTATAACTTCCTCATTTATAGGGCAGAATTAATCTTTGCTCTTTTCACAAGTAGGCTGATATTTCTTTAATGAGTTCACATTTTCCTTCTTGTGCCTAAATCCACACTTGACAAGATATTCTTGGAAAGAATACCTTTCATTAATACCCCCTCTCAAAGTTCGATACTCCTGGAAGCATGCTTCAATATCTATGGTTGTAATTTCTTCTTCCGTTGGCGGGGGAGAAAGGAAAGTGGGCTTGGTGGGTCGATTATGAAACCAAGACATGTCTGAAAACTATCATTCAATGGATGGTATTAATGCACAGGTGCAAGGAACATGCTCTGATACCACTTGTAATATCCATTTTTAAGAAATTTTATTAAAAGGACCTATTTTTCACTGTTTTCCCTATTTCGACCTTTAACTAGTTTCGATGTCTAGGTCTCCAAATTGACCCAAATGCTCCCAAATATTCTGAGAAGGTATATGACTGATATTAAGACTTGAATATGATGTTCATGGATGATTTATGACCCTCCAAAGACTTCTACAAACTTGTTTAATATTCTGGCCAAGGTAGGAGTTTTCACTAGCAAATTGGGGTTCTAATTCCGCCAAGGTAAATGCTGAAAATGGCTTTCCAAATGCTCTCAAACCCACTCCAATTTCTGAACAGAGGCAGAGGATGTTTAAAGGACATTATTAAGGTCGCATGTGCATCATTATTCAGTTTATAAAGGTTGTTATAACCCTCTCCCAAACAACTACAAAGTCACTAGTTCGACCCTTGGGGAAATGGCACCAAATCTTCTCCAAATGCAAATAAACTGAGTAAGATGACTTCAAATGCTTAAGTACTGGATATGAAACTTGTAATACTCATCAATGGCAGTCCATTCATCATAAATATATCAGAGAAACATTCTTTCATTCGAAATCATTAGCATTACAATGGCATACATCAATATAGTGGGGATATGGTCATTGTTTGCTCATTAATAATCACTTTTACATACAACCATTTGGTATTTCGACCTAAGACTTTCTGAAGATGAAGGACAGAGTATATTAAGCTTATTACCATCATAAATGGACCATGAAAAGCTCTCCCAAAGAGTACAATATCTCACCCAAAGCGCAATCCCTCCATGAGCAAGAATATGCAATAAAGACTGGAAATGGTTGAGAGAATGTGTTGCACTAGAAGAATCCAAGAGTTGTCCTGTACCTTACACCTGCAAATACAAACACCATTAAAGCTCCATGAAAGATCTGAATGGCCTCTCCAAACACCAACTTGGATGGGAACCTTTCACCCTCGAAATTGGCTAAAGCAAGAAACTAGTCATCCACTAGCTCTCTCTCTTCACAAATGCAAATTTCTCAAATGATCAAAAGCCCCTTTCTTGGTTGATCCATGTATTTTATAAACATCCTTAGCCTTCTAAGGTTACCAATCCATCCACAAACTCAAGCCAATTCGAATTAGGGTGTGTGCTCAAGATCTGCCATGTGTCCTCCCTTCCCTAGCCTTCCATCTTCCCGCAATTCAAGTAGGGACCCATTGAGCTTCCCCAACTCACATGAGCGCCTTCTTGGATGCTATATTTAGGCCTGACATGTCATGATGGTCACATGTCAACCTTCAGGTCTGCAATATGTCATAAATGTCATAGCATCTTCATCATTGGTGTCATAGATGTCATAGATGTTAGGGAATCTAGCCCAAGTGTCCAAGAAGCTACCATTTGACTCTTTCTCTCCCATGTAAGTTAAATTTCCTTCCAAATTCGACCTATGATGCATATGGGCAAGTGTATTAGCCTTCTAACTCATCCAAGAACATTAGGCTTCCCATGGATTCGAAATTGCAAGAGGATGCCATGTGGCACAGAAATTCTAGCTTGTGTGGGCCCCATAATCTCCATGTGTCTCTATGCTCCATTGCCACTTCAATTTTCTCTTGTATTTATTTAATTAGCTCCATTATTAAATATTTATTCCATTCTAATGTCTAAACATCATTTATTAGCTCCCTTATTAAAATTCCAAATGTATCCATCCAACCTAGGGAACTCGTAGGATTGATGGAATTGTCCTGCTATGCAATAATTTGAATGGGGACATTACACTCTGATTGTCACAGTAGATGATTGTCAGATCCAACTCCTGACCAAATAACCCCGTGAGCATCTTGCAAAGCCATATGCAACTAGCCAAACACTGCCATGTACTCAGCCACCCCGCAGAACTAACTGCCACTGAATTATGCTTCATGTTGAGCTAAGAAACAACTCTTGATCCCAAGCTAAAGCAACACCGGGAGGTGCTTTTTCTATCTACTACACTTCCTACCCAGTCTGAATCTGTACATCCCACCAACTGCACTCCACCGCCTCGGATATACCTGAGTCCATTCCCATTGTACCTCTCAGATACCTAAGCACATGCTTCGCTGCTATCCAGTGCACCCTCTTTAATTCCACCATGTTATCACATATATAGTAGTCGAGCTAACATATACTATTTTTCAGATACAGTATATTTTTCAGCCAGATCTCTTACATATGAGATGCTGAGATGAGTAGTTTTGATGGATCATTATTTTATTCATGGACTATTGTACTCTCCCATGTCAGGACTGAATCTCAAGACACTCAGATTTGAGGATTGATGTAGCCATGTAGTCATTTACAGAGCGGTTATTGATGCCCAGTTTTCAGTGCTTTCTCATTGGACAGATGATGGTTCAAATGGATTATTTGCATGATTATGACTTGGCTTTTATTATATTGTGTTATGGTTATGATTGCTCTTATACTCATCTTTGTGACATGTATTAACATGTAGTGTCATGATCTGGCGGTCATAATTATATGGACTTTGATGTATTTGTATTATGTATTGATGTCCCTACTTAGACTTGGAAGTTCTTGATCTATACTCATTGGTTTTACCCTCCTTAGGGAGAATAGAGGTAGTCATTCCCACCATTGTTTTGGCTTGCTAGTGTTGGCTTCATCATTCATTGTCTTCACCCATCCATTACCTTCCAGTTTTGTTTTAACCTGACTTATTACTTGACTTGTGGCATGGAGGACCTTTCCCCGTTAGAACCTTTGTTGGACAAACTTCCTTGTTCATACTGTGTCTCGGCTCTGAGTTGGTGACAGAACTTGCCTTTGGTAAGTTGGATTGTATTCCTAAATCATTCTGGTCAGTTGTCCCGATCTTTCGCACCATGCAGAACTCCCCCTGGTCACTTGAGATGTTGTTGGCTAAAACTGAAAGCTCATGTACTACTTGTATTGGAAATGTTTATATATGCGCCCATGGAAAATGAAAATGCTAAAACTGTGTTTCTTAACATATCTGAACAAAGGGCAAGAGCAATGAAATGCTAAAATACCCCTTGAAGGGTATAAGAAAAGGTCCCAAAAGCAATGGTTAAATATATGCTATATCCAAATATTGCTGACCTTATAAATTTGAATATGTCCCGGATGAAAGCTGCAATTAGATGTGCTTTTAAGCATTGGTGAAGTCCCAAAGGGTCATATAGGCCAAAAAGGCCCTGGAAATAAAATTGATGATCTTAATGATGTAGACATGATGCCTAAGTTGAATAAGCACTCTCTGAACAACTCAACCATTTGTGAGGCACTGCCATTCCTTGTGTTGTTGTTTGTCCGGCATGTGGTTATAGTGAGTTTTTCCTTTCCATATCCAAAGTGTCATGATGTTAAGTAGGAAGTCATCCTTTGCCCCAGCCTTGTCAATTTCAGCCTCCACCCTTCACTAGCAAATTGACTATAACTATAAAGTGAGTATAGTCCTAAAAGTCTGGTCTGAGTAATAATAAATAAAACCCTATATATGTATTTGGTTGATGTATCGCCAGTGAGATGACTGCTACTTGTTATGATTGTTGCTTAAATGATTTGTAGAGCATGTCTTAGCCTTATAGCACTTGCAGCAGATGGATGATAGTCTGAGTTATATTATTGGTATCTGGTCATTTACAGATGATTACGTTGTCTATTGGATATGGTTGATGATCAAGTAAAGACCTGGAAAGGGTATGAGTATACACCCTAGATGGATTTGGACTCTCTGAGACTAATGAGATATTTTATTTTCAGTTCTGGGCACTTACAGAGATGGCCAGGCTCATTTTACTCTTTTGATGCAGTTTTGCCTCACAGGATGATGTGTCTGATCAGGGAGATGTTTTTATTGGATCTCCTACGGCGTTGTATGGGGCATAGGGGGTGCAGCCACTTGATTGTACCATAGTACCCCCATCCCAGAGAGCCTGGTCAGCTCAGTTTGACAACGCAGGCACCCTAGGAGGATGTTTTGGCAAGTTCACATTTCCCAAGGCAGATTAAAAAATGATTAAATGGTTATTGAAGAAATCGATTTGGGCTACTGAGGCAAGAAAATGACATGGGATGAGTCATGATGATGAGTGTGATGTCCTCCGCACCTTCTCCAGCAGTTACAGCACCTGATTGGTCCCACACCTATTTTTTGGGCAGTTTTGTATTATTTTCTAGAGCTTTTGGGAGGCTCACGATTTCCTCAAGGAGGCACAAAGTCAAAAAATTAAAATATTATATTATTTTATTGTGCCATGGGGCACCCAGAGGGAGTTAGTTAACACTCCATGGACCCACCATGTGCTTCATTTATTTCTTGTTGAGTGAGGTACCCTCTTTATGGGTGATTTAGTCCACTTTGGTACTTAATGGTTACATTGATCCATGTATTGCTATGTTGAGCTCATCTCAACCATTGATTAGACATTTTATATCTTTAAATCTTAGCCACTCGCTTTGAAAGTGGTTAGGATTTTGGTTCTCTCGTTCCTATTTAAAGGAGAGAGCTTCTCATTTGTAAATCGTCTTTGGCTCTTGAATCTGAATAATAGAAAGATTTTTTTGTGGATATTTTATGGATCTGCTTTGCATCTGATGTTCTTCGGTGGTGATTGGAAAGTCTCTTGTTTCCTAGCATTCGGAATATTGTGTGAGATCTATATCTTTTTTCGGGATCATTGTCTTATCTACAGGAGGGCATTTTCAGCTGGTGCGTTTTTGCAGGGGGGCCTCAACTCGCTCGGATTGTCTTCGTCTTGTATCGGGGGGTTTTCATTAGCTTCATTGTGATCTATGATTACTTCTTGTTACTTTTCTACAAATCTAGCTTTTTCTTTCATGGTACAGCAAATCTGATATTGTTGACGTTTGCTTGTGCAGGATAGGGAGGGGCATTGGTCACTTGGAGCATAACATTGGTCCTAGAACTCACTCAGATTTTCCAGAATTGATCGGGATAGCGGGGATCATCATCATTAAGGCATCTACAAGCATTTCCAGGTAAGATCTACAGGTCAATCTCTTCTCCTTCAGATCTCAATCCATTGTACCTGCTTTTCTTCAAATTTTCTGAAAAAAACTCCTAAATAATAAAAATCCAAAAAATACTTAATCGAGGAACCGCTTGATCTTTGAAAAACCATTTCTGGGTTTTGTAGATCGAGCATCCCTCTCACCAAATCATCTTCAACGCTATCCAGATTGTGACCGGTTTTCCCTAGATCTGACTTTCTGACTGCTCAAACCCCAGCGCCCCTATTGAAATTTTGACTTTTCCAGATTTGACTTTTTCCGGTAAATAATCACTTGGGTTTGTAGATCAAGTCTTCCTCACTCCAGAACAACCCCAACGTTGAGTTAGTTCCTACCAGGCAGCCCTAGATCTGAAAAACTGGCTTTCAGTATCTTAGCTTCCCTCATCAGATTTTGACTTTTTCCAGATATGATTTTTTCTAAAATTTTCTGACTTGGGTTTGTAGATCAGGCCATTCTGATCTCATCTCCACTCCAACGCTGAGCTGATAGTCTCCTAGTTGTCCTAGATCTGCAGATCTGCCTCTCCAAACCTTAGCACTAGCTCTCCTTCTGTTGGTTTCCCTTGCAAACTGAATTTTCCGGGCCAAACACTTTCCTAGGTTCATAGATCAAGGCATATCCCAAGTGGGTCCACTCTAACGCTGTGCAAATACTGACTCCATTGCCCAAGGCTCAACAGGCACTGATCCCCAAGCCTAGCGCTAGCCCACTTTTGACCTCTTTTCCATGAAAGTTTACCTTTCTTTGATAACTCAGGTATTTTGACATTTTCACATCTTCCATTGAGTTTATCCCTTTGGTACTAGATAGTCTCAGCTCTGTCCTTACTCACCCTACATTGGTTACGTTTCCCAAGGCAGCGGTTATCTTCATCAGTTGCTAGTACCTCAACCCTAGATCTAGTATTTACCCTATAGGTCACTTGTATTTCACTTTGGATCAACCCTCATATGACAGAAGCCCTCATACAAAGCCCTAGTCCATTTAGTATTATCTTCCATAGATCTAGAGTTTCCAAGTACCTTACACCTTACGTACCTCAAGCCATACTTGATCGGATCTGGTGTCTAGGTCTGATCTCTCCTGTCGGGAGTGGATCTGGGTCTTCCCCTTTGTTGTCTTGGACTTGGATAACATAAACTTTAAAGTGAAGGTTTCCTTGATTGATGTGAAAACCATCCAATTGGAAGTCTAGGCAGTCTTGGTTCCACCTCCTTAGTTGCTTGCCCCTCTACCGTCCATCCTAGATCCATCATACATAGGAAACTACAAGGTTGGTGACAGCACACCATATACTGGTTGAGGGTGTTTACAACATATTTGGTATGATGTTCACCAGATACATCAAAGAACCAATCAACTGTCTGTACATCATGGAATCTACCAACTCTGACTCAAAAGCATTCAGCTTCTTCAAGTTGGTGATCATGGGCATAGCCATAAGCTTGCAGTCCCCCATCCCGAATCTCCTCAAAATCTAAACTGCATATTTTCCTTGACCAAGGAAAATCTCACCTTCATGTTGCCACACCTCCAATCCCAGAAAATAGTGTATCGACCCAAGGTCCTTCATAACTCCTTCACAAGGTCTCTCTTACATCTTGCTATGAGCTTCTCAGATCTTGTCAAAAACAGGTCATTCACATATAGTTCAAGAATGAGTGGATCATCACCAACCAACAAGAAGTACAGGTTAGAATTCGCCTCACTCTTGAGGATTCCCATACTCACCAGATAACAGTCGATCCTGGAATACCAAGCTCTAGGTTCTTGCTTGAATCCATACAGAGCCTTCTTCAATCTACACACTTGAGAATCCCTCCCATGTACCTCAAAACCCTGAGGTTTCTCTATATAAATTTCTTCCTCCATCACCCCATTAAGGAACATTATCTTCGCATCAATTTGATGTATCCTCCACCCCATATCTAAGGCAATAGACATAACTGCTCTAATTGTAGTATATCTGGTTCAAGAGCAAAAGTCTCTTCATAATCAACTCCCTCTTTCTGGGACAACCCCATTGCAACAAACCTTGCCTTGAACTTCTCCACGCTGCCATCTGCAATATGCTTGATCTTATAGATCCACTTGGAGCTCATCGCTAACTTTCCCTCGGGTGCAGGCACTATATCCCACACATCATTCTTCATGATGCAAGAATACTCATTTACCATGGCATCCATCTAGACATGCTAGTCTGCAGCGTCCTTAATGTTGGAAGGTTCAAAATCAATAATGTTGCTTACTAGTGCCATATAACTAGAAAATCTCTACGGTGATCTGCTCATCCTGACTGAAGTCCTTGGAGCAACCACTAGCCACTGTGCCTCCTTAAAGGTTTGCTCTGCCCACTTTGGCTTCTTCTTTCTAAAAGATTCGGGCGGGTTGAATTGACCATCCTACTCCTCATGATCATGCTACTCACCCTGCACACTTGTTGAGGTACCTATAACCTGTGACTATGGTCTAACCTCTACCTTAGGTGCTCCCTGCTCCTAAGTTTCTGCTTCAACCGGCATGGCTCCAAAAGACTCTTCTTGAAATCCCTATCCTCCTCAAATCTCACATCTCTCTGTACCACTGTCTTCTTCAATGCTGGAATGTAAACCATGTAGGCTTTTGACGTCTCATTGTACCCAACGAAAATGCCCTATTCAGTTGTTGGCTCAAGCTTCGACCTCTTCTCAATTGGGACATGACAGTATACTAAGCATCCAAAGATGCGAAGATGTCCAATCTCTGGTTTCTCCACTATGAATGCCTCTTCAGGAGTCATCTTCCCCAATACTTTGTGAGGGCTCTTGTTCTGCAGATAAACTATAGTGTTGCAAGCTTCTGCACATAAAAACATAGGTAGATCTTAATCATGTAGCATAGCCTTCGTTGCCCCAATGATTGCTCTTTTCTCCCTCTTAGAGACTCCATTCTACTGTGGGTTATAGGGGACTGTTAACTCCCTCTTGATCCCAGTATCCGCACAAAACTCCTTGAAGGCATTCAAGGTGTACCCAGATCCATTATTTGTTATGAGCACCTTGATCTTCTTCCCAATCTGGTTCTCCACAAGAGCTTTGAATCTTGGAACCGTTTGAGAACCTCTCCAATTACCTTACTCCTCAAGAAATAAATCCACATCTTCCTAGAATGGGCATCTATGAAGCTCACATAATAGTTGAACCCTCCAATAGATACGGTTGACATGGGCCCACAAATATCTGAATGGATAAGATCCAAAATCCCTTTGGACCCGTTATCACTTATGTGGAATGCAGTCTTGGCATAATTTCCCATGGCACACTCTTTGCATATACTAAGATGGTCCATAGCGAAAGAAGGCAAACCGATCACTGTCTCCCTAAGCACTTTGAGTGCTCCATGATGCAAATGTGCCAAGCATCTATACCATAACTCACCATCATGACTATTGTTGTTGCTCACCAACGTACTGGCAGGTTCGAATTGGAGTATGTACAACTTGTTTCTCCTTACTCCAATTACCTTTGTTGACCTGAAACTAAGTCCCTTGGGATGGATGTAGACTTTGTTATCCCGAAAGTTACCTCAAACCCTCTGTCCTCCTAGACGGAAACTGAAATCAAATTCTTCTGCAACCCTAGTACATATAGTACGTCTTTCACCAATAATGCTTTCTCAGACTCTTTTTGAAAACTTCAGAGTCCCTACGCCTACTGGACTATACTTAGATTTGTCCCCAAGCTCAATGTAGAAGTCAAAGTTGTCCTCCTTTAGACTGGTGAAATTGTCTCGTACTCCAGTCATGTAACATGAAGCACCACTGTCAATGTACCACGCACCGATGGTCATTGAGGTAGAAAGACATGCGACAAGTGAGGACTCATCCTCTCCGTTACTATTCAAACTAGCAATCTTAGATTTGCAGCACAATGTGATTGGTTTGCTAGTGAATGGTAAGCATGGGAGAGATCTAAACCCAATGTCACCTCAACTTAGTCTCTCAACTACTTTCAGTAACTCCTAAACCAAGGGGAGAGCCCTATCAAGATACCTGCAAATCACCAACAATCAGATACCTTTCTACAACTTTTATGACAGAGATCAATGCCTTTATATGGAGTCAAATAATGAGATAAGAAAACTACTAGATCTACTAAGGAGTTAATTTGACCTACTACTTATCCAGCACAATAGATAACAAAGATTTGCAACGCAATCTCACGTTTCCCAATGAATTTAATATAATCCCAAGGACACTTTAGAAAAGTGCACTCCCATTGGGAGAAGGACAAGGGGGTCAAGGCAAGGTCACATATGGCCTCAGATGCAAAACGCTAGCTAGGGTTTTGAAAATAGCATGATTTCAAATTTCCCAATGCAAGTGCTAAAATTAGGACGCCCTTCAAGATTTATGGATAGATCCACTAGGGAGAAATTGATGGGTGGACCTAGCACCATAAAACTACCATTCAATCCACATAGCAACATTATTCACCAACATTCAACAAGAGATGAGCAAAGAAGAAACCTTTAGGTCACACTAGTGCATGTGTTATTCCAACAAGTCTAGCATCAACCATAGCATGTGCAAGAAAGAAGCCCTAGATCATTCATCCATCCACCATCAAGCAAAGAGAATCATCCGAAGAGAAGTGCACATCATCAAGAAGACTCGGAGAATAGGAGAAAAAGAAATAATTTCATATTAGAAGCCTTATCTTATGATTTTACAATGAAAGGAGGATGTTTATTTATACTAATCCATCCTCAAATATTTAATTTGAGCCTACATGTCCTAAAATAAAATAAAATAAAACAATAATATTTTTAGGGTAAGATCTACATAATTGAGGAATTTTACCCCAAAAAAAGAAAAAAATGGCAAAATAAGCTAAAATAAGCTAAGAGATGGCTTCACTTAATGAAATAGTGAGCCAAGGGGGGACGTCATGCCCCATCTAACCCCAAAACGTTGAAAGTCCCTCAACACCCCCCCTCCAAGGCATTGTAGGCTCAGATGGTGCACAACAGCTGAAAACGTGGCACACTGGGCTAGGAAGGATGGGGTAAGGATTTCTAGATGCTACAGAAAGGTCCAACTGGGTGCAAAAGGTGTTTCTGCATGTATTTTGCAGCTCTGAGTGGCTCCAAAGGTGCACCCTAGGCCACTTAGCCGTCTCCCCTTCAAAGCACACCTTTCTAAGGTATTGCCTTGGAAGGTGTGAAGCCATTGCATGGGGATTCGTGAAGTACATTAAAAGTTGTGATATTGATCGATAAATTGAACTAACTCCTATACTATGATTTATGTGTCTTTATCATTCATTGTTTGAATCCATATAAGGCACTAATCTCTGCCATAAAAGTTGTGTAAAGGCATTTGCTTGTTGGTGTTTGCAGACACCTAAAGAGGGCTCTCCCCTGGGTTTGGGAGTACCCAAAGTAGTTGAGACTAGGCTGAGGTGACATTTGGGCCTAGTTCACTCCCAGATGCTTACCATTCACTTGCAAGCCAACCACATTGTGCTGCAAATCCAAGACTGCTAGTTTGAACAGTAACACTCCCTACCACCAGTGGACGCCCCTCCAACTAGTCCGATGTCCTCAATGTGGTAAACAACGACAACAAAATCTTCTACAATCCCTGCAGAACCTATAAACCAATCTTACGAAAAAACTTCTGTAACTCGGCCATTATTTCGTCAAATCTGCCCCACCAAATTCCTCCTCAAAGCAAAATCGGCTTTGATACTATGTTAACTTTTATACCCATATGCAGCTCTTGATTAGCAACAACCATTAATGTGTTCTTCAATTAGCTACTAAACATTAATTACTGAAAATACAATTGTATAAGAAATCACAACGGAATAACAAAATGCAACCACACAAAATAGACACAAGGATTTACCCTGGAAACCCCAACTGCAGAGAAACAAGCAAATGTTTATCTTTTCTGCAAACTGGATAGATAAACCATGAATCCACCCTAGATCCAATAGACAACATAGAAGTAACTCTTCCCTGAAAAGGCTGAAATTTCAAACTGAGATATGGATTGCTCAGTATAAGAGGAAATTTGTCTCTTGCAACTGTGATCACTCACTCTCAATGTATCTATGCTACAACTCTCCATGGACTCTTTTATAACATTCACTTTATGTCAATACCATGGACCCTTCAATACCATGGGCCCTCCAATACCATGGGCAAATTGACCTTTGACATAAAGTATTCTAAAAGTCACTTTTACAAAGAGAGCTACAAATTGAGGATACTTCCATGTGCTAGACACAAGCCAACGTAGAAGCACCTATCCTCACTACAAACTTCAACAGACATGTATGTAGGCTATGTATGAAAAAAATTGTTTTACTTTTGAAAACTATGTTATGAAAGGGATGTCTTTTTGACATTTGCTAGAACAATGATACATGATACCAGTTTGAGCTTATATGTGGGATGTGGCCTATGATGATCTATGTTGTAGGAAACATGGGGTATAGTGCCATACTCCCTATGTTTCAGTACTGAAATGCGGAAACGCATTCCATATGGCCTAGAAACAAGTTTACGGGCGTACAAACGCATTCCACGAGTGGGCAATGCACTCCCTACAATCAGAAACGTGTTTCCAAGCCGTATCCACGTCTGTACAACGTGTTTCCGATACTAAATGAAGCTATTTTAATTTGGTTTGAGTTGGTTTTGTACTAGGGTCGACAAAAGATGCTAGTGATTAAGGGTAATGTTAAAATCTTAAAGTGAAAGTATATGAAAGGACCTTTCCTTTTCTATCCTCTTACTTAAATTTTTAACATTACCATTAATTGTTTCAAGATGTTTGAGAGTGGTTCGAACCTCATCAGAGTTCATACGAAGAAAGTGAAACTTTGTATTCCATTCAAAATTCAGTAGATTTAACAGTTTTCGGGACTTTGCGATTGACAAGATTACAACATTTTATTGGATTCTATCATGTATGAGTGTATGGGATTGGCATGTAATCAAGAGCACCAAGCCCTTCATGTACGCTGATGTTTGTAGCATTGATTGTTGAACTCCTCTATCATGGCCTTAGCAAGAATGTACCCTTAGCTCAAGACAAAATCATTGATTAGGCATGTCAAGATTTTTCGACCATATTCTGAGGCTTGGGTTACGTAGTTTCATCAAAATTGGACGGTGTTAGCTGATGTCCCTGGAGGATCGAGGTAAAGGCATAGTCTAGATGAGGAAGCAGAGGATGATACTAATAATGAGGATCCCAATATATGCATTGGTGGAACATTGCTTGTCATTTATTTTTATCATTTCAATTTGCTTGCCCATTTATTCATGTTTCCCCATTTCTAAAATTTTGAAGGGTCACGTTTCCAGTGTGTTTCCATTTGGGAAACTAATACTCATTCCCCGTGTCGTGCAACATAGCTGATGATGTAACATCTATTCAAAAAAGCTACTTTTTATATTATAAATATGGATGAAGGGATACTGAAAAATGTAATTTTGTTATTATCAATAAAATTACAATTTCTTTTCTGAGAAAAAGGAACGGTATAGGGGATAGAATCTGAAAAATATTATTTTCATTTTAAGGGAAGTTGTTGGAATTTTAACACTCTGATAATAGTTGAGAGTGATAAAAGTGTGTATAATGGTCACTTTAAATTAGTGACGCATGACTGTAACATTTAGATATTGTGGTTAAGGATTAGGTGGTCAAAGATAATGTAACAAGACATGATGTAACAGTGTATTGTTTCCATGTTTTGGACTGTATTGTGTGTGGCACTCCCACTTTGTACCAACACTGGATGTACGATCTTAAATCCTTTGTCCTACTTTTGTGGTCTGTTTTTGGACATTAAAATAATTATCTTATCTCATCTAACCTGATGTTTCAGGTACTCAACCAAGTCCCATCTTAGTTGAGTATCCCAAAAACATTAGCTTAGGATAAATATCCCACACAGTACAGTCCAAAACATGGAAACAGTAAACAGAGACAATGAAAGCCTATATGACAATGTAACAGTGTGTGAAAGATGTATAGCTTCAGCATAAATAACAAAGTCATTATTTCTTCTCGCTCCATCATCGTCTCTATGAATGTGTGAACCCTAAATTCTTACTGAAAGATCTTGCAAGTATCATAATGGGTGTGGGTAAATATTCTACCTAGAAATCATCAATATGTACCAGGGGAGAAGCTAGTTAGAGCAGTCCAGTAGAAACTCAGAGGTTTTACATCTGAATGGTGTTTAAAGATATACCCCCAGATCAATCAACAGAAAACAAACCGGGTACATAAGTAGCTATGCATCAAATTCACGATGCAAAATGAGAGAATAGCAATCATTTGGATCATAGATGCTTGTAGTCATAGTAGGCAATAATATAATCACAACACTTGGAGGTACCTTAACCATGAAAGGTTGCATTTAGTGAAATTGACTATTTAAGATTGGAGATAAAAACTTATTGTGGAATCATTGAAGGTGGCAGTTGGATGTTCAACCTGTGTGATCAACTGTCTCTAACCAATTCCAGATAACGAAAAAAAGAGGAACGGGATATCGTAACTTCGTAGAAATCAAGATTAAAATTTGTAGGGTGTGTGAGAGATGCTTTGTTTGTCTCAAACCCATGTGAACAACGAATGATGTAGTTAAAATACAATTTTTTTAAACTCTGCCTATGATGCTCTTCTGTGTATGGATAGTTGATGGCAAAGAGAGATGTTTCCCTTCCCTGCATGTGTTAACCTTGCCTCCTAGAATTCTACCAAGATGATACCCTTGGAGACAAGGGCATTCCTATAACACCGTTAGAATAAGTGTGATTTGGACATATGATGCACCATGTCTATGCCACATAAACCATGCATGCACAAAGACCTGGTCTCATACAATAAACACGACACACTTTTGATAAATAAGACATCATAGATTAGAATGCCAATAAACAATAGCATAAGAGTAATATATGGCTTGGCTACCAAAGAAACTCAAGCCAATTTATGTATGGCTGCCCTGCAAAGACTAAAGAAGCCTGGTGAGGATGTTGTTGGATTTGATCCAAACCAATGCTATGTCTTAAGAAAAAATGTTAACAGGAAGAAGCATGTCGTGAGCCTTTCTGTATTGACTTGATTTATACTCAAATCTACAACCATTAGCTCGAACAGCAAGGAAACAACATTATTTTTTGGGTTGTCTGATACTGCATTAGGATAATCATAGCATCTTTGACCAGCTAGTTAGTCAGTTAAATATAACAATAACAAGTCTGTAGCACTTTTCATCGGGGGGAATTAATCCAGTCTTCAGAGAATCAAGCACCCAAAGGACTCCTTTGCAATAAGCTAACATATATAGTTCAAAATGAGTATAATGTTAAATGGATATCTGTATGACCGTAAATTGGAGCCTGCATAAAAGCATAGTCAAAAATTGAGAAGATGAATTCAGCCCGAGTTAGACATGATATCTGTCCTGACACTAATACAAATAGCAACCAGTACGTTGCTGATTACAATTCCAAAGGCTATTTGTATGGACAATTCTTAAATGTTCAACTATTCTGATGTTTCCCAGATTTATTTTTGTTTCATTAAAGAGAATTATGAAAAAGTCCATGAGGACATATATAGTCATCTGCCAATTTCTATAGAATGAGATTTTGGCAAAATCACACTCACCATCTACAATCATCAAACTGTAGGAAAATATTGAACAATGATTGCCTTTGGAAAACAAAGCCTTCATGTGTAAAACAGAAGATTCCAAGATTATGGTTATTTGGAGGACTGCAGTACCTTCTTTGTGCATCAACACCCCAGACACGGATTTGACGATCATAGACAGCAGTTTCCTGGTCTGTCAATACCTCCCCATCCATGTTGAAGACAACAACCTGCAACAAATCCCGAAAACATCAACCCTTGAGATGAAACCAAAAAATCAACAGGAAAATGCCTTTCAGAGTATGATTCAAATATAGCTTCATGTGAGGAAAGCTGGAATTTATAGTCTAGACTCTAAATAAAATATTTTAAGGAAGACAACACCTAAGGACTAGCATAGCCGGTGCAAATAAAACTTTATATTAACCAGAAACTACAATGTTATCCACTAAAGTTGCACTTAAGTGGATTTCCAGTGAGCCGCCAAAGTCATGAACAAGCCAGTTGTTCATCATCAGTGCTCAGAAGTTTCATGGTTACATTAGGACCAGCTGTGGTCCCGTTTTTCAATAAAATGCATGTTCATACCCCTTGGGGATGTTGTAATAAAGTGTGCTAGCATGGTCAATAATGTAACAGACTTGGTTTTCCTAGGACTTAGACATTGAATTGTTATTCCAAGGTGTTTTTTCCCTTGTTAATTATGCAATGTTGAATAAGCGATGTATAATTTTCGAGTTTTTCACTGCTCCTCCAATGTTGGAATGGTTAATTGGGTGTCCGAGCCTTCGGAGGTTATTAAAGTCTATGGCTCTATGTATATAAACATGCTAGACACTTCTTGAGTCATTATGAACATTGCACTATGTCCCCCTTAGGTTTTTTAAGTTCCGAGAAAGAAAAAAATTCACACAAACTTAGGCCATTTTTTAATGGTTTAAATGGGAAATTTTAAATTGTAATAAAAGTGTGGTCCGGAGACCGATTTTAGCATGAGGATGCTAGTTTTCACACTCAGCGTACTCTTTACCCACTTTTCCTATGTTTTGGGTGATTAAATTATCACTTGGAGCGTATTTGCTTAAAGATGCGACAAAATGCCCAAAAATGCAAAAAAATGACAAAATCACAAAGTTACAAAAAGTCAAAAGTCAATGAAATCTCATTGATTTGACGTGGAAAGGGTGGCAATCTCTTCATAAAGGAAGGGCAAGTTAGACTTGGGATAAAGCGTCATGTTTGGAGTTAACTTGGAAAGGTAATGAATCACCAAAGTTTGAAAGTGCATCATCCTCCACGTAAAGATCACGTTTGGGTTGACATGGCGTGTAGCGAATGGCTTGGTGTGAGTTTAGATGAAGGCACATCTCCTTATGGAGATGTGGTGCCTCCTCACTCCACTTCAAATCCAATCAATCCCTCAATTATCTCGTGGACTTCAAGTTAACTCGCCATCCTCTTCAAGTGAATAATGTGACCCCCTTGGGTTGTAAACTCTATTTAAGCGAGGTCCTTCTCCTCCATTTGGAGGGATGCAAGGAACCTTTGCTCTTATATTATGTTTATTATTGATATCAGAATAAAGTTGAAGGCTTTGAAGATTTATGAGGTGTGACAAGTTGGTGCATATGCTTTGTGAATGAGGTGATGCTGCTGCAATTTCATGCTTTGTTTAAATTTCATAATTAATCTGGCTTAGAAGGCTCTTTGTAGCACATAGGGTAAATATTTGCACTTGCCAAGTTAATTACTTACTCTTTTACTCTTAGCAATTTAAGAAGGCATGTTTTATTAAGTTGTAGCTCATGCTTTTTTGGTTTCCATCTGTAAAAAGTACCAGATCTAATGTTTTTTATTGCAAGTGTGATAATATTGTGCAAATCATCATCTCAAATAAAAGGTTGAGCTAAGTTGCATCTCCTTTTGTTGGATTCGGATTGAAACACTTCTTGTTTTACCAACAAACTTCCAAGCTTTCCAAGAGATTCAAGCTCGAGCAACTACTCTTCTTCTTTCTCTAAAACTTCAAACTCTCTTTCTCAATTACTTTATTTTTACAAGTAAAATCTGGTCTAGAATGTTTTATCATTTTTATTTTACTTGTTCAGCTTAGATCTAAAAAGAGCTTCAATTTTTGCATCTTAAGCTTAGATCTAAAAGATATATTCTTTAGTACTTTAAAATTGAAATTCTTCCAAATTTTTGCAAGTACTAAAGTAGTTGTATATTTTAATATATTTTAGCTAACCTGCTAACTTTCCTTTGAGTTTAGCTTGCTGGGTTTTAGTAGGTTTAAGGAAATAGAGAGGGAAACGCTGCCGAAATTTTGAGTTTTTGGCCATCTGGAGCACCCAAAGTCCATCCTTCTTCCCCCTCCTTCATTCCTCTTTTTACCGAAGCATTTGTAAGCCTTTTTTATCCATTTTCAAGGGTCAAAAGCAGTGTTGCCAGAGCGTGGAAGCGAAGCGGGTGCGGGTGCGGGAAGCGAGTGCGCGGAAGCGTGTTTTTCAAAAAATGGCCGGAAGCGAAGCGTGGTCGGAAGCGTTTTTATATATATATATATATATATATATATATATTCAAGAGAAAACATGTAGAATGTCAAACTAGATGCAAAATTTAC
>LPNX010250270.1:99701-113074 GCA_001517045.1 Pseudotsuga menziesii | reverse complement strand
TGCGCTCCAAGAAACACTGCACCAGTAGAGGAAACACCAAGGATATTTATCAAATGTTGGTTTCTAACATTTGTCCAACCATCAGATATAATGGATACCCCTGAATCTGTCCACCCATCTGTAAACCGTGTAAGAGCTCTTTTGACTTTTGATTTTTCCTTCTCAAGTAACACCGTTCTAGCCTTTTCATACCCAAGGCTCCTGTATCCAGCGGGGGCTTTATTGATGGCTTTAACCATGGCATGCCAATAAGGGGAGCGGAGAACATTGAATGGCACACCACATGCATAAAGAAACCTTGCCACTTTTGCATCCACTTCCTCCCTGCCAGTAACATCAAATAAATCTTCTAAGGTTCTCTCACTTCCACTTCCACTTCCACTGGGTGAAGACCTTCCACCATCTGAAGAAGATGCAGAATAGGGAGAAGGTGCATCAGCTTGAAGTTTTTGTCTTTTGCTCAATCTTATTGCAGCTTCCTCTATCTTGATGTAGTTTTCTTTCTCTGTTTGTGTCATCTTAGTGCAAACTTTAACACCAAGGCCCCCTTTTTTTTCATCACTGTCTAATACCCCACAAAGATGCCTCCTCACACGGGTGTATGAACCAGTATAAGGGTTTGGACGACATCCATGTGGGCATATCCACTTAGCGGTTCCACCACCTCTACCATCCTGAACTTTTGTGACATACTTCCACAAAGGGGTTAATGCCTCTTTGCCACTACCAACTTCCTCATCATCCCCTTCATCATCATTACCACCCTCCTCTCCTTCACTCATTGGGTAGTCCGAGTCACTATGAGATTGACCACTATCAGATTCCTCATTTTGATGCACATGCCTACTCCCAACCAACACCATGAGAACCAAAAATGGAAGCAAACACCAAAAGAAAAACATTCTCTTCAAGTTTTAAATGAAGTTTGAACAACCTGCAATAGAATGAGGAGGAAGAGGGAATGGGAAAATGTAGGAGAAAACAAAAATACAATAATAAACAAGACGTTTTTGTGAACAATATTCAAGTTTTCAACAAAAATACATATTGGGCATACCTATTTTGAATCTTGATCTCCAATGATTTGCAAGTAGATGGAGCCCTTTGTTGTCTCCTCCAAGCTCTCACAAATCCTCTTCAAGCTCTCCAAGTTCCAACTTTGCTCCAACACCAAGCTCTCCAAGCTCTCACCAATCCTCTTCAAGCTCTCCACTCCAACTCAAAGATGAAACAATGAGGAAGAAGAGGGAGAGATTGGGCTTTATCTCCCCTCTCTAACCCTAAGAAAGCCCTAGGGCCCACCCACAAAGCCAAATTAGAAAAAAAAAAGAAAAACAAAAGAAAAACAAAAGTGAAGTTGCGGCCATCTCGCCGGGCGCGCGGTTCCGGGCTTTAGGGCGCGCGAACTCTGAGATTCCGGCGCGCGGTTCCGTACCGAATTGCCCAAAACGAATTGAAAAAATCAGGAACCGTGATTTCCTTCACCAGTTCGCGGTTCGGTTTTTTGGGTGCGCGGTTCCTAGGACGCTTCGGGGTCGAACTCGCTCGGAGCGAGGTTCCGGGTCGGATCCGTGGGGGGGGGGGGAAGCTTCGGCAACCCTGGTCAAAAGGTATTTCTTTTTTCAAAAAAACATTGTAATAAAATTAATAAAGAGACGGTGGGCTTCAAGCTCCCGCACCCTTCTTCCCCCATTTGGGGAAGGCCTATGTCGCCTTTCGTTTGGTTTGTTGCTTTTATTTGCTTAAAGTTTTTAAAGTAGTTTTTCTTTTGTGTAAATATTTGTCAAATCAAGTTTATTTGCTTTACTTTCTTTCCATTTCGCAAAATTGGACACTAACCCATCCTTGCTCTCCCGAGTATAGCCTTCAGACCTGAAAGAGACTCTTAGTTGTAGTAATTAGTCTCACCTTTTGACATTTTTTAACTTTCACAATTTTCAATTGGAATAAACAATCCGCCCTTCCGTGTATGCTTTTGCCCATCCCAAGTTCACCCTGATCTTTGGGATGTGCACTTTCTAACTTTTCACATTTAATAAACAACTCACATGAATAAAAGCAACTTCCCCAATACATTACAAAAATCCAGTGTATCAATCTTTGATATCGTGTGGGCAAATTCTTCAAAAGAAGCGAGAACCACTAGATAGTGACCTCGAGATCATGTCGGGCTGCAACCTCAATTGGCGTAGTGTTGAACACCTACCAGAGACTCCAATCCAGCCCACATTTCCAGGTGCAGAACCACCTTTGTCATAATCCAAACATATTCCCAGTACCTCACAGTATATCGGGAATTCCCTTCCCCTTAATTTATTCATCATCCTAATAAATTAAAACTAACCAAGACTCCACTGCAAAACATTTACGATTCTAAGTAGCATCTTGTTTATGACTCCATCTGGCACTGGTACAATTTATACTATCATTATTTTTGCTTTCAGTCATATCATGTTATGAATGCCATATCCTTTTATGCTGTTGAAACTAAGTCTCATACATTTGCAATAGCGTGTTTCAATCCATTGATCTAAACTCCTAAAAAACAATCCCATCACAACTAATAACCAAATAAGAGCCTTACAAACTCTTTCATAGGGACTACCCCCCTTGGCTTCGTTAGGAGTTCTGCCTAAACGGAGGACACAGGATCAAGTGACAGCACCTGAATCGAGACTTTCCCCCAAGGACGCACCGAGCAACTTGAATATTTCAGCTGCGCTAACCCCACAGGTGCGTGTAAGTCGAAAACATACATCCGGTATTACCATAACCCAACTATTTTTGTCATTCACATTGCGGATTTATTTAATCATGTTCTTTCCTTTGGCTTCACCCCATCTTGCACTTCTAATATCATCAATCATATCTAAGAGTCTAGGACTAGAACAATCTCAGTAACTAATTGGACTATTATGATTAGCCATACATTAGCCAAGCTTTTCCCTATAGTTCTCAATGATTACATCTCCAAATGAGAGAAAGCTAAGAAACCCCGACCAACAGGGCAAGCTGATTTTGGAAGAGGAGCAAATGGACTTGTAATCACATCTTCACCCTTACAACCATGATGGAACAAGCGAAAGCTAATAACTTATAAGCATAAAATTTATCGTTGTTTTGTGAACTTACATTAACGTTAAAAGTTTAAAACCTTCAACATTATTTCTAGACACATCTTATTCATAAGCTTCAAGACTTTAAGGTCGACATGATTAGTGATCTCCTTGGTTATGACAATGTATGAGATGATTGTGGGACAAGTTCAAACTAGTGCTAGTTTCATTGATGATGTCGATGGCACCATATGTGTAAAGCAGGGTTGTCCTCTTTCTTCAACATTCTTCGGTATCTACATCAACGAGCCTCAAGATCTTATCCATGAGTCCCTTGGTAACCGTTAATCTGCTTCTCGAAAATTTTAATTGATAGCCGTTTGACTTTGAGATTACAAAACCCCTCACTTTGTGCTTCATTTACCATTTAGCATAGAAGTGGTTCTAATATCTCATACTTCTTTGAATTTGCTTCTCGAAAATGTTAATTGATAGCCATTTGACTTTGAGATTACAGAACCCCTCTTAGGGATCTTTTTGTAGAAGGGTGTCTTAGAACTCTTTAAAGTGGAGCCTTCATTCACATCACTTCAAATCCCCTGAGAGAGGAAAAGACTTTAAAAAGAAAAATAATGCACAATAAATGCCATTCTAAAGTTGTTGGCTATCACTCACAACCTTTAGTTGTGATTCAAGACACATTCACTGCACATCTCCTTGTCAGTGATCAACTTTCCAGTTTTCACGCTCTAGTAAATATCCCGTAGAACTAGGAATTGGGCATTTGAATCAACATCTATCCTATGAAACCAGACACATCCAAAAGGGCCTGTGTGTCCCGTGTCCGCTTGTCGGACACGAACACGCTAACAGAGCATGTCCGACATGTCTCTGCAACGTGTCCGAGGACTGTCAGTGCGCGTCCAGAAAACAGGACACGTTTTCTACTAAAAAACGCCCAGAATTGCTTTAAATCAAAATTTTCACTTTCTTTTTATCATTTGCAAGTGTGGAGAGGGTTCTGAAGTGTGTTTGGTGTGCAGGTGGAGAAGATTTGAAGGATTTAAATGTGTAATTACTAATGTTAAATGTGCATTGATTTTGATTTCTATTGAATATTTGTAAAAATTTGGATCTATATGTCTATTTTTAATATATATATATAACGTGTCCAACGTGTCCTGATTCCAGGGGTCACCGTGTCCGTGTCGAACACTCGAATCCCCATGTCCTTCATGTCCCGTGTCCCCATGTCAGGTGACTTAGCATATATCTCTAAGAAATGTTTTTCTATCATTTGAAAAATCCGTGAAAGTTTTTTCTCTCCTCTCAACACTTGTAATTACATGAACTTCAATGCATTCATTACTCTGTACTTGGGAATTATTCTCCTTTCCAAGCTGCATCCAAACAGCGATGACTAGCAATGGATAAGTCAGAAGACCAGCCCATGTAAGCCCACAGATTTGACCAAAGCCCCAGAATGGACGGCGACCCCATCTATAACTTTGAAATTTGTAATTCCAAAAAGCCGAATGGACGGCAACCCCATCTATAACTTTGAAATTTGTAATTTCGAAAAGCCCAAACTACTTATTAGTATTTGCACTATAATTTCCATAGATTCACTATACTTGTTTTTAACACATAAACTTACATTATCTACATACACATAACTTTCATTCATTTTAAACATACCAAAAATAATTTCGGTGTTTCATTTGCCCCGCTTTGGGGTTTGCTAGTTACCAGATTATTTAAAGCACAGTAGCGCGGCTTTATAATTACCATTTTACAAAGAATCACAGTGGCGCGGAAGTATTATGCTGTGCTTTGATAATTCCATTCATCGAACACAGGTTTTCAAAGATAAACAGTGCCCAGCACAAAGATTTATCAAACTCCAACAAAACATTGTAAAAATGGTAGTTAATAGAGTTGTATACACCTTCTTAATATTCGTTAAATATCAGAAATTTCAACAAAATGCTCCGTAATTATTTAAGAAACGGAGGAAGAAACAATGTCTAATCCTCGTAAAACGAAAACGGAGGTAAAATACGGCGCTTTCCGTCGCATTCAGTTTCTTAACCATTTCTTTCTATAAACGGGAGCAGTCGTCACGTTTCTGGTAACAGATGAAGATTCATGGAGATATATATACATATATATCTTGGGATGGTCGGCATGGTAATGATGTTACAGGAAAAGGAAAAAATGATAACAAAATAAAATGGAAGAGGGAGGGTTGAAGATACCAATAATCCTTGCCTCGTTGGTATACTGTTCCCGCTACCTGCTTGATTCTAACGCCTGACTTCCTTCCTTGTGTCTTCTTTCAAGTTTATTCATATGCCACTTCTCTCCCTGCTATGTCTTCCACACGAACACCGTGTTGTCGCTTGCAAAGTCTTCCCTCTATTTGTCTTTACGTGTTTTCCTTCGCTATAAATTAAAATGTTTAATAAAAAGGTTCAAGAAGGCTCGTGTGCTAAAATTTGGTGCCCGGTTTAAGAAAATATATGATAGAGATAAGATGATGTTACGGTTAAATAAAAGCTAATTAAAAATTATGTTAATTTATAAAATAAAATAAAATTATAGTATAGATTTATTTTAAATTAGGACTAAGTATTAAGATGAATCAAATTTTGCAAGTTGTAAATTTATTTAAGATGAATCAAATTTTGTAAGGTGTAAATTTGTTTATTGTTATTTAAAAAATTCTAAGAGACTCAACAAGGGTTGAATTTGGATAGAGAGGATAATAATCATTTCTCCTAACCACCCAAACTACATCCAATGGATTAATAATAAAATTTACATCTAAAAAAATTGGATCCATGTTGATTATTACCACAAATAAGGAATTTCAAAGTTTATAATTACAATTTATTGATATTAAATTTGCAAACAAGTCACTATTGGAGATAAAAATGGTGGGTGATAAGAAAAAGTAGGAAGAAAACTTGTATAGTCTCCTATAAAAAAAATGGCATACCAAATCTCTCTATACATGTAACACCCTAGCTTGACCCGTAATATAAATTTGTATATTCTTGATGTAAAGGCTAAAAGCTAGGTTGCACATAAAGAAGGACAAAGATGAGATGGAGGGCTATGACTCCACAAGAGGGGAAGTGTAGGTGGACTAAGGGGGGGAATGACCATGGTGGGTTTAGCTCCTTAACCTTAGTCGTAGTCATTAAGCCAAATTCCTAAACCTTGATTAAGGGTTATGTCTTGGTCAAGCCACATGGTAGCCAAAAGCTATGCACATAAAAGAGTGAGAGCTTAGTTGGTGAGGGGTCTTCTGATTAATTCAGGCATGCACACCTTCCACCGATGGTGGTTCGGACTTCACCAAGAATTATTGAGACTAATACCATAGAGTGGTATTAGAAGACTGGAGATACTATATGCGAATTGTACATGCCTTAACCATGTGAGGTTTGGTGCTAAGGTATCATAACATTTGATAGGAACTTGTCCTACATACTGTATCTTGGGGTCCCAATTCAGGACTTCATGTTTGACCTATGCTAGAGTGCTAGAAGGGAATTGGAAGTTGCTCGAGGGACTCTTAGCTCAAAGAAGGGAGCTTGTTCATGGCGTTGTTCAGGTTGATGGGGAAGGAGAATTGAGGAATGGGACATTTATGGAGGGGGTTTCCTGCACTAGGTGGTTGCATGAGAATTGAGTTGTGCAGAAGTTTGAGGGGTGTATATCTGGGAAGAACACTTAGCCTTTGTGGATTGATAACCCCAACTTGGGGGTGACTCTGTCAAAGAAAGATATGGCTTGACAAAACCTACGTCTAGGAGGAATATCCTTCACCTACGACCAATTGGAACAATATTTAAAGATAAGTGTTTAATTGTGAATGAAATGTTATGGTTAACTTTTGTTTTGTATATTGTTTAATTTACAATTAAATGAATGTGTTTGCATGAAATTGCATGGCATGGTTTAACTATAGTTGTTGTGCGAATTGCCTGTAATATTTTGTATGAAATTATGTGTATTTGGGCGACCATAAATATATAATTTGTTGTGTAGGTTGTTTTAATTCCATGGAATATTCGCAATATAACCGTAGAGAGGTATCAGGCAAGATTGAATTTAGTACCCCACGATCTCTGTGGATGATAGAGGCGGCAGGGTATATGACAAAGTGGTATCAGAGCAACTATTTCAACACTCAGACCATTTGGGTTGGAAACCGAATTTTACAAGCAGATTGGTGGGTTGCACTGGAAGTGTTTGACATAATTCCCCTGTGAAGAATCTTCATGTGATGGAAGGGTCATTCTAACTTCCTATTGGCCAAGTGTGAAGTGTAAGAAGACATTTGTTGACAAGAGGATGCCAAGTGGCAGCTCAAGGAATAATCCTAAGATTTTTTGGTCTGATGGTGTATGGGAGTCCATACAACGAAGCCACGCCATGGTGTCAATTAGCAGAGTCCAATTGCTTATTGAAATTCTATGTTATAGGTAAAACTAGTGGCACACAAGAGAAGCCTTGAAAATATGATTCAAATGGTGTATGGAAGTTCGTACAGTGAAGCCCCACTGTGGTGACAAGTGGCAGAAGCTAATTGGTTGTTGGTGGATGAAATCTGAGTTATTTTTTAAGGGACTTAAAAAGAAGGTTCAATGAAAAGTATAGCAGAGCCCTACCATGGTGACAAGTGGCAGAAGCTAATTGGTTGTTAAGGGTTGAAATCAGAGTTATTTTAGGTGACCTTAAAAGAAGGTCTGACAAGAAGTCTTGAAAATGACACATGTCATCACATCAGAGCTTTTAGTCGAAGTTATTTTATGTGACACAAACAAAAGGTCCGATGAAAGGTCTGATGGAAGGTCAAATGAGAAGTCCCAAAAAGGACACATGTCAACACATAAAAAAAATTCAGTGGAAGTTATCTTCTATGACACAAAGAGAAGGTCCGACAAGAAGCCCCGAAAGGGACATGCGTCAACATGTTTGTGTTGAGCAATAGATCCTAGGCAAACATGCGGTGGAGAATCAGAGTAGATCATCGGGGTACACAACAAGGAAACTCTTGTGAAGGGCCGACAAATGAGGTCCGATAGCCAATCAAGAGTTGAGCAGAGAATGGATCGTGAGTGAATAGATGCACCAAGATCAATTATTATGATCCATAATGCATCAACTACTTGCATGAGGGATAATGGTAGGCAAGCAAGTCGTTGGGAGAAAAACACCTAGTTACGTGTTTGTTTTTTAACTAACAACAACTCTAACAATAAATTTTTAGAAACTGCCTTCCACTGAGCCATTCTTTCGGTAATCAAATACCATTGACACTTTTCCACCCAAGTAAAGGTGGATATGACGTGGACCAACCATTTGGACATGGTGTGGACCAGCCATGTGTGCATAATGTGGACCAACCACATGGATAGATTTGATCGTGCAATCGTGATCATTCATACCAATAAAAGTGATCGGGCATTGTCTTAAAGAGTATGGCACCAACCCGGATGCGGGTGGTCAATATGCGATAGAGGGTGGACATGGTCGTGGGCAGATGCAAGAGGGGACAAGTCTCGACCTTTCCAATGCCTGACTGCATGCATAAGACAATTGGTGATTGCATCGGGGATCCTAGGTGCAATAAAGGGCACGGTTGGCACATCGTCTCACATTAAAAGCATTAATGACATGCGATCTTGTTTCATGCCATGGATTTCGAAGACTCTTCAAATGTGGTGAACTATGTGGATGGAAAAACCTTGGTCTATCCCTCGACCATGACAAGGCATACTTGGTTCTACATAGGAGGGGTACTGTGTTGGCATCCAACCCACTATTTGAGTAAGGAACAAAGGGAGCTTATGGCACTGAGTATATTGCAGTTTGTATGGGAGAATCATTACCGCGCGGGATTGAGTAAATCCTGGGTGAGCAGTATCACGAAAGGCAGAGGATGGAAACGCAAGTGCTTGTGTAGGCGTCGTCACTCCACCAGAGTGTCTGTTTATGCAATCAATATGGAAGCTTAGGGAGGTGGTAATGAGGAGGAGGAATGGGAAGCCATGTTCAATCAGGAGATGTCGGAGGACATCTTCCAGTCCATTGTTGTGATGGAAAACGAGATTTTGGGGAAGTTTCAATTGAAGATAATTCGTGAGGTGGTCATGTCCAATTACTGGCACCTCAAGTTCATCCTCTCGCGCTCTATGAATGAGAGGGAGAGCTTCACCGAACTAGTCAAAATCACAGTTCGCACTTTCAAAGAGGATGTCAAAAGCGGCCCGGTTCACATGAAGATATTGCTACAGTTAGTTGAGCCTCCTTCCAGCGTGGTCAGAGGAACAACGAGGACGAGGGATCCAGCAATGCGGTCGGGGGCACCAGCAATGTTTATACGGGGGAGGCAGAATCCAATAAGAGGCCCTACTCTCTACCTGGCTCTAGGTCATTTTCATGTCTGTCTGTTTTTATCTTCCTGGTTTTTTTAATGTTTGTATTTACCTTACTGTTTTCGGCTAGCAAAAGAATGAGGATGCCATAGTTTCGAGGCTAGGAAGTCGTCACCCTCTCGAGACATACCATATGGCCAATTTTGTTTGTTTTTTCTTTTTTGGTTGCAAGACCATTGCCTGACTCCATGTTTCAGGAGTCAGGAGTATGTAAATATTCGACTATGGTTTAAGAAGTAATAGAAAAGGATACCTCTTATTAACAAAAAAATAGTATGGCACCAATTATTGAGATTTAATCCAAACCTACAGGGTAATCATATATGGCTGCTCACGTTGAGGGGAAGTAATTGTGTCTTATTTGAGGTACATGAGCATGAGTGGTTATGATTGAATCATGCATGTTGAGTGGGTTGATCCGAACCATTCACGTGAAGGTAAGATGCATTTGGGTCTCATCACTAGAAAAATAAAATAAAGCTATAAGACGGTAAGAAAGGGGTGCCAACTGTCTAGATTTTATGATAAAAGAAGTCAACAAGCATGACACTAGACATGTTGTGATGATCAATTAGAAGTAGGAGATGACTTGGCCTCATAAGACGATAGAAAGTTGGTGCCTTCTGCCACAATGGCAAGTTTATGTTATGACATATCAACAATTTTTCCACATTAACATAAATTAAGAGGATTATTCAATGCCATGAATATGAACAAGAGTGAATAGAAAGAGGTCGTGGGTTTAAGTTGAGTTATAGGTACACGAATATTGGAAAAAATGATAAATTTCATGTAGCAGGTTGTAGCAGTCGGTCACTACAGATTAGTGCAACTATAGGAACAATGTCGAATTTGGGTAAATTCAACAATTTTGAAGGGTTATGATTTTTAGCTTGGGAATCAAAATTGAGCATAAATATAGCCATTGGAAATCTTATATGGAAGATAATAGTGTTGATAATCTAGTCTGTAGAATTATCTCTATGACAATTTCAAGAAATTGACATAACGTGGTTTCATTTGGAGGGTTCATTACGTAAGTTTACTTCTTACCACTATAAACAATGGGGAAACGTTGACATATGCCACCCTTCGAAAGTATATGGTCTTAATGAGTGTTTCCTTACAACTGGCATGCACTTCCAAACTTGTATTTAAGTCAAAGTATCACTTGCAGAGTTATTTTGGTGTTCTTCGTGGTTTTAGGAGCAACCATGGCTTACCATGGTTCTTCTGCTACATTTTCTTATCAAACTCTACCCTTCGCTGCTACCATGTGATAGTTGGTTCCTTCTTTTCATTTTTAAAGTGGAAGAGTCACATGGTTGGAGTTTCTTTCCTCCCCATCTCGACCTGCTATCATATAGACGAGGGTATGATTACACATATTGTATCTATTCTTCTAGCTTACAGTTGTTATAGCATTATCTTACATGGAAGTTGTCATTGTTTAAGAACATGAATTACATGTGAGTTTGATTAATATTACTCTGGTATTTACTTTTAACTATTCATGGTGTAGTTATTAATTTTTTTTAAAACCCCTTCTCGTTTCCTTTCACAGATTATTTCAACGCAAGAGGGAGGTGTGGTCGAACTGCTGACTTCTATAGAGTAAGTCATTGGTATCACTTTTTCTATCATGTCTAATTTGAGATATAGTCACAAGCTTGATATGACGTAGATTTTGAAGTTGGTCATCGGTGTTACAATATCCCGAGTAATTGTTTTTTTCTTGAAGTTATTGCGCATGAAAAATAGAGCTTGGGTTTTAAGTCGTGTCTTTCTTGCAAGGAAGAAGGTGTTAATGAAGGTTATGGCATACCTCTGTAAAGAGATTTGGCCTTCCTATTGGCATTCAAAGGATAGTATTTCTTTCTATTTTTTCAAACCCTGGCTCTGTATTTGTATTTTGTTGTGGGTGAATAATGAACCTTTCTATAAAGAATTGTCGTTATTGGGATGAGCCTTGTAACTTGTATGCTTAAATCATCTTGGGTACTACGGCATGTTTAAAGATTTAATATAATTTTGTTGTTCATTATTTATAGTTTTTTTCTTTTATTGTACAAACCCTAGCTCTTAAATTAATTTACATTATTCTATTTATTTAAACAAAATTTACTAATGGGACTCTAGTCATGACAATTTTTACAGTAATATTGTTTAATGATGGTGATATCTATACAAAGTTTGTATTTTTGTGCTGGTGTCTAGGGTTCTCTATTTATTACATGAAGTGTTTCCTCCTGTAGGGTTCGTTTATCCTTCCTTATCTGTTTTTAATTGTCCCTCGAATAATTAATGTCTATAAATAATTTCTCTATATCTAAAATAAACAATAGAAAAGGTAAATAAACAATGGTAAGAGTCAAGACTAAAGAATATTCTATTGCATGTTGATAAGTAAACAATGAATCAAGGAAACATGAATACTTTGTAAATATATGCATACACTAAGCGTATGAAATCATTTGCCCTAAATTTAAACATAAATCTTGTTTCGTTCTAAAAAACAATCAAGGGTTTCGTTTGTTAGCAAACATCTCTGATATTGTGGGAACTAAGAGATCAACAACCATGCATCACTCGACCTTAGGAGTCCTTGAAACCTTTATGTCTACAAGGTATCCACTCCCTTGCCCAGTTCCTAAGTTTATGACTCACTTCCCCTAGCTTCAAGTTACCACCACTCTAATAAGCATAATTAATTATTGCGTAACCTAGCCCACATAATGTGCTCGCAGACAATTCTACCGTAGAGCCTAGCACCCTTTAGGTGTTCACTGACAGCTCTGTACTATTTATTGTACTTTCTATAGAGCCTACACCACTAATGGTGATCTTTGGAAACCCTCCTCTTTTCTTTTTCTTGGGTTTCTTTTGTCTCTCCCCCCATCATGCTCTTTTATCCTTGCCTAGGACTTTTAATAGTTGATAACTAACTCTTCTCATAGACTAGCCACTTGTCTTTGTAAATATGGGTGAGGATTTAGTTACTCCCATAAACTCAAGTCATGTGAAATAATTACACGATTGTTTAACTTTCATATCCCCACCTTCACGATTTAATATTAATATAATATTTCCGTAACATTTATCGGTTTTTGTTACATAAGTAAAACTTAAATAAAATTATTTTAAAATGCTACGGGGGTATTACAAATTGATAGCATATGTAACAAGAATTCATATTTTTAAATAGATGCAAGTCTTTGTAAATCGAATTGTTATAAATAATGATGAATGGAGGACTCTACAAAATATAGTTGTATATGCCCATTTTTCTGTATATTCTATTTGAGTATCGTTTATTCTACAAAGTTATTTTCATTCCAAATGTTGCATAGAAAATCCATGTCTCTCAATGCCACTTGCTTTCATTTAAATTATGGATCTCTCACTGATATTGAACCATGAGAGAAATATAAGAGATGTTTATTTCGCAATGGGAGTCTTGGAGAATTAATTAATACTCTTTGAATATGAGTCTATATAATTACTAGCCTGGTGGGCTAGCTCAAGTGGTTGAGTGATGTAAGTTGTGAGCAGAAGGTCTCGGGTTCGAATCATCGGGTGGTTATACATTGATATATAAGGGTCTCACTTGATGTCCCCATCGGGTTAGCTCCGTAATCAGAGCGAGGGGTGAGGCCCCTTCGGGTGGGCCCCTTGTGATTTATTCCCGTGGATGAATCTATATAATTACTGAAATTACAAGATAAATCACTAAATACAACACTACATATTACTGATATTATTTATAATTATTAAAAAATACATAGGCATACTGTTAGGATTATTAATCCTCCCTTGTCCAAATTTGGTCATATGTCTAAATCGGGAGTCATGTCTAAATCGATAG
>LPNX010250270.1:54149-92538 GCA_001517045.1 Pseudotsuga menziesii | reverse complement strand
TATATATGTACATATATATATACATATACATATATATACATATGTATATATATGTATATATATGTATATGTATATATATACATACATACATACATATATATATATATATACATATATGTATATATATGTATGTATGTATGTATATATATACATACATACATATACATATATGTATATATGTATGTATATATACATATATATATATATATATGTATATGTATATGTATATGTATATGTATATGTATATGTATATGTATATGTATACATACATACATACATATATATACATACATATATATACATATATATATATACATACATATATACATATATGTATATATATGTATATATGTATGTATATATATATATATATATATACATATACATATATGTATATATATATATATATATATATGTATGTATGTATGTATGTATGTATGTATGTATCTCAGTCTTATATTCAAAAATGGCATTTAATATTGTTAAATAAGCTCAAATTGCAACTTAGATTATGATTGTTGCAGGTTTATGTAACCTCTATTATTTACTCGGTGGTGGGTTTCCAATTGTAGTGATTGAAAGCATGGTGACCACCTCATGACGTTATCAACTTGTTTGCTTAAATGCAAATTCTCAAATCATGGTAGAAGAACTCATTAGGAGGATGTTGAAAATGCTAGAATACAAGACTAATACTTCCTTGCGATGAAGTTGGAATGAAGGTAAAAAGTTAATAGTGTTTGTTTTAATGGATGAGAAGCCATTGTGAATAAAAGAGTGAATGGTTATGTAACATGTCTCATTTCTGTTTCTTTTATTTATCATTTCATTTTCAATAGCGACAACATTAAATAATGAAATCCATATTCATCTTGATTTCTTGAAAAGTTTTTGTATTGGTCATTGTTTGACTTTGAAGCATTTTGAAAAGTATAGGTGATCTTATCTTTGCATGAATTACAACAATCACTTAGCCCTTATCCCATTCACATCATTTAGCCCTTCCAACAAGACTTGGGCCATTCAAGTTCGATTCATTCGCAATACAAATATCCATGAATACAACAATCAAAGAGGCCTTGGAAAATTCCTTGGATTTGACCTTGTTAGTGCTTTGCACGATGACTTGTAAACTTCTTTGCATGAGGTCTACATAGTCTAAAATGGCACAATTAAACAATCCAATCTAACATACAACCACTTAAAAATCCATCATGAAATTTTCTTAGGATAATCCTCAACCATCCAACCATTCTTAGAGGAATACCCCTTGATACCTTTAAATTGCTTCCACTTTAAATCTATCCATGACATCCAAAATACACCTGTCAATTCCATGGTTGACCTTGTTGGACTTGTGATTTCCATTTCACTTGCATCACCTATACGAAAAAGAGATGGCTTAGAGATAATATTTCGTACAATTGGACCAAGGGACATGTCAGGGTATAGCATTGACATAAAAATTTGGGGAGATCACAACCAAATTAAGGGTGCCAAGCTTGCTAACCTTTAAGTTTTAGATACTCCCCTAACCCTAGCAATAAAAGGCGATCATGTCACAGAATTCAACGGGAGAATTGTTAAAACTATCTCCAACACTAGCCTTTTTATAAACCCAAGTATTGAAAAAATGATTCTTCTCCAAACATGGTTTCATGACAATGGATTTCATTCAGCCTCACCATCCTTGAGTCGAAAATTCAATTCCTCTGCTTCTAGACCACATACACACATTACCATCAATGAGATACAAACTCTCCAACCCTCTGAGAAGACAATTTGGTATTAAGTTCTTGCAACCATCACAAATGTCAACATGGACGACTTTCATTTCCTTACATGCCCTCTTTTTGTTGATGGCATACAATGCATGAAAAAAAATTCCCATAAAGGTGCCAACATTTCGCATTGTGCTAAATGTGATGAGGAATTTCCTTAATGTGACTACCGTTATATACTAAAGCTTAACCTGCAAGATGTGACTAGGAAATTGTATGGTGTCATACCTTTTGATGATGTTGCAAACCAACTCATGGGGGTCTCTGCAAAATACATATGCCTTCTCTCGAATGAACCAACATCACTCTATGAAATTGCCTAACATGTCTGCACTCGACACTTCCTTTTCACCCTTTCAGTCAGAACAAAGACCTTTTATTGAACTGTGCGCTTGAAAGTCATAATTGTTATGTCCGAGGAGGTTTCATCATCAACTGCACCTATTTCTCCTCCTGCCTAAGACTCATGGCATTGTCCTCACTAAACATCTAGTTGCACAAATGTTTTGCACTCCATACTCATCCATTCATTGCCTTCTGCGATGGTTCCCTCGTCTCTCATACTTCTCCTTCTTTCATGTTTCATCATATATCCCTTCTTCTTTTACCCCCACAATCCCTTTCAACATTTCTTACTTACTTTGTCATAATTTCAATATATGTACAAACATTGAGCATTTTTTACTTAAATGTTGTATGCAACCTATGTAGCCACTTTTGAATATGATACTATTTTACTATTATGTTTGTTCATAAAATAAGTTCGTTAGAACTACTATTTTTTGCAACAACTTGTTATACTTGTGTACAAATCATTTATTACATTGAGTAGATTTTTTTATTGCACCCATGGGTTATTTTTTCATAGTCACCTAACCTTATGGGCTTACATATTTCTTATTTCATACATGATTTGTCATAATAAACTTTGCTTTTTATATTCTTTCTTTGCTATACTTAGCAAGCTAGAACTTTCAAATTACTTTTTTGCCTTAAATTTTTTTTGTAACTTACATAGTTGTTTTTTAATATGCAACTATTTTACATTTCCTTTCATTCTCAATATATGTTTATATACTTTCCAATTGTTAGATATACAAAATGTGTCCCTTCCACAAACGCAACCTTATAGGTTTGTAACAATCTTACACTTTTTTTTTCCTCGGAAAAAATTCGTAATTTTATTTCAAAGTAGAACAAAATTACATCTGCACATGTAAGAGGATCACTAGGATCCCTACATTGTCACATATTTGCTGTCACATATTGTCATAACCAAAAAATTACAAAACTGTAACTGTATAAGCATATCAGCAAGATACATCACAGAAAATATGGGTATCACAACCCAAAGCAAAAGAACACAAAAACATCAGATATACTACCGATAGCAAAGGCCACCACCTCTGAAAAACACCGTCGCCGCCGCAAAGTTCCCTAAGGACACAATACGGGTCGCCACGCAAGAGTATATCCTCCGAAGCCCACCAATCGTGACCTCGATCTTGAATCTTGGAGCCAAAGCCCCCGACCCCAAATCTTGGAAGAAACCCACCGAACTTGGAAACCCTAACAAAAAACCCCACTGCAAAAACTCTGATAAAGCCTGGACGCATTCAACCCTGGCGAATGGACGAATCCATGGCAAGAAGGTTCGGCACTCCACCCCCTCATTGAAAGGCGCAGAAATCCCATGCACCACGATCCAGTCATCATCCAGAGCCGACATGAAGCGTAACCAGGTCCGCGAACATGGCCAAGATGACCGTAGATCCAGAAAAAACCCATCAAGAAACGGGATAAATGCACAAAACCCATAAAACGATTCATACGAGCTGCGGGGCGATCAAGCTCGAATCCACAGAAATACCACGACCACAGAAGGATCCGTTCAAAGCATGCAAAGGGTTTGATCAAAGGAAAACCCTGGTTCATGTACTTCCCGAAACCCGTGGTCGATTGAGCACATAGCACAGAGGATCGAACTGATCTCAACGGCCGGGAACAGCAAATAGATATTCTCGTTCTTCGTCCTGCAAACAATCTGCAGCAGCTCCCGGGCCATTCAAAAGTGTAAAATCACCAAATCAATCGATCCATAGTTCAGACACTGTCCCCGCCATGAATCCGCGATGAAAGTCTGCACAACATGGTGGTGCCATTCAATCTTGAAAGTTCAAGATCGAAGGTCGATGGAGCCTTGGGCCACAAACCGTACCAGAGCCAGTACAGTGGCAGATCTGAGAGAAGGAGGGGGAGCAATCCTGGGTGATGGCTGGCTGCAAGCTGCAGATCCTCCCCAAACCCTCATGCTCCCACCAGCGATTCTTGGACTCTTATAGTAGCATACTTTTTCAACAATCTTACACTTCTATTGTAAGCATGCTCCCAAATCATGAAAACAAACAAGCCAACGCACGAAGAAGACTTGTATATGCACAAAACAAAAAAGAAAACAACAAGAATCAATGTCTTCTTTATAAAGTTGCTCATCAAGTTGTGCATATCCCTTCTACATTCTATGTTGTCCAACCTTCCATGCCAATGTCCTCTCCATCCACACCTTTAGATGTCGCTTGTCCACTCCACAATGCCCAACCTTACTTGACACCATCCCTTTCATCCCTAATGCATAATCCATCCAACACCCCCCTTAATGATGCACAACAACATTTTTGTAAAATATTGGACCAACTCTCTCACAAAATGTATGCTCGATATGCATTGAATCTTACCTTGGCATTACAACAACAAAAAAATTCATGGTGCATATGCATGCTCTCGTTGCATTTTAGAAAGAAAAGGCCATCGCTTTTCCTTGACAAACAATATGGACCCCGATATACAACCATTTGTCCATGCAATACTTACTCAAGTTGAAGAAATGTGCATTTGTCACATCAACCCAATTCTACAAGTCACACATGCTCGTGGTGGTCAATATAAATATTTTGGCCATACTATTAGCTTCCCCCAAGAAATTTCCAATATTGCCACATTGCCCCCTCGGTTAATATCAAACCTTTACATCCTTGTTGTTCGCAAATGCAACCCTACAAACAAACCATATGAATTCTTTCTTAGTCGAACATGTGTTCTTGTTGCTCTTGAATATAAAATGGCCAACGATCCATACTACAAGGATGTTCGAGTTAATCTAATTGCATTATCTTCTTTTCCTCTCGAATCAACATACATCTCCCCTTTTCTTCGCTATGTCAATCCCCGTGATACACCATTTGCTAAACATATCTCACCTTCTATTGAGTAATTACCAAATTCTCTTGAACCCCATGAATTACATTCCTCCTCCTTTATTTCTACACAAGCAAATTCTAATACCAATGTTGAGGAAATAAGAAGTTTCTTGCACATAGCAGAAGGCCCACTCCCACCTTCCATTGATTCCCCCCCTATAGGAATTTCCCCTATCAACGAGTACAAAACATAATACTTTCTATTTATGGCCTTCCCAACCTTATTCCCCATAGGTGATGTAATGCTCAAACAACCACACATTGATCAGGTTGAGATGCACGAGTATGCACTTCACCTCATCCACTGCCATTACAAAAGATTTGGGAAACACCCTCATTTTTTCTACTACATCTACAACCTCATTATGCGGCATCACACCCATTCTTCGGCTTCCTTCTTTGTCAAACACAACCTTGAAGGTATACTCCCCCCCACAATACCTGGAGCAGCTCTCATTAGTTTTGTGTAGCTGGGGGCGTGAGCAGGTAAACCAACAAACCAATTCACTAGCCTGCTTAAAGTGGTCAAAACTTATGCATGCTTTAGGCAATCTCTCCGGCACGGGAAGACCTTCATTCCTACAAATTCTCGCCTTCATCAGACAACTCCTTCACCAAAAACGTCGTCTTTAGCTGATTGAGGGGTTCGTGCTCTTGGGGTAACACTGGAGGCAAGGAGCACCGGTTCTTCACCATATCAGTTCTCGATGCATGCGTATTATCTCTAGAGCATTATCAGCCGGAATTATCAGTGGTAAGTGTTGATCTGTCACCATAAAATCTCTTCCCTAGTTAGCTATAAAATAGGGCCATTTTCTCGACACTTTGCATGCAAGTTTATTTCAGTATTATTGTAAATTGGGAGGCTTAAGAAAGCCCTAGAATAGAAAACAGTGGAATATCCGCATCTGGGATATCACACATACAAATTCACCACTTGATCACATGTTCCTCTTTTTCCCAACAAATATAAAATGTTTTTATTTACCACTCTACATTGTTTACATCTATGTGTTATCGTTTATTATTTCAACATGTTCGTGTTGTATTACCTATTTATGTTTTTTTTATAATAACAACCTAACTTTTATTCTCAAACAAGTCAGCTTGACATATGCTATATATATGTTATTACTTATGACATGCAAAATCTTTGACATTGTTCATATACATTGTTTTGTTCCTGTTGTAAAACTTAAATCACTATGGAATTTCTAAGCACACTAGCCTACTACTATCAACAAATAAAGGAGCAAAGGGAAGCATTGCAAGAGAAAGAAACATGCTTCGAATCATCATCTGTGCTTCTAATTAATTACATTCAACCAACTACTAAGTTGCTCCTTAAATTGAGGAACCTGCTTCAACATGTTCTTTGTTCCTGTTGTAAACTAGAGCTAGATTTAGCATACATGATTCATACTACAATCAACAAGTAAACAAACATGACAAATCATCACAACAAATGGAAACATACTTTGAAGCATCATCTGTGCCTCTAATTACTTGCATTTTTCCAATCGCTAAATTGCTCTCTAAATTGAAGCAGTTTCTTTAACGTGTTATGCATCTACATGAAAGAGATGTAATCAGACATATACGACAAGATATTTCTACAACATCCACTGTGGCGTGCCCTCCCTTCATCTGACTGAGAGAGAGAACATGACTTCACAATGTTGTTGCTCATCAAAACGGGCAATCTAGCCACATGAACATAGTATAACATGCACTAAATATAAAAGACATATACAGATGCAAAATACATGTAAATACAACAAAAGCAAACACATTCATCCAAGCATTCAACATGTTCATAATAATTCATAAAACAAATCCATTGCAGAGATTAAACACAAGAAAATACTTATCTTGAGAAGAAGCTTCCCCTCAACTAGCTATCTCGCTGCAATGTTCCACCCAACCATAGGCCAGTGTGCTCATCAATCTATTAGCACCACCGCCACCCTCGAGTTGGGCATGATTTCCACAAGGAACTAGGGAACAGTAGGCTCACACATAGCCAAATACACATCAGAGTCATCCAAGCCACTCTACAGATTCGTTTATCAGGATGCTAAGGCAGGGGAATGGTAGAATTGCTAAGATAGTGAACTCAACCACTGAGCTATGGACACGTACACAATATTTGGCTTGGCCTCCATAATTCCTACACACCCAACACAAGGAAGTATCCCCTTCTCTGCTACACATCCTTCAAGCCATACCTTCCCTTCCAATGCTCTTGAGGGTGTGCATGGAAAGATAACCAACCCCTCTTTATTTGTCTATGAGGTTCCTCTCTTCACTAGGTTTATGAAGCCAATTATGGGCCTCTTCCACTCCTAACCAGTTCAAACCAACACAGGGATTTATAGAACAACAACATACAAATGCCGGGTATGAACAAAATATTCCTGGGAGCCAAAAACGAAAAATGGTAAAAAGGGAAAATCACCCTGGGAGGAAAATCCATTTTCAGGAAACGCTCATGGGCATTACAGGAGCAAAATCGACCTCCATTCACATCCAAATCGTGAATCCGAATTCAAAAAATGCCTATGGGAATTACAGGAGAAAATACGGCCTCTATAAACCCCCAAATCGTGGTTCTCCTTTGCCCATTCACTTAACAATACAAAAATGGGTTTCCCAATTTGCCTAAGTTGTGAGGAAAAACACCTAGGAGCTCCCACTACGTGAGGAAAGGAAAAACGACCTCTTAAAATCCCCAAAATCGTGGTTCTCTGCTGCACATTTACTCATCAATACAAAAATGACTTTTCCCAACCATGGAAATGAAGGAATGTGGGAAAAACGTGAAGGAGAGAGAGGCCAGCCACTGAGCATTACCAAAAATGACTTCCCAACCTTGGAGAAAATGGAAGAAACTACCAAAAACGTGAAGGGAAACGCATAGGTAGCTCCTGCTGCATGAGAGAGCAAAACGTATGGGTGAAGAATGGCTTGGGAATGCATTTCTGAGCATTTACTTGCCCCATAAGTCAAAAACGTGATTTCCAAAAATGGGTGGCTTCCCCAATTCGAAATTGACTACGATACTCTTCCCATCCTAGGGCATTAACTACCTCAACTAATTTCTAAATGATTGGGCAAAAAAGACAAAATGGGTAGTTGACAACTTTATGCGTTTTCCCTTTGACATTTGACTCAACACTATTGGATCAAGGATTTGAATATTTTCCCTCCCTATTGCTTGTGAAATCATGCCCCCATGTTTGTAATGTTGCATTGACATAGCTTGTTCTGGGTGTTTTTATTAATTGCAAATTTACATGATGTCCAAAAGTATTGTGCCATTGGATAGCACGAATACCATCAGCATCGCTTTTAATTTCCAAAACATAAAATGCTAAATCCATGGTTCGACCTTTACCTTGAGCTGTACACCATTATTTAATAACACTATTTACATCATTTACAATTTAATGCAATTGGGGTCAAACCGGGGTGTTACATCCACATATTGGTCCCTCCATTTCTTGTACTTGGTGTTGTCGTTGCCAACAATCTTGATGTATATATGATTGACTTGTACTAGATTCTTAGAATTTAGTATTCTAGACACTTCCCTGCTTTGTTTTGGTGTATTGTTTTCTAACAACTTATACTCCTGCACTTGTTGAATTTCATTTGCCCCATTTAGATCCTTGTATAACCTATTTCAACTCTTTATATACTTACTATGAAACTCTGAAGTCAACTTTGTTTTGTTGCACCTTCACTTTTGTTGATATATACTCTTATGCACTGATATGTTTTGTCATAACCCCAAAATTTCACAAAAAATTAAATTTTTTAAGGTAACATAAAATGTCTGAAATATGCAGTTCACTAACTGCTAGCGGTTAGCGGAAAATGAAACAGTTTAACAATTTGGTATTAATTAGTTTCCAAATACAATAACTAATACAACTCTAATTTTCATAAGTTATATAAGAATGACTTGCATCTAGATTGCTTTAGCTTTACTAAAAAATTTACTTTTGACAAGTAGGTGAAAAACTATCTTTGAAAACTCGGGCTTACTTAGCATTATGCTAACGTAGATGGACTGCTGGTTCTTACAGGTCCAACAGGTAACGAGCGATCAAGTAGGAGTTTAATTTGTAAGATAGCAAGAAGTACTTCTGTTGCATGTTAATATGCTAGTAAATAAATTGATTATTGAAAAGCAAGGCTCTGATGAGGTAAAGTAATTTTCTTTCATAGTTTTGGTTCTGAGACAGTATTCAAAGTTTAGCCATAAAGATTGTTATCCTTCACATACTTAGCTAAACAAATAAATCCTTACTGTGAGCCTAGAGCTCAAGTTCTTCGTCATACAATTACTTTTATTTTAACATGCTCATACTGCTAATGTTATTTTAAATGCTCAAATGTACTGTCTTTTATGCATGAATGTACTCCTATAATTCTCAAGGGTGAGGATTACCAATAGATTACATATTTCTACCTTGTCTCTTCTTTACTAGTCATGAAAATTTATCAACCTGTTGATTGTATATAATTGTGCTAACCTTTTTGCGCTGCTAACATAGAGTTATAAACCTTTATTCCTAAGTTATTGCCTTACTGCAAGTATTACTGTAAAAGTATATAATGCCACATCATTTTTATAATGTACCAAATATAATTGTTACTTATATCCTTTGATAGTTTTACTACCTGGAAAATTTCCATGATATATTATAAGTTTGGTTCTTTGTAACTAGATACATTATCTTAAGGTGGAATACTACCTAACCACCACTTCTATAAAGTCGCATGCAAGGTAAATACATTTCAATGTTATTCCTATAGTTTACTAAATCTAGTGCTTGGTTTACACAATAGTGAAATTGCTATTGTAATGTTACCACACTAATAATGATTTGTAATTTGTAATAACTACTATGGTAGTATTTACTACCTAAAAACTTCTATCCTAAGATCGACATCAAAGTAGAAACTTTATTAAAGAAGTTCCTATGTTATATTAGCTTAATCAAGCACAAACAATCATGTAAATGACTTTGTAAACAATGATAAGAACCTCCAAAACTGTCGTTAGCAAGCTAAGCATGCAAATCATTATTGCAATAGTTTATACTAAGGTCGAATCTCATGGTTGTTTTATTGGTGAGGTCTAAACACCTTTACTCTATAGTCAACAACATAGATTCGTGAATAACAATTACAACAAGCATTAATACCATCGATTGCAAATGGTACAGTTTGTGTTTCAAAATAAATATATGTAATTATTCTATAGTCGATTGCATAGTCTTGTTTTTTATCATGGCAATAATAATTTGATACTTGATAGCGCAAGGTTGACTATAGACAAGACCCTCGCGTGGTTAAATTATTTGGATGGCACGTGGTCTGCTCTCGTCCATGCATTGGCGACTTAAAAAGACAGGAAACCCTATTCCTTTGTCATTTGACTTCGAGGGTTTCGTCGGCCTGCGGGCTGCTCTGTGTAGTTTCCCTAGCGGCCATGAGAGGCTGTTCCTTCACTTTCCTTGCTCTGTAGCTTTTTTTTGATACTGCGTGGTCTCATTACCTAGTCTTATGGTCTTGAATCTTCTTGGGTGTAAGCTTTACTATGCGAGTGGTTTTTGCTTGAATGTTTGGCTCGAAGCCTGACAAGGTTTTTAACTCTGTCTGAAAGTTCCCCACCATGGCTTTGTGGAGTTTTAAGTTGGTTTTCAACTGCCTCCACTCCAGGGTTGGCGTAGGGGTTTGAATGCTCCTCTGTGTATTTCTCTTAAACTGGTGACAACTCTTTCACTACTCGATTTCTCTTCTTACTTGCAGGTAAAGACAATTTCAAATCTTTATTATGAAATCTCTTTTGTTAAGTTATATTGTAGTTAGGGTTTATGCTTAGAAGCCGAGTATTGTTCTAACACTCGGTAATGTGCTCTTTCCAGGAACCTGCGACGGATCCAACCTTTAGTGGAAGAGAAATACATTCTCCAGCTTCATTTAACTTGTGGCCTTTGTTAGCACTCATAATGTACCCAGGTTGTAAAAGGTAAACTCCAAGGTAACAACAAAACCACTTTAGGAAGAAACTTGTATTTTCTTCCAGAGAGGGATCTCTCAATAAAGATTTAACAGGACCATATTTAACAAGACCAGATATAAAATAACATTCAAAGATTTATGTATTTGGCTGAAACAATCACATAACCATTGGGCATGGAGTCATATACAATATAAAGATACCACAAATACATATACATGATATTCATCAAAGGCAAGGTAATCACATCATCACAGTCATTCAAATTGATTCAGGTGGAACAGAAGAGTTGAAGAAACTTCCCATTAATACAGAGCATCAACAAGGATGAGTTCTATATCAACTTTAGCAGAAAAAATCATATAATATCTGAAATGATGACCAGAGCATAAACACATGAATTCCAATCATCTAACGCTATATTCCAGATACGAGGAAGAAACAAAATGGAGTGTTACACAAGGGAAATACAATCACATAAAGAAAGAAGCACAGACTGTAATATCAACGACACATGAATCTCTGACAAAACTCTCATGCATTCACTTTGTTATTCCAAAAACAGATATGTTCTCCAAAATTATTCACCACCCGATGGGTTCCAACCCCCATCTCTTAAAAAATATGCATATTTATACATAAAATGATAGGTCTTCCAACAAGAAGATCAATAACATAATGATCGGCTTAATTTAGAGTTTGTAACTGAATTCCTAACCCCTAGGAAGTTTGTTACAACTCCAATCCTAACAGATCATAAAGTACAAATCAACTTGATAACAAACTTTCGCCCATCAGCTCCACGTCTTTGCCCCATCAGCTCCACGTCTTTGCCCCATCAGCTCTTCAGTGCATGACACCTGTTTCTAGGGATAGAGAATATACTTTGTCTTTCCAAACCGCTCCACGGCTTTCCACTGCTCCGAATTTGGGGTGTCACATTCTGTCATTTCTCGAATTGATACCTCGAGCTCCATATATGCTTCATAGGACTTTCTGGGCAATTTGCTTCTGATGATGGCGAACTTCTGCAGAATCTCGAAATCTTCTATGAGCATATCCACAATGGTCTTCCCTGTCAGGCTTTTCTCCAAATCATTGAATTTGGAGTGGTCCATGCGGCACTGAACAAGCAGGTTATGATAATGTTCCTGTGAGAACATCTGCCCCTCTCCGTCCCAGAAAGAAGGCAATCCGTCCTCGAACAACTCTTTAAATTCCTGTTTAAAATTATTAACCTGCAGAAGCAATCCTTCTGATTTATCTTGGACCGTTTTGATTAAGTGATGCTTATGGATGATTCTCTTTGCCCACATCACTATTGATACTCTGTCCTTTATGCCCAATTCGTGCAACTTCTAATATGACAGTGAATTTAGAAAATTCAGTGTGTTTTGAGCTGTAGCAAGAGGTCTTTTCTCCATATGTTCGTTTACCAGTTTTAATCTCTGGTGAGCCAAATTTATCATTATATTCAAATCATCAATAAAATTTAGATAGTGCCGGAACTTGGTAATCTCTATACACAAGGTATCCCAAATGATATGTTTTTCCCACTTAAGAGGGCCTTTCCCAATGCATTTTTCTTTTAGCTCATTGAATTTCTTCTGTAATTGATTCCTGTCCTGCAGTATTTGTTTTTTGCTTTCACTTACTTTGGCCAATTCAGCTTTCATCTTTTCATTCTCAGCTTTCAAATCTTTGATTGCTTCTTCTTTCAAGCTCACCTGGGACATTGGCACCAACAAATCATCAGTAGAGAAATCATCTAATGGCTTCTGGATATTTACAATAGACAAGTCCTCGCCGGTGGGAGTTTGGCTCATCAACTCTTCCATAATCTCCTTCTCTTCATTCTGATCCTTTTTCATCAAGGAGATTTGGGATAACAGTTCCTCCCTTTCGGCTTCCCACCTGTCTTTTTCTTCCTGTAGCTCCTCAGCTCTTCCTTTATACTCCATCATCTCTTGATGGACTTTATCCTTCTCTTCTTGGAGAGCTAGTAACTCAGATGACTGAACATGTTCAGCACCTGGGATCTTCAGCTTCTTCTTCAGGACCTGGAGTGCATTGTCCTTTTCCTCTAACATCCTCTTGACTGCCTGTGTGCTGTCTGAACTAGCAATGTTTGTTTGCAGCTTCCTAATCTGAACAACATTTGCTTTATTTTCCACTCTCTCATGCTTTAATTGAATTTCTAATTTGTCTATCAAAACTTGCAATTTATTAATCCTCACCATGGCTTGTAGTAAGTCTGAGTAGATGATATCGCTGGTCTGTTTGTGAAGTTGAATTTTATCTGGAGTGCTGATTTTGTCTAGCCGGATCTCCATTTCAGACATCTTCCTGTCGCTTAATATAGCCATTTTAAATGTATTTCTCTCAGCATCTCTAGTAGAGACTAGAGAGGTTTTTGAACTGTACAAACTTCTCACCCTCGGGAGCAAATTTCTCGTCTCCTCCATAGACTGTTTCCTCTTCTCCATGTAGCTGGCTTTGAGCTCTTCCTTCGACTTAAACACGTGGCATAATTCCAAACTATCTACATCACCCTCCACATTTTTAAAAGAGAATTGACTTACTTGCACTGCTTTCATGGGAACTAGGGAAACCTTTTTGGAACCATCAGAAACTTCCTCATCTATAATTTCACCACTTTCAAGTAGCTTTGCCCTCTTATGGGGCCCATCCTCGTCTACATCCATACTCTCAGTTTCAGACAAACTCCTCTTGACCACAATACCAGCACATTCTGTTATTTGGGTTACCGAGACAGGTATAGTAGGTGTCTCTTCATCAGACTTTGACCTGTCAGTACACTGCAGCAAATTGGCCTTTTCAGCTAACCCCTCAATAGCCTGATGCTCAAATGGTTTATTCTTGTTGGCCTGTTTTCTCAATGAGATCACATGGTGGGGGTCGTAATTCACATTTACATCTTTTATGAAATCCATATTCTCCAGCAACTTTTCTATAAATGCCAGGGCGCCTTTACCTTTAAAAATGGAAGGGCCGAATTTAAGTGGAAATTTAATGTTTGAAGATTTTTTGAAAGCACCAAAGTGCTCTTCCTCAGACAACAATCTCTGCCTCATGAACTCTAGTGCGAAAATACTTGGGGTCAAGAAGGAGGGTAGCCTATAAGGCTGACCGGTAAAGCCATATATTCTTAACGCTGTGTAACCTCTGTACAGGAACCAGTCCCCCACCCGATCTTCGTGTGAAGACTGCATTAGGCATCTCATTTCGTCCAGAACACGGGGCAGGTCCTCATCAAATAACATTTTGTACATTTCAGACATGATCGAATTAGCAAATTCGAACATGTTGATTTGCTTGGGCAAATCAGAAGAGCATAGAGTACTTAAAAATTTCAATTCAGTAACATTAGAGCATAATAGAATGTTAAGCAAGTATGTTTGAAACCTAAAGAACTGAACCTTTGGAAACTCAGTCAACTGAAGGTGAATCGCTTCGGCAAGGTACTCATCTAGATTAAGCACAGGGACTGACTGGGACTCAAGGTTTAAAGAATTTATTCTTAACAAGAAACCAAGGATGACATCACCTACATGACAATCGCCATCCAGACCTAACACTTAACAGACCATAGACACTACCAATTGCACTTCAGTCCTAAAAATGTGCAAGGGGTAAGGCAAGAAAAGACCTTCAAGGGACTGACCTTCCTTCAGGATACTTGACAAGAATTGACAGCGACTTTCACTTTCACAATTTTTGAAAAATTCAGCAAGGACAGATTCATTTACAGATTCGCGATTTACAGGGTAATTTTCGGGTAGACTAAGGTTTTCTCTGACGACTGAAGCATCAATTTTACAAAGTATTTTGGACGTGGACCGACTCACAATAATCCTCTGAGAGGGAGAATAGTTCACCGCACACCACTCGGCAAATTCTGGGAAGTGGAGGGTTTGCTCAAGGGCGAAGTAATACAAAAAAGACTTGCATACATTCAGAACGCCATTCCCCTGTGAGTAATAAGACCACAATTTCTCTTTACTGACGGACACGCTCCCTGTGGATAGGAAGGGGTCGCACACGCCCCTGTGTCTGTCTACTAAAAATTCCTCTCTGTCATCTACGACCTGACCAGACACTTGAATTTCTCTCCCTTGGTCCATTACTTAATTTACAATACTAATTGGACGAAGGAGTTACAGGGTTTAAGTCCTACCTGGCTTATTGTGGAGGTGTGTGCTCGGAGCGTGCCCGAAACTGACAAATGGAAGCTGCCGAATTGCCAAGTCCTTTTAGCCGGGTCCCGAGCAAATACAATAATCATTGAAGAGGTCAACCCTGCCTTTATAGAACCACACAATTCGCCACGTGGACAGCATTTATTTTCCGCAACCATCATCTATTCCTAACTGCCGTGCACTTCTATTCTCCGGATTCATTCAAGACCCTAGATCTGATTTCTCTTTAATTTCTGGCCTTTGGATTGTGTGCCACGTACCTCGTTCCGCCAGGCGTCTTGGTGATAAACAACGTGCCAGTCTCCATCCCGGAATGATCTCCCACAGTCGATGAAATCACCTTTTATCATGAGCCTTTGGATCGGGTGACACGTACCGAATTCCGCTGGGCTCCGTCACTTTAATTGTCGTGCAGCTTTGATCCCCGGAATTATTCTCAGCCATTGATGTGATACCCCTTTAACTTTCCACCGTCGGATCATATGTCATGTACCAAATTCCGCTGGGTACTTCGGAATTATCCACCGCGCTAGTTCACTCTCTGGAAATCATAATAGCCGTTGATTTGATTCACTTTGATTTTCAACCGTCAGATTGATCACCAGATAACTCATTCCGCTGGGCGCTTTAGGTTTATCGGTCGTGCAGGTTCTGGTTCCGGAATCAATCTCAACCGTGGATGTGATCTGACTTCACCCCTCCGCCATTGGATTGAGTAGCATGTACCCGATTCCGCCTGGCTGTATTATTTTAACCCACATGCGATTTCACAAGGCGGATTAAATGTGGACCGTAGATCTGCCCGAGACAGATGGACAGTCGTCGATCTGTGCACTTGATGAACACCTAGACATACGTTATCTCCCTCGCAATTTTGAAGAGCGAAGAGGATATCGGCCATTGATTTTATTCCTTCTCCCGCCGTGGCTTAGGATCTTTGGTAACTTAATTGCTTTTTTGCCTATCGCCCCATTCTTGCAATATATCTTTTAACCAAAGTTTGGTAAACACTTGTTGTTTCTCCTCCACGATGGTTTTTTATCCCCTTTGCTAAATAATGGTGTTAACAACCTCCACTCAGTAAGCCCTGGTTTCGATGTGGGTTTTCCCTGCTTACGATGAGGGTTGTTGGAAAGAAAATTTACAGTGCCTGGAAGCCTAGTTTCAGTTTCTTTGTTGGTTAAAATGTTTTAGTATGTTGTTACTCTAGTTTGACATAAAAACCCTTGTTGTTTATGCTCGGTAATACCGGCTGTTGAGCCGTGATATGTATTTTGTTTTTTTGTTAAGACTTAGCCTTGCGGCCTGATAATGTAACACAATTGCTTTTTTAAAAAGAAAGGATTCGTTAAGCTTTAAGATCTGTCTCATTTTGCTGTGGTTTCGTTAACCTGTAAATAATGTGTTTATTTTACTATTTAAAAGATTTATAAAAGATGTTTACTTTCAGAAAAAAGACTGTGGGCAATCTAATGCATGGATTGTAGCCTTCTTGTTAAGTTTGTTACACAGTTAACAATGTATATGGTTATAACTTATTACATGTTAATTTGTATTTGAAATAGATTAGTCGAAGGGGTTTTGACCCTTAGGTTTTCACAGGTATAAACCTGTCTGGTTTTTAATTTTTAAAAAGCAAAAATATATATAATTCTTAGTTATTTCGTTTATTATTTATAAATACATTTATTTTTATTTACTACTTGTAATTTATAGTTATTTGGAGCTCTGTAGAGAAGAGAATGTTAACTCTAGAACTCTGTTTATTTTACATAAATAAAGGGTTTATAAAGGAAAGCCTAATCTTGTTTTTATTAAGTAATAGTTAAGATTAAATTAATATTTTTAAAAGAAGAAACTGTTTAGTTATTAACTTGTTTATATACTTTCTTGAAGATTAGTTATTATCTCCTATAAACTTTTATTTCCTATTAGTATACTATTAATGTAATGCTAGTGTAATTTACTATTTCTTTTGCCTGCATTTTAATTTAGTTAAACTAAGTAAAAATAGTAAAATATAAACAAACATAACACTGCTTTTTCATTGCATTTAAAACATTGAAATAAAACTTACTCTGTTTACCTACATATACAAAATCATATCCATTATTTCCATTCTCTTAAAGATTATTTCATTTATTTAAAGCATTCTAACTGTGCTAGAGTACGAACTAGTTTCCAGGTGTGGGAAAACACAGCTTAGAAATTTAATTTCTTTCTATTTCATTATCCTCTAAACCATTTTCATTTCTATAACAATCTAATAAGAATACCAAATCTAATATTTCACAAACTCTTAACTTTTAACATTCGTATAGCAGATAAACTAAGATTTATTTAACTAAGACAGTAAAATAAAATAACATAGAACCTATTGAGGACAAGACAACAATAGCTTGAGGAGGTCGTTCCTCCCTACCAATCTCTTGGAGAGTGCTCAAAAAACGCTTCCGTAGGACCCCCGAGCCTGTTCCTAGTCTTCTTGGTTGAGGACTGGGTGGAGAATGCAAATGTAGAACCCTCTGTCACCTGACTAGTTTAATACCTCAGTAAAACAATCTGCTCTCAGCAGTATGATCTTCAGTTTAAAAGCTGCAACTAGATCAATCTCAGCAGTTATCCCCTCAAACACTTTCCAAATCCCCCCCCATTGAATTTCTCTGAAGTAAATTCATTCACCCTAAATGATCACTTCTCTAGAATGAGCAGCCTCAGCTCTCTTCAATGGGAAATTTTATAGAGATGCCTAGGTATTCTAAGTCAGTTTTCATTAATTGAGCCACCTGCTATGATTCCACTTTCTTTTGGAATCATGACAACAAATATAGGGAGGTTGCCACCTGCAACAGTTGGAAGTGGTTTGAGGATGCTTCCACATGTCAGTTTGCTCTCCACCCAGTTTCCTCCACCAATTTGACTAGTAAACACTCTTTTAACATCTCTCCTAAGCTATTGTCTCCTCGTTTATTTATTTATAAATAAAATATTATGAATTTACATTAAATATCCTTGACCCCACTGGTCATCCATTACAACTTAGCATAAAATTTAACATAATGTTCCTCAAATAATATAAAATTGTTTTTGCAAATTGGGGCATGTGACATGTTTCCTATGGTTATTGTTACTTCAACCTTAGAATGGCCATTTTTTTATGATATCACAATGTGCTTTTTTACTATCATTTACCTTCACAATCTATCCAAAAAAGGCAGAAAATGCATAAACTTCTAACTCTATATGCTTTGACCTCTTAATATGAAATATGCTTTGGTAGATAAATCCACATTTTTCTTTTAATGTTAAAACCTCATTGATTATACCTGCACATTATCGATGGGATTAAATGTCTCTTGATCCCTTTTCCCTTTTTACTATCTACAACATGCTTTGTTATGAATGTTGTTGTTGAACAAAATTCAACTATACCTAGATTTTGCATAAAAAATTAATGCTCGGTTATCTTTCCATGTTTAGTTGTTTATTTCCCTTTGCAATAGTCAAATGTGTATAACAATTCAAAGCTATAAATGCTTTCTCTTATGTGCTTGTATAAAAATGTGTGTTGCCTTCTCTTCCTATCTTAAATTATTTCTTTTCCTTTGTAATAATGAAATGCGTATGATGGTTTATGGCTATAAATGATTTGTCTCAAGTCCTTGTATAAATTTTATAATCATGACAATTGAATGATCTCTTCAGCTCCGTATTTTTTTTGCATTGAAAAATTTGTATTGTTCACACATGTCATTTTTCATTTAAATACATTTCAACACTTGGAACGCAGGTTTGTTCATTTTATATCGATGAAAATCCTTCTTGATGTTGTCCACAAAAAAATCCTATAGACATCATCATTTTGATACTTCATACTATCAATATTACAACAGTGGATCCCATCATTTAATTTTGACCTTCCTTATATGGTGATGATATAAGTTTCAATTAGTGTATTAAACACTTGTACATTTGAGAGAGAGATAAAATGGGTTCTATCAAAACCTCGTTATTACATCCTTCATCTTGTGGTTTTATAGGTGTTTATCAATCCTTGATTTATGGTGTTTGGGCTTTGTCTAGTGTTGACCCTTACTTGTTGCTCCTATGTGCTAACTCCCACCTTATACATGTAACCCTACCCCTTTGTCTTCACCCTATCACGCTCTCTTCTTCTATGATATACTATTCCTACCCTTCCCTCTTTAAAGTTGATTCTTGTTCCTCTTCCAAAACGTGTAACACATGGACTATTTTTAGATTGTGAAGAGGACTTCTTGCATGTGTTAATTGTTTTAGAGCTTCCATCAATAACATAAATCCTGAACCAACGAGAATAAACTTCGCATAGGGTATGCCCAATCCGTAGATAAATTGTTAAGTTTGAGATGTTTCATTCATGCTTTCTGCAGAGACGTGGTGTGTTTATGCTCGTGAAGTCTCATGTACGTCCCTTACTGCTTCAGAGATGGGTTAGGATAAAGAACACACAGTATTTCAAAGGACATCCGCACCCGCCATGAGAATCCTAAGCTTGAAACCTAGTTAACAAAACCACAACCACAACCTTCCATGGAACCTGAGCATTACCAAATAAAACTCAGTGAAACCAATCCATGACCACACAACAAGATGGATCAAAAAAAAACGTGAAGGGAAATCCTTGTGACTGTGTCCTGCGATACCAAGCTCCATTACCAAACCAGAGAACTTGTTGCACATGTTGATTGTTTAAAAGATTCCATTTGTCATGTGAAATTGCCATCTGTTGTGTAATGTTTCCAAGTGTCTGTGAGCATTGTTTTGAGGGTTTCATCTTTCATCTTGGGACCGTGTCACACGCCCCAATTTTGCAAAAAAAAATATTATCTTATTTGATTTTATTTAAGGACAATATGTTAAATTTTATGCTAAGTTGTAATTGATGACTCATCAGAGTCAAGGATATTTAATGTAATTCTAAATATTTTTATTATAAATAAATAAAGGTGGAGACAACAACTTAGGAGAGCTGTTAAAAGAATGTTTACGGGTCAAGTTGGTGGAGGAGACTGGGTGGAGAGCAAACAGACGTGTGGTAGCATCCTCAAACCACTTGCAACTGTTGCAGGTGGCAACCTCCCTACATTTGAGGTCATGATTCCCCAAGAAAGTGGAATCAGAGCAGGTGGCTCAATTAATGACAACTGACCCAAAAGACCTAGGCAATCTTTATAAAAATGCCCATTGAAGAGAGCTGAGGCTGCTCATTCTAGAGAAGTGATCATTCAGGTGAATATACTTCAGAGAAATTCAATGGAAGGGAATTGTGGAAAGAGTTTGAGGAAATAACTACTAAGTGATCTAGTGCATCTTTTAGGCTGAAAGATCTTATTACTGAGTGCAGGGTGTTTTATTGAGTCATTGGACAATTTACTGTTTGCATGCTCCACCAGTTCTCAGCCAAGAAGACCAGCAACAGGCTCGGGGGTCCTGAGGAAGAGTTGTTTGAGCGCTCTCCAGGAGTTTGGTAGGGAGCAACGACCTCCTAACGCTGTTGTTTTCTATCCTAATCAGGTTCTACATTATTTGTTTTATTGTGTTAGATAGTTAAATCTGATTCTGACTGTTAAATGAATGTTAAATATTTAGTTGTAAAATGTTAGAGTTAATAATATTTTAGATTATTGAAGAATTGGATCTGAAATAGTAATCTGTTAAGATGGAAGATAATTCTAATCTGTGTTTTCCCACACCTGGAAGGACCAGGCCGTACTCCAGCACATATACAGTATTACAGTAGATGAAGAAAATGTTAAGAGACTGAATAGAATAGATGTGGTTCTGCATTTCATATTAGCAGAGTAATTTATTTCAATATGTAGGTTATAATTAAAAAGTATAATGACCTGGTTATCTATGTTCATTGTTTATGTAAATATACTGGGAAAGAATTAGCAGTAATCTAGTACATGTAGAAGGATTAAAATGTGAAGAAAATACCTTAGTAGATAAGATGTTGTGTTTACAGACAGTATATTATTTATTTTTATTCAAGTTAAAATATGCTGGAGGATAAACTGTGTTATGTTAGATATATTTCCTTTGTGTTTACTTAGTAACTAATTGCAATGCAGTAAAAAAATCACAGTCAAGCTACATTGTTTATATTCAGTTCAGTAAAGATATAAACAACTGATCATATAGTTTATTTACTTATAATATTAACTAAATTGAGACTAACAGTTACTATAAACAAGAAGGGTTATATGAAAAGTATTTAAATTATAAAGAACGAACTAGTTACAAAATTTATGCTTATCTTTTCAAATAACTCTAGTAAAATTCTTTCTATCATCTCAGTAGATAAAAACAATAAGAATATGATAATAACTAATATGAAAATAAATATACATCTATGTAAGTACTGTTCTATAATTATTAACAGGTATGTACATGCAAAAGTAAACTACAGGGTCGAAACCCTAAACTAAATATATTGTTTCAAATAAAAATAATTAAGCTATAATCCATTATTTCGGATCATTACATCAATAAACATTCAAACTATTATAGGGTGGTTACAGTCCTGACTGCAAATATATGTACAGATACAATTTAAAGATATTACAATACACACCTGTAATAATATTAACTTAAAACAAGTTAACCAAGTAACAGAACCTATTTTAAAAGAATTATTTAAACGAGGGTTTCATTCAGGAAAACCCTAACTCGTATTTCCTGAGCCAACAAGTAAAATAAATTAGACTATGATTGAGTGACAGTCTTAAAAATATTAACAATAATCTATTACAAAATAGAATAAACAGTAAAATTCTTTATTCATACTCGAATAGGGGAAAACCCTAATTTATACAGATTCACAAAATAATATTACTGCAAAATGAGTTCGAGCTCAAAAGAAGCCTTTTTAAAAACCAGTGTATTGCATTAACAAGCCATAAGGCTGAAAATTTAAACCAAATACAACACCCAGCTCATGACCAGGACTACCCATCGACTTAGCGAGGGTTTGGAGACATATTAAAAACCAACAACAACCTTTAAAAAGAAACTGCATAGATAATGGTGAATCTGGACAAGCTTCCAAGCTCAGGGTTTCTCCAATTGACAACCCTGTTACAAGTAAGGGAAGAAACCGTTTGTTGAACCTAGGGCTTACCAGTTTGGAGCCACGAGCCCTCGAAGACAGCCAGCATTGTCTTCATTCTGGATTGCAAGCATAGTAACATTTCCTGCAAGAAGAAGCGACACTGTGTGTCAGTTTTATAACCCTTTCATTATTATAAACCCTACTGTAAAAACAACTATGCTATAAATCTTTTATGTTGAAAATAGAAACAAATTATTTACCTTAATAAAGAGGACGAACAGTCTAGCAACGGGACTGTCACCAACAACAAAGTATGCATCCAAACTTTCGAACCCTGCGACGATGGCGAAGCACAACCAACAACAAGAAAAGCTTAACTTCTCACTGCAATGACAAGCCACGGGGAAGCAAGATGGAGCTACGGACAGGCCGCAAGCAAGTGTAGAACAAAACCAATAAACTCTCGCAGGATAAAAACCCATAGTTAAGGAGTTTGGCAACAAGACAATGCATCGAAGACTACAGTAACATTAACCCAAGACTCAGAGCAAACTGGAACAGGAAGGAACTCACGACCGCCATGAAAACCTTGCAGAGCATCCCGAAGGCTAACGCGAACTGCAGAGGGAGAATGAAAAGGTATCAGGGTTGTAAGAATTATATATCTCCAATACACGGACAGGAGGTGACCACGTGCCCTCAAGAAAATCAAACCATGCATGGGTCGATACCCAAAGTCACCTGCATTTCCAATCATCCGAAGTAGTTACACAATGATTCTTAACAAAACGATGGATGAACAATGATATATGCTTATATATATCCTATCGTTATCATATAACATGTTTATCATAATGTTGCTAGCTTTGATTTGGCATTTGGGTAAAATAATGATTTTTAAAACGTTGACCTAATGAAAGTTTGGTAACCACGTAATCATTTATATAATCCCGAAATCAATTTTGCTTAGAACCCTTCGAACTACTATAGTTTTATATGCTTGTAAAACATTGTTGGATATGCATGGTTTATAAACCAAACTTATCACTCTTAAACCAATAAGCTTCGGGTGGTTTTAATTTATGAATTTGAATGGAGTTGAATGGCATGGCATTAGAATTATCAACATGACTTTTACCAATTTCGATGTTGATTAAAAACTTTCATAGACACTAGTTGCTTCTCAACTTGTCAATGCTGGAAGTTTACCTTATTGTGTATGATAGACTAGTTAGTTTTTTTGAGTATACAAGATAACCTATACTTCTTATAAGGTGGAATTTTGATCTACCATAATAGCTATTATAGACATTAACTTAATGTAAGAAAGATGTTAACATAGTAATAAGAATTACAATGGAATAACCTTACTCAAGTCCATAATCTTTGGAACAACATTGATTGACTTAGACTTAGGAAGTAAAGGCAAATAGTTTTCCATGTGAAACGATGCAGTTGAATTTACACTAATCAAGCTTATAATATCAAGAAGTTTTATAGGTAGTAACTTTCCCTATAGAATGTAAATATCGATCAGTTTGGTACATAAGTAAATAATACAATAATGTATATGATACAATAGTACATGCGGTACGACATTGACGGGGAAGCTAATAACCTGTTAGTGAGCAATTGATTTGTACATATAAGTAATAGGTTGACACTTACCATAACTAATAAGTTAGAAATGAAATTGAATTTATTCTATTGAGAATCTTTACTATCAGTATTGATAGAAGCTCTTCCATGTATAAAAACCAATAGTACAACAAGTATAACATTTGCAAGATAAGCATATTAAAATAGAAGCTACTATGCGACAAAGAATATGAACTTAGAGTACGCATCAAGTATCGTTGGTGTCGCTAAGTCTGATAAAGAAAGGAACTCATTTATTTGAACTATGCTTACAAGAAAAACTGGAGAAAATAAACTACTTTACCTCATTGAAGTTGCTTGGAATTTATCAGCTTATTTTACTAAGCATATTAATTGCAAATAGAAACACTTCTTGACACTTTATGAATTTAAAATGTCTACTTATTCGATCATACCTGTAAACCTGTACGAACCAGTAATCTTTCTGTATTGGCATAAATGCTAAGTAAACCCAAGATTCAAAGTTAGATTCCACCTACTTGCCATAAAGAAGACCCATTAGTAAACTGAAAGAAAACTGTATGCAAATAAATATTCCTTATGTTACGAAAAGGAAACTGCATAGTTAACGTAATTTAAAAATGTGTAATACTAATTCGTTGGACTTTTTCATTTTCCGCTAACCATTAGCTGTTAGTAAACCGTATATTAAGCATTTTATGTTATCTCAAAATTTTAATTTTTTGTGAAAATTTGGGGTTTTGACATGTGGTATCAGAGCACAAGGTTCAAACACTAGGCCTTGATGAAGCCCAACTAGCTTTTATGAAACAATGATGTTGAATTATTTTACTGATGTATTTTCTTTTAAATGTTATTCAACAGAGAAATTGTTTCTGAAGTTTAACAAATAGGTATGGAAAGGCTGGAGGAATATGCAGAGGAAGAATCTCCATTTACTGAACCAGAAAACTTAGCAAGAGATCCTATACCAGAAGATTTAACCACCAATTCCTCAGAACTGTTACAAACCGTAAAAGGTTTAAAATCTAAAATGGAATCTGTAAAACGAGAGAATGAAAGGATTCTGAGGGCTCGAGAGGAGCTGAATCAGATCCTAACAGAAAGGTTTCAAACTGAGGGTAGGGGTAAAAGAACTGAATTAGAAGATACAAGTCATCAACATAAATTTAAAAACGATGAAACATACTAGAAAGGAAAGCAGTTCATCTTCGGAGGTGTTTGGTGAACAACGAAATTTCCATTCTACTAGTGATAGCAGTGATGATAACTATTATACTAAAAAGAGGAAATACAAACCTTATGAGGAAATTTCTGGGGAATTCAAAAAGATAAAACCACCAACATTTAATGGAGAGACTGAGAAGAGGGAGGAAGCGGAATCCTGGTTATCTAGGATGAAGAAGTACTTTCAGATATATAACTATTCTAACCAATTAAAGGCTAGAATGGCTATCTACAATCTCTCAGGAAAGGCTGACATTTGGTGGCAGTACTTGAAGAGAGTGAAGGGAATAAAAGAGAAGAATGTAAATTGCAGTACCTTCAAGAGGTACTTTAAAAAGAAATTTATGTCTGAGCAATACTATGAAGAGAGAGCAAAATAATTTCATGAGCTTAAATTAGGATCAATGACAATGAAAGATCTAACCAGCAAGTTTTTAAGTCTGCTTAGGTATGTGCCATACCTTGTAGATGAGAAACCAAAGGTACAACGATTCCTTAGCTGTCTACCTTATCATATTAAAGACATGATTGAATATGACAATCCAAAGACTTTGGAAGAAGCTATGAGGAAAGCCAACTTCTGTTATGAACAGAATCAGAAGAAGGAAATCATGGCCAACTGGAAGGCCAAGAAGCATAATAACCAGTATGATCAAAAGAAGAAAGAATTTGTGCCCAACATAAATTCTAAGAACAATAAGGCCAGAAACTTTCCTAACAATAATTTCCAAGGAAATAAGAATAATTCACCAAGCAATCAGAATAATTCCAAGGGTAAAGAATTTGCTAAGAACCATGGTAATTACACCAAGAAATTTGAATGCAAAGAACCTATAAAGTGTTGGGAGTGTAATGGCCCACACTATGCCTCAGTCTGTCCTAATCGGAAAAAGACTGTCAGTAATATTCAAACCATACAGGAGGAGATGACTGTTGGAGAATTAGCGAGGACTATGCCCATAATCAATGCAACCTTGGAGAATCAACAAGCAAAATAGCAAACTTCCATGGTGGAAGTAGAAGGTATGATAAACCAAACCCCTATAACTATTTTAATTGATCTAGGAGCTAGTCTCAGTTATATTTCACCTAAAATGGTAGAAAAATGTAAGTTACCTGTTGAAAATTTTGAAAATTCTTGGTTAGTTTAGTTAGCCATTGGTGCTAAAAGGAAGGTAACTTGTTTTGTAAAAGAATGTGCAGTAGTTATGGATCATTATGAAACTATTGTATTACCTCTTGATTAAAAAATTTCATAGACACGAGTTGCTTCTCAACTTGTCAATGCTGGAAGTTTACCTTATTGTGTATGATAGACTAGCTAGTATTTTTGAGTATACAAGATAACATGTACTTCTTATAAGGTAGAATTTTGATCTACCATAATAGCTATTATAGACATTAACTTAATGCAAGAAAGGCGTTAAGATAGTAATAAGAATTACAATGGAATAACCTTACTCAAGTCCATAATCTTTGGAACAACATTGATTGACTTAGATTTAGGAAGTAAAGGCAAACAGTTTTCCATGTGAAACGATGTAGTTGAATTTACACTAATCAAGCTTATAATATCAGGAAGTTTTACAGGCAGTAAGTTTCCCTATAGAATGTAAATATCGATCAGTTTGGTACTTAAGTAAATAATGCGATAATGCATATGATACAATAGCACATGCAGTACGACATTGACGGGGAAGCTAATAACCTGTTAGTGAGCAACTGATTTGTACATATAAGTAATAGGTTGACACTTACCATAACTAATAAGTTAGAAATGAAATTGAATTTATTCTATTGAGAATCTTTACTATTAGTATTGATAGAGGCTCTTCCATGTATAAAAACCAATAGTACAATAAGTATAACATTTGCAAGATAAGCATATTAAAATAGAAGCTATTATGCGACAAAGAATACGAACTTAGAGTACGCAATAAGTATCGTTGGTGTCGCTAAGTTTGATAAAGAAAGGAACTCATTTATTTGAACTATGCTTACAAGAAAAACTGGAGAAAATAAACTACTTTACCTCATTGAAGTTGATTGGAATTTATCAACTTATTTTACTAAGCATATTAATTGCAAATAGAAACACTTCTTGACACTTTATGAATTTAAAACGTCTACTTATTCGATAATACCTGTAAACCTGTAAGAACCATTAATCTTTCTGCGTTGGCATAAATGCTAAGTAAGCTCAGGATTCAAAGTTAGATTCCACCTACTTGCCATAAAGAAGACCCATTAGTAAACTGGAAGAAAAATGTATGCAAATAAATATTCCTTATGTTACGAAAAGGAAACTGCTTAGTTAACATAATTTAAAAATGTGTAATACTAATTCGTTGGACTGTTTCATTTTCCGCTAACCATTAGCTGTTAGTAAACCGTATATTCAACATTTTATGTTATCTCAAAATTTTAAATTTTTGTGAAAATTTGGGGTTTTGACAGACCGCCACTTCCTATATTTACCATTCTCCCGGGGAGTTGAGACTTATGTGAACCCTGTTTTTCATTGTTCAATTATTTATAGAGGGAAAAGGTTTGTTTTGTGGTTGTTTCTATTAATGATTAGTAGGTCGTTGCTGGTTGAGGCCTGCCACTTTAGGTCTATATTATAATATGCCCTCTAAGTGATCACCAAGACCTTATTTGAAAGTTGATTCTTTTTCCTCTTCCAAAACGTCTAACATATGAATTGTTATTCAATTGTCAAGAAGATCTGTTGCCCATGTTGATTGTTTTAGAGATTCCATTTTTCATGTGAAACTGCCATCTATTGTGTAATGCTACCAAGTGTTCGTTAGCATTGTTTTGAGGATTTCATCTTCCATCTTGGGACTTCCAATCCCTATATTGACTATCTTGAGGGGATCTGAGACTTATGTGAACCTTGCTGTTCATTGTTTAGTTCTTTCTAGTAATAAAACCAAAGGAAAATTGTATCAAAGCATGTTTACCTCATGATTTTTATAGACGTTGCAAAACAAAGGTGGTGCAACAAACCTAGTGAATTGAAGATTCTGACAAGATCTTTGAAATATTCAATATATAAGCTGCAAAAAATACAAAAAAACAATGTTAGCGGTAGAAATTAAGATCCAAGTCCAAGTCTGAACGCAACCATGCCTCTTTCTACATTGATGGGGCATTGATGCAATTATGGAGCATTGAGGAGCATCATTAATGGTGGTGAACCACCATCAATGTTGGTCAAGGATTGTGACTATTGGTCTAAGTTCTAATATTGTATATAAGTGACACCAAGACCTTACAGAGAGGCTGCAAATTAAATATGTGTGGAAATAGCTACATGAAACCCAGTTAAGTAGTCACCTGCGATTCGAAGGCCCCCTTCCCCACGGGGAAAGTTGTAGGATACCCAACCAAAGAAGTGTGTAGGAAAATCAATGGAAGAAGACAATAATCTTATCCTGCATATACTTTCTTATCAATGTTCACAGATGGGTCAGGAGAAACCTAATATCTAGGGTTCACTTGAAAACCCACAATGAAATAGACACACAACTACCATTCATGTGATCTGCCTCAGAACCGCATCATCCCAGGACACCTGAGCGTTACCAAATAAACTTACGTGAAACCCGGTTAATAAAACCACCTGTCAACAAACGTGGGACATCTATCAAGTGTTGTTATGGCTGCCACTTCTATTTGGATTGTGTTTTGAGGCTACACTTGTTTAAATAGAAATGTCGTAAGGTGTATTTCTCCCTTTTACTTTCGTGGTTAAAGTTCTCTTGTTAATCTTCCTCTACCTGTCTAAACCTATCCTGGAGTTTTTCCTATCTCTCTCTCTAAGGTAAGTACAGAAACTCATAGACTATTATGAAAACTAAAATTCTAAATATAAGGATGGTCCCAATTCACAAAGTAATTTATCATACTTTTTCTTTTTGTGTTACACACTAAATCTGCCACTGCTACTACAGTGTTGTCTAATTACTCTTATTATTGTTGTTAATTTGTTGATTCTATATTTGCATTTATTTAACGTGTATTTCATTTTAACTCAGTCATATTTGAAAATGTTATAGTTGAAAGAGATGAAAATTATCTTTTACTTGATCAGATCCAAACTTCTCTACTGTACTGTTTTGTTTTTAGCACTAATCTTATAAAATACAATTTTTACTTATCTGTTTAAAACCCTTTTTTAACAAATCACACCCTCTTTGGGAAAATGCTAAGCTTGTAACAGAGATGGAATTCTCGATTACTTGGAAACAAGTGTAGATTTGCTCAACTATGAATTAAAGTGATGTTTGTTTGGTCTTGTGGACATTTTCAAAAAGTACGAAGTTGAACATAGATTCATTGTTAAACATTTGAGTTTATGTCTGAGGGATGGAATAAAAAGATGCTTTTGGAGACTTGTTACAACTTGCAAGTTGTACTATCTTCACTCTCGCATGTGACCCTGGGTAAGGAACTTGTTTAAATTTGCTACTTTCATAAACCTGTTCATTGTTTTGTTGTGGCATCATTTTATAAATCATGAATTTTGCAGAAGTAACAACACTTGGAATTCCCAAAAAATGCCTCACACTCAAAGATCAAACATCAAAGCCTTCACTTCTTTCAATTCATACATGTCACCCCTTACACTATCACTCATTATTCCTTACTCTTTCACTATCTACTCAGCATAGCATACTAACTTTGAGATTTACAACAAGTGTAGGTCCAATAGAAAGTTTCCTGTAAAAATAACTGCGAACATACGCTCCCACATCTGAAATTTACTTGGTATACCTTTGCCTTTTCAAGCAATCCCCTTGATTAAATATATTAACGTGTTTTTTGGAACTGTTATGTTTTTCTTTATGTTGCTAGCCTCAACTCTTTGTTGGTAGTGATATTTGTGAATAGGATACCTAAGATATCCACAAAACCAAAATTATTATTGGGATGGGTGCTTCACATGGTTCTCCAGTACATGTAGATTCACGTTCAATTCAGCAGTATGTATCTTTTACATGTTATCAAAGTTTTTAACTCAAATTGACAGACGCTTAATTTTAGTTTCAAATATATGTTTTTATCTAGTTGTATTTTATGTAACATATATTCTTCCTTTTCTTTGAAAATATTATAATTTTTTCTTCAGTCCAGTGCTACATAGTTGTATGCTCACCTTTTCTATCAGTCATATAAATGTTATTTATAGAGGTCTGAAGTTTGCTATTTGATTTTAAGGAGACCAAATTATCGAGATTCCATACCTTCCTATGCTAAGCTAAGCTTAGAACCTACCCTCTACGATGTCAAACAACTAGCTTAGGACACTTACCATGTGAAGATAGGAAAGATTAACTGCACAAGCTCTATCAAGGGCCACTAACCTCATTTTTTCAAAAGGTTCATTATCACTTACCTTCGCCACACATTACTAGAAACCCGATCAAGAAATCAATTTCTTGTTATGTTCCCCTTTTCTCATTCATGTACCTTTTTTGGCACTATATTAGCACATTACTAATCAAAATCCATAATATATGATGGGAAGACAAGGTGTGTTCAAGTTTCTTATCGTGCAAAATACTTTAGCTTTATTTATTGTTAACATAGACCTCTGTTATGCTCATTCAACTCACCTTACAACACTCACTATGTAAACATAAGAAACCCTTTCTTGCACAAGGTCCCTCAATCTAATGATCAAACCTTTAGCTGTCATATTTTAAAAAAAGAACATTTGTCATGCTACCAACACTCTCCATTCATGGTTTCCTCCACTACCACTGGTCTGATTGATATTCTTGCCAGTGCAACAGTTGGGGAATATATATAAAGGTTTTTCACCCTGTTATTGTTCTTAATAACCAAAGAATCAACCCTATTATAGATAAAATCCTTTTGACATTTTTACAAAATATTTGCATGATATAACATCAAATAGTGCATTATATTTTTAATTACTCATCCAACAATTCTAATGCAACCACATAAATACTCCAAATGTTTCCAAGCCTCGAAAGCCTCATTGTACTGCACATGCATTCCCTATAAAAGTGCGTAAATGCAGGAGCTAGTAATAAAAGAAAGAGGGCCTTCGCAGTCACTACTGACCTACAATATCTCTTATGATCCTGCCACATTCATTCCTCTTACATAGTCTCAATGCTTTAAATTAAGACCCTAACCAATGCAAATACTATACATTTGTACACCAATGACTTCTCATTTTGTTTCCACCACTTGGGAGCTATGGAACATTATGAACTAATTGTATAAGCAATTTAATATGCATAGAAGATTCCAAGGCTTTTAATATTGGTTTCCAACTTTAAGAGAGATTTTGCAGTATTCAATGACATTCAGTACAAATGATTTTCCCAGAGTTAATATATACATCAAAGCTTCACCAACGTTTCTCTATATAATATCATAGTCTTTCAAAATTCTCACATGAATTTGTAGCTTATTTCGATTTAGATTTGCTCTCACCAACCTGTAGTCGTTTTCCTTTAAACTTCAATGAACTGCTTGAAACCCTAGATCGAGCCAAGGTTCAATAGTAGAAGCTCATAAAATCTGAGAAGATATTCTAAGATGTATCTAAGAAGAGAATATTGAGTTGGAGTTCATCCAATTCTAAACATGGTGATGAGATTCATCTTTTCTTTCACGCTTGTTTAGCACTTAAAATAAACAATTTTTGTTTCCCAAAAACACATTTAGTTTGTTGGGATGGGAAATGATATATCTATCGTTTGTTCAAACCTTTCGATTTGTAGTCTAACCATTCTAGTATGCATTTTTCTAGCATGTTAAGTTTTGGTATGACTCAACATATTTTCCAATTTGTTTCTATTGATCAAGATCAAATTGTTGCAAATCTAATGAAGAATCAACTCCTTTCAGGTACTTCATAGCAGCTATGAATAATCTATGCATTAACCTCTTTTAGGTAATTCATTGTTATCTTCTTATAGCATTATCACACTTCTATTGCAGAAAACCTATCCAATTTAGCAAGGATTGATTTCCTATATGCCAATCACATTAAAAAATAGTACATTGACATCAAGGCAAATTTTCATGTTTTTTATTTTTAATCTCAGTCTAAGAGATTAAATTTTGATTTCTTTATAAGTTTCAGCATCTAAGTCTAAGAGTGTAATGTTATGTTCAATTTTTTTTTTGATCAACATTTTCCAAGAATAGAAAATTCATACAATCGTTTTTTGCTAAAATGAACAGGTAATACTCGTGCAGAGAATTAAGATCGATTTTAGTGAATATAATAAAGACTAAAATCTCCTAGGCGCTATTCATATGAAGAGGTTGCAAATCCTTGATACTAAAAGTTCACTCTTGCAACACATTTTGAATAAGTAGGATTTCTGAATAAGTAGCTAGCACTTGCCAAATTATATTTAATTTCTGAACTCTAAAGCATATATGTTATTTAATTCATGGTACTTTTTTGCAGATGCATATGTTTATTCCAGTTCAGTTGTAGCATTTTTTTTTTTCAATTTGTGGGAGCATGTTTCAAAATTTGCATTCAGTAACATGCCTATATTCAACTTGTATCTACATATATCTTTCTCTACTATTGGGTTTATTTTCACTCGTTTTTTTTTTCATTATGAGAGTAATTACTCTTTTTTTAGTAAAACCAATTACTTTAATTCCAAGAACAAAACATATATGCTATTTAGTTCATGGTACTTTTTTGTAGATGCATACATTTATTCCAGTTCAGTTATAGCAGTTTGTTTTTTATTCAGTTTGTGGGACCATGTTTCAGAATTTGCATTCTGAAACATGGGTTTATGTTAACTCGTTTGTCATTGTGAGAGTAATTACTCTTTCATCTTGTAAAATCATTTTTTTAAATTCCAAGAACAAACTATGTTCAAGTATTTCATTTTGCATTTTAACTTTTGATGTTTGATTGCAATTCTAATAGGATTTATTTCTCTGTAGGTATCAAAAAACAACTGGAATTTCTTCACATGTGTTTTCTTTGATCATTATATGTTTCTTGTGCAATTCCTCCAATCAACTATGCACATCTATATCCAAGTTAGTTGCAACAATTTCTCAAAGCAAAGGATTCAAAAACAACTTTACAATTTGCAAAAGGGAAAGGGTCATTGCCATTTTAGAGGATGAGGATACAATCTTCATGTACCTAAGCTCCATATGCTCACCTAAAATGTTTCGAACACCATCTTTTTCTTTTGAATCCTACACGGGATTATTATTGTTCATTTCATACTTTGATTCGTATCAAACATGCTTTTCATTTTTATAGTTGTTAAACCATCAATTATAACAACACATTGGAGTCTTGTTTTTTACAAGATTAGTTTTTGCCATGCAATGCCAAACTCTGATGTGATGTTCATTGCTAACATCAATTGGCATTGCTCTTTTTAACAAAAGTAAAGATATATCATACTTGTTATTTTTGTAAAAGTGTTAAGTTCAATAAACCTGTTATATATTCTTATTTGGATTGTTCTCTATCTTTTGAGAAATTGCAGTGTTGCATTTATCAATATACTTGTGTTTGAATGAAATAGTTATAAAGGTCTTCTTCTTCATAATAATGATATAAAAATGTGATGATTAGTTATGAGCTTGGGGGTTATCTTTCCGCTTTCGTTTGAAATAATATGGTTCAGGTTTTACATATAGCTTGATTATGAAATACCATCATGCCACTCCCTTCCCATTTCAAGTTGATCGCTTGTCCTTTTGCCAACTTGTTGTCTGGTTTTATAACCAGTCCTTCTTGTACAAGTGTAACTTAATACTTCAATCTTCTACCTATAACTTTAATGTTTACAATGTTTTCACACTATGGATTTTATTTTCATGTCAAACCATATGTTCATTCTCTACATGTTCTTTTGCACCTCTCGGTGCAAATGCTAGTTATTTTTCATTCTCACAATTAAATTTAAAAACACATAAAAATAGCCATATTACAACTTTAGTCTAATTGAAAAAAAAAAAAATTTAAATTTTAAATATTTGAAAAATGTTTTTTTCCTTACACTATTCTATTCAATATGCAATTTTTTAAAAAACTTTATAAAAATATAGATAAAAGATTTGCACAAACAAATTAATCAGAAATAAATTAAAGTTGACTACAAAATGATTCAAATATACTTGCTTGGGCTCATATAAAAAGTAATTACAATATACCTATCTTAACAAGTATAATAGAGGTTTTTAAATAAATAATCATAACCCATAACCTAACCTTTTCTTTTAACAGAGACCGAGAAAATAGTATATTAAAGGGGCTGTGCACAACCATTCAGTACAAACTTACAATAGTAAGAAGATTCTAGAAGGTAGGTAGAAACTGAAACAAAAATGGCCATAGAGAGGGCCTTCTAGATCCGCTATAGTAGTTACTATTCTGAGTATTCACGGTAGTAGTATAAATTCGTATAAACTGTTGATTTAGGATAATACAAAAAAACATGGACTAAGTGGAGTTCATTTAGGTTTTCCTGGAAACCCCACAGGTTGGGTGACAAATTCTTCTTCCATTTTCTGAGTGGCTGCTCCTGGATTGTCTTGAGCGCGACTTCCCTGGTTCAGCTGCACCAAATTCTGAATATCTTCCTGCATACGGTCAATCTTTTCCATCATCTCTTTCATGTCCATATCATGGTCATCGATTCTTTTATTGTGATAGCTAGGCTGGTAGGAGACATATCGGAACATCATCAACTAACTGCTTGACCTCCTTTGTAATCTCCTTATTGTCAGTGATTCCAACATCCACGAAATCCGCCAGATGCTGTATGTTGACCTTCAATTCATCAAAACCTTCCTTGACACTTCGTTGAACTGGATCCATACCTCTGCGCTCCATGCCAAAAAACATGGGAGGGTATTGCCGAAGCTCAAGTTGAAAATTATTGCTGCTGAAATTCCCCGAAAATGAGAGAGCTCGCTCAACAGGAACCCCTAAACTCTGGATGGGACCAACAAGTGAAATGGAAGGCCTTCCCATAGTGTCTCCGAGATGCAGAGAGGAGAAACGACACACAATCTCACCAACCACCAAACATAGTCAGAAAGCGTCACCAGAGGAAGAAAATGAAGATTAAGATCACACAGATAGATGTGGAATCCGAGCTCACCGGCAACAAAACAAACAGAGGGCAGATTCAGATTGTTTGTGGCTTACAGAGACCGAGGAGAACGAGGATGCAGGAAACTCGAGAGAATCAACCACCCAACAGAGAGATGAGGAGGCAGAGAAAACTGCACCTCATCGCTAGGGGGAAACTCAAAATCTTGGAGGAACAATGACAAATGCATGGGAGGGAGACGAAGGGTAAAGGCCCAAGGGAGAGCCATAACACATACGAGGGGATGGACAGGAGCGTGGGAGTTGAGCGTAGAATGAAGTTTGTAGAGGACGACCTTAAATGGAGTGGACATGACATTAAGGAGGGAGGGTGGTGGATACCACGCGTCCCAACGGATGGTGCATGGGCTTCCAAGGATCAATGCATCCACCAACACTATAAACCAATGCTTTTTAAATAACCGAAACTCTTGCAATGGGGTAGGAGACCCTTGTAGTTAATTAGGGAATAGGTTTAGTGTTAACCTCTTCATCATTCAAATAAATGACACCTTGAGGGAGAGAGGCACTTGAATTTGCCAATGAATCTGCCTTAGCATTATTCACTCTTAGGATATGGTAATAGGCAATGCTAGCAGGAAGAGGAAGCTGAATGATCCTGTTGTAAAGCCTTCTGCATTTGATGGAGCCTGCTGAGTAGCCAGTTTTCATCTTGAGAATAACATGTCATGAGTCCCCAAAGACTAACATACTTGAGATGATTATTTTGTCTAGCATTTCCAATCCTTGAAGAAGAGCCAGCCACTCAACCTCATTGTTTGTCTTGTGTCCCAATCCCTAAGCAAAGGTTTTTACCGTTTGTCCTCTAGGGTCAAGAATGACCCCCCCGCACCTGCCTCCCTTGAACCCATAACCTAACTAAACATAACTTTGAGAAAAATTAAATCATAGGTCTTCTTCATCTAAAATTTTGTCATTATTAATTATTTTATTATTATAAAATTTTCTCCTATTGAATATATTTTCAATATTAATTATATTTGAATTTTTATTTTGTAGTGAAAGTTGTATCCTCCCACATATATATATATATATATATATATATATATATATATATAGAAAGAGTTTTTAATTTTTAATTTAGTTTTTTTAATAATATTGTTTTAAGTAAATATTATTATTAATTTATTTTTTAAACTTACTTTTAAGGGTTTACAAGACAATTTTGGAGCCCAAAATGGCTAAAACTACTTAATAAATTAAATTTTTATTTCTTCAAAATTTTAATATTAATTATATTGGAATTTTTACTAGAATATTAAGTGAGACTTTTATATAATAATTGCGCCGAGAGGCGCTCTACAACCCAATATGGGGGAGATCTTGTAACGTGATGTAACGTTACTAACATGTCGGCAAAAAATAATAGTGAAAGTGAGAATTATGGGAGAGATCTTTTAACGTGATGTAACATTACTAACATGTCGGAAAAAAATAATAGTGAAAGTGAATATTATGGGAGAGATCTTGTAACGTGATGTAATGTTACTAACATGTCGGCAAAAAATAGTAGTGAAAGTGAATATTATGGGAGAGATCTTGTAACGTGATTTAACGTTAGTTACCTTTGTAACATGAGATCTTGTAACTTTATGGAGGAGATCTTGTATTATGGCACGCTATGTCGGCTATAAATAATCAATAAATAATAATAATAAAAAGAAAAAAAAAGTGTATATATAAATATCAATGACTATATAAACAAGACGAAGAGGTAATACACTTCAGATCTAAATGCTCCAACAGAGAGAGAATGACAAATGCAGAGCTGATATAAATGCTCCAACAGAAGGAGAGTGGCGAATACAGTCCTAGAAATATGAAGAATGTTTGTCTTTTCAACTGCAATATAAACAACGTTTAAAAAAAATAAAATTGCAGCCATCCTCATGCAGCTTCACAGAGCCAGCTCCCAGCTCCCTGCTCGGCGTGCTCCATCAACTGTGAACAAAAATATCAAGTGCCTGTCTTTGTCTCTCTATCATTTTAAGTAAGTGAAAACGAGAATATTACATGGTTATGGCTGCCATGGAGGTGTGAAGATGGATTTTGTCTTTGTCTCTCTATAGTTGTAAGTAAGTAAAAACAAGAATATTACAGATTCATTTTAATTTTAAAACTATTATCAAAACATATTCTAAAAAAATATTTATATTTATCTTTAGTTTAATAGAATTATCCTACGCCATTTATTAATCAAATAATCAATGAATGCGTAGGCAGTTCAATCTTTTCCTTCGTGGATGGGTTTTATGGATACAATTAGATTTAGATATGCCAAGCGGGTTGCAGAACCAACAACGACGACGTGGGAATTATAAATGCGGAAGGAAATTGCTTGAAAATATTTTAGTCTGGATCAATAAGTATATATAGAACGAGAAGGGCTTAATGGACGCACACCAAAATATAGTCAGCCACCATAACACCAACCAATTCACTCTTGGCTTTTTAGCTTATTTTGTGAATTGAAATTGACATTATCTATTTATTATAAATAATTGAAATTGACATTAAAAGAAGCTATGATCTCATATACAGACTGAGTTTAGGCACAGATTCATCTAAGAAATATTCAATCGGGGATGATCATGATGATCCATTTCAAGGTTTGCATCTGCTGCCCAGAAAAACCAAACCGTGGGAATAAATTTAATTGATCTAAAAAGTGATAATTTTTTAACTCTGCATACAACAGAAATAGAAATAGTACAATTTGTCAATTGATTCTATCAACATGGATAAGAAAGGATGAAGATTCATGTAATCCATTAATAACTTCTTACCATTGGCATCAGTCATGTGGCAAAATTAATATGATTTTTTTTTATACCAGTCAGAATCACTTGGCAAGCTTGCATGCATTTTGAGATGCTAAGATTGCATACATTTTTGAAAAGAAAACAAAAAAAAGTCTTGAATCATTCAACTTTATTGCAAGATTTTTGTTCTAAATTATTGTAGCGACGATTTCTTGAGGAGCCAGAATGGC
>LPNX010250270.1:0-54096 GCA_001517045.1 Pseudotsuga menziesii | reverse complement strand
TATATAGATAACAAGAGCGGTTATATTATATTGAAGATCTCAGTAAGGAAAATACTGAACAAAGGAACACATTACAACAAACATCCAAAATCTCAACTAGTGCCAGACGGATAGCCTATAGCGGATCTAGGGAGGGATATCAATGGATACAACCGAGTTAACATTTAGCTCATTAAGGCCAATAGCTATGGACTTATTGGCTACCGAATCTGCGAGTACATTAAGATTTCTAAGAACATGGAAAAATTTAATCTTCCTGAACGTGTTGGCCTTGGATATGATTCTCCTAATCAGTCTTGTAATACGCTCATTCTTGCCCCTACTTCCCCCATTCAGCTCCTGAATAATTAATCTAGAATCTCCAAAAACCATAACTTCATCCACTCCTTTATCCTTTAGCTGTTTAAGACCCTGCCAAAGCCCATATGCCTCAACCATATTATTGGAATCATATCCAATGTTCCAGAAGTATTCATACTCTTTATTTCCTCCAGGATCAAAGATAACTCCACCTCCTCTCGCTCTTCCAGGATTCCCTTTGGAGGCTCTGTCGAAGAAAAGCTTAAAAATTGTCCTCTCTCTTAGCCAATTCTCGAACTGTGATTTATCTATCCTGATTTCCCAATCCTCCACCTTATTAACAACCATATTGTTTACAGTCTTGATGTCAAGACTATGCATCCAATTTTTTTCTTTGATAGTCAAATTTTCTTGATTATTTGGAATTTTTGAAATTCTAACAACTTCCTTAAACAGAGCATTTATTTTTATGGCTGTCTTCCACGCTAGTTGGTTTTTGTCTTTAAAGATTCTGTGGTTTTTTTCAATCCAAAGACACCAGCAGATTATTTTGGGGAGTTTCATCCAGCAGGCCTTCAAACCTTTTTTATTGGTCAGCTCTCCCTGATAAAATTTATCCCAGCTAAGAAAACAGACCTGTATGTTATCCGGTAATTGCATTCCATCTCCCCAGCACTTCATCACATCCTTCCAAACTGATATGGCATATGGACATTTAAAAAAAAGGTGGCTGATATTCTCGGATTCTTCAACACACAGGGGACAACGAAATGGCCCAACAAACCCCTTTTTCTCCAAGTTCTGCCCCGTGAGAATTCTCTCATGCAGGAATGTCCAAGTAAACAACTCTATCTTTGGTAACGTGCTGCATTTCCACAAATTATTCCATTTCTTTGGATTTCCTGACACATTGTAACTGGCTACAAATCGCTGGTAACCTTCAGATGCTGTATATTTGCCAGAGCCCCATCCACGCCTATCCTTCCTGAATCTAGCAAGAGGAGCAAGCCCTGCCAAATGATGTAACAACCGTTTTTTTTCATCCTCCAACTCCTCAGGGCACGTTGGAACAGCCCATCCTCCCCATCGATTTGGCACATCGATCTCCCATGTGGAAATATCCTAGAGTGAAGTAAGGCCCAACGACTCCATCTAATGTTGAAGACGTGGGAGCTGAGGTGGATTTTTAGAGAGGATCACATCGTTCCACACGTTGATGGATTGCCCATTACCCGGTATCCAATGCAGCGTCTCCCTAAATTGAGGCAGCGCTTTCATACAGAGTTTGAAGATTGTTGATCCATTGCTAACGTGGTTGTCCCCATCAAGGCATCTCAGTCGCTGGCCTGAGAAATATTTGCACCTCAACATAGTGCTGCAGGAGGACGGTTTGGGATCTAGCATGCTCCAAAGCATCTTAGATCCCATGGCTAGATTTTGAGTTCTTAAATCTCTGATATGGAGGCCGCCCTCCTGTTTAGGCAATTTAACAGAGTTCCAATTAACCAGAGCAAATTTTTTGCTCCCATTAGCTCCACCTTGCCACAGAAAAGATCTCATCACACCCTCAATTTGAGAAATAATTTTGACCAGAGCAAGAATCAATGAGCATTGGTAAAGCAAGTAGCTATTCAACACTGCCTTAATTAAAATTACCTTCCCAGCCAGATTTAACCAGGCTGTCCCCCATCCCGTGATTTTAATTTTAATTTTTTCCACATTAGGCTGCCAAGCTGAGCTATTGGTCTTGGTTTTGAAAATAGGCACCCCTAAGTAGTTGAAAGACTCCCAGGAGACAACTCCTTCCATGTTAAGAACCCGAAAGATCTCTAGCATTTCCCTGGGATTTACATTCCATCCATACATTTGGCTCTTCCTTAAATTGATTTTGCTGCTAGAGGCATGACAATAACGGGTCATTTCACTCTTGAAACGGCGAGCAATGCTTTGACTGGCTCCTCCGAGTAAGATGGTATCATCCACGAATTGCGCATGATTAATATCTTTAGTGCCTCTAGCCATTCTGATGCCTGGTAGGTCCTGCTCTTGCCTGGCATTTTCCAACTGATAGCTAAGGACAGAAGCCTGAATGGCATAAAGCAGGGGGGAGAGTGGGCACCCTTGCCTCAGTCCTCTCGAAGCTTGAAAGAAAGGGGCTGCTCTTCCGTTGACTAGTGGAGCTATCCAAGGCTTACTGATACAGGCCTTGACCCAGCTGATAAAATCTAGGGCGAATCCATATCTCTGCATTACTTGACATAAAAATGTATGGCTGACAATGTCGAAAGCATTGGCTAGATCGAGATTTACCACCATTCCTTTATCCCCATTCTTCAAACTAGAGTGAATAGCCTCTTGGAATAAGATGATATTATCCCAGATCTTTCTACCTTTAACGAAACCTCCTTGGTTCTCCAGAACAAGGTAAAGCAGAATATTTTTTAATCTGTTGGCCATGATCTTTGTAATAATTTTATACCCTATGTTGCACAGGGATATTGGCCTGAACCTATCAAATGACTCAGCATCCTTCTCTTTTGGGATGAGGGCCAAGAATGCAGAGTTTGTACTACCACCAATTCTGCTGCACCTCTGAGACTTAGAAATCATTTTAAATAAATCATGTTTTACTATGTCCCAGCAGATTTTTATGAAGTTGACATTGTATCCGTGTGGCCCCGGAGCTCGGTCATCCTCCATAGCGTCGACTGCCTTCTTAATTTCCTCCAGTGTGATAATCTTTATCAGCAGATCATTATCCTTTTTCTTCACTGTTCTAGGAATGAGATTAAGGAGCTCGACGTCTTCAGGAGTGGGCTGGGCCATGAACAATTCCTGGAAATGATTAGTCGCTGCAGTTTTAATATCCTCAAAATTGGTAATCAATCTATCCTGAGTTTGGATCTCATTTACACAGTTAAAATTCTTTCTGGCCACTGCTTGTTTATGAAAATAGCTGGTGTTCCTGTCGCCGTCTTTCATCCATTTACACCTTGATTTTTGCCTCCACCATTCAGACTCCTGCCAGCATGCAACGTGAAGTTCTGAGTGGAGCTTTGCCTCCAATTGGAGATCTTTATAATCCACGGTTCCAGCCTCAATTTTGGATTGGTGGAGCTCCAACGCAAGGGCAGCGTGAGACTTGGCTTGGTGAGGAGGAGGGAGCGACTTAAATAAATATTAATTTTAATATTGAGAATCCGATGTTATAATATACCTGGTCTAAATGGACTTAAATCATCAGTCATAAAGCATAATATTAGATTTCTATGAAAATTATTTATAATAAAAAAATATTAAATAAAGTTATTGTTTTAATTTAAATAAAATATTAAATAAAATTATTGTTTTAATTTTAACTTTATATTGTAATAATAATATATTTTTCAACTTTTTATGATTTCATTAATTTGGGAATTGTATTTTTGGAATATTGTTTACTTTATTTATATAGTAAAGAATATTAAAACATCTTTCTTGAGGTATTGCACTCAAGTAGGTTTGCACCTCGGGAGATTTGATCCCTCTCGCCGCTTGATAGAGCCTACGCTACGCTGGTGTATATCCACTCAAGGTTGACTCCAAAATCTTATGCTCACAACTTATAACACTCAATCACTTAAACTAACCCACCATGATATATATATATATATATATATATATATATATTCATTTTTTTTAGAAATTTTAATTTTCTCCCAAACGTTTTTTAATAACATTTTGTAATATTTTTTGTATTTTATTTTTAAACAATTTTTAAGTGTTCTTATACTTTTTATAATATAAAATCAATCTTTTGTCTTCTCACATTTAAATTTTTTAAAGCATGTATTATTATTTAATTTTATAACTTATATTATGTATGCATTTAGTTTAATGGATAATTATTAAAACCTATAAATATATTAAAATGGAAATTAGCTCGGTGGGATAGTTCAAGTGGTGGTTGAGTGCTGTAAGTTGTGAGGAGTAGGTGAATCGCATTTGAAAAAAATTGGAGTAATCTATTTATAAACAAAAATAAATAAAATCTTAGAATATTTACACTTTCCATATTTTTCTAAATCACAAATTAACATTTAACAGCCAAACACCAAATCAATTAATATATATATATATATATATATAAACAAAGTAATTAAGATACTCACTTGATTGAATAATTTAGATTTTTTTTTTTTTTATTACAACCCAACATCAAAACAATAAAATATGAACAAAATAATTAAGATATTAATTTGATTGAATATTTTATAAGTTTTTTTATTACAACTTTTAATCTTAGTAATTTTGAAAATGATTCAAAATAGAAATATTGAAGCCATAATATCTTTTTAAAATTAAATATGAAACAACAATTACAATCTAATAAACAATAACTTAAAGCTTTTAAACTATTATAATAATTTCAATATTGCTTATATTATAAGTTTAGCAATAAAAGGAATTACAATTATGTTGATACTATTACTTGTAATCTTGAAATGTCTTTAAGCTCTTGCCCATGAATAAGTTATCCTCGTAAGAATTATCATTCGTTGTAGAATTCCGGGTTTAAATAGACACATTAGTTAATATAGTAGTTATATCAAAATTCAAGTTTTAAAATTAAATTATTTAGGATTTGATTTGTTTAATTTTATGAGTTTTAATTTAAAATTAATTTTTTTTGTAAGTAAGTATTTGTGAGAATTTGAAATTATAATTTTACATTTACAATTTCTCATTTTAATTACTCATTACCAATTACACTAACTTAATAAAAAATATCCAAACAAAATATTATTAGAAATAAGTACATAAATTTTATTTAACTTCATTTTTATGCAATATTTAAATATTTATATTTATAAACATAAAATAGTAATTATAAATAAATTAGAATATTTTTCGTTTTTCATGGGGAGGTCACTAGTTCTAACTTTGAGTCATTAGTGGAAATCTTCTGATAGGATAGTAACGATTTACCACATTTACCATCCATGAAAAATGAGCAAATATTGGTGAGTTTCCTAGTAAAGTTTCCCTTGAAAAATATATGATATAAATCAAATTTTCATTAAGTGTGTAAAGTCTTGTTTAAATATATTTAAGACATGGTATTTGGTGATTTTTAATTGAAACTTTTTAATATTTGTTGGATGTAATCAGAGGTTAGCTAAATACAATATGGTAAGGTATTTCATTAATGTCCATTTAAATTAATTTGAGTTGTGTTAAGCTCCATTCTTCTTAATTATTAAATCAAAACAATTCTAACCACTAATCTATTAACCTCTTTATCATTGGTCTACTAATCAACACAACTTTTAGATATCAATTACTAACTCACAAATCCATTAATTATAAACCAAGCAAACCAAGGAACCCTCTAATATGCATTGATCACTAATCCATTATCTCCTTAACTACTATTATTAATTACATTCAAACATAGTAGAGTATAATTTAATTAAATTATCCATGATTGGTGCTACTAACCCAGTAATATCTAAATGGCTAATGCACACGTCCTTTAATCCTATAAATAACTTTAAGAGTTTATTGATGTTTTTTCAAACTTTTCTTAAAAGAAAGTTACTTACTACTAAGTATCAAAGCTGCTAATTTCAAATGTTTATAAATTAAATGGTTAGAGTAATTTTTTTAATTAAAAAATCATTTAACCTCTTTTTTAGACTTTACTTTTTCATCTCTTAATTACAAAGTTCTAAAATCAAAAGCAATTTGATACCATGTAGGAAAATAACTAATAATTTTTTCAATAAAAAAATCATTTGACTTTTTTTTTTAGAATTTACTTTTTCACCTCTTAATTACAAAGTTCTAAAATCAAAAGCAATTTGATACCATGTAGGAAAATAACTAATGTGGCTTTATTTTTTTCGATGAAATGCACATCATGAAAAATCCTTCAAGCACTTCCCATCTCTTTTTCAGTTTTGGTAACCTAATCAAGTGGGGACATCAAGTGAGGTCCACAATATTCATTAAGGTAGTCAATTTAGGGACTTGACCTTGTGATCTCTTACTTACAATTTACATCACTCAACCAATTCACCTAACCCACCAGTATAATTACATTAATAACATATTAAGATATAAAGTAACATAAACAATAATAACTCATAAAGGTAATGTTAGATAGTGTTACCACCCTAATTTAGTACAACCGATTTAACACCCACCTTAACATGAAATAACAATTATTTTTACTCCTTATAATACATAAACTCAAAATATAGAAACTCGCATTGACTAGGTCACCCTAGCTGTAGGCCTTATATGGTTCGGATCTTTTATGGCTATCGTAATCAAAATATGGTTATACAATCTTTGGTCAAATTATAAATTTGTTATTATTGAAATTGTGTTTTTGAATGCATAAATAAATTCCATCCCCTCAAACACCCCTATTGCACCATGGTTGTGCAATCTCAATAACTAATATATACAACTCCGACAACTCTTCTAAAGATTTCATACAAATGATCAAAATGTTTTTTTTCCTAGAAAAAAATCACACCTTCTATTTAAAAAGACTGAAAAGTACATTCGTCACTTAAAAAAAATATTAAAAAAAACATGCCTTCTATATATCCAACAACATTTTGATTTTCAACAATAAAAAACTCAAAACACATGTAAATTATTCTCTCTTCATCTTTTCAATAAACTTTTAAGCTTAGAGCTTAAATCATCCCCAATCATTTGCATTAAAAGTGTGAACTCAATAATCTTTAAAAGACTCAAAACATAACTGTCTCTTTAGATTTTTAAGAAACTTTTAAGCCGAAGCTTAAAACATCACCAGTCATTTGCACAATAAGTGTGCCTTTACTCAACATCCATGATACTCATCGTTCATCCAAACAAAAAGTAGAAACTTGGATCTTCAACTGACACATCAATATCCATTAAGCTTGTAGCTTAGTTCTTCCACTAACTTTCCTTGTTAATTACTTGCACAAATATTTTAACTAGATCTTTTGATCAACAATCTTTGACAGCCTATCTGAAATCAATTCAAACAAATTGACAACCTTTTTAATATATATTACTAAATTCATAATATTGATAGCATCGATAGATAGCGATTGATTCATCTAGTTAATAACCAGCTGAGAATCTTCAAAAACTTGCAAATGCCTTATACCTCGTCGATGAGCCTTTCCCAAGATCACTTGAATCACTTGAATGGTCAACAACTCCACCTTATTATTATTGTATTAACCTACATTTGCCACCAACTAAATGTATTGATCCCCATAGATAAATGACACCTGCAATACCCCTTTCTAATCCTCCCAACAATAAGCATGTGGTCTCGATCGATCAATCTCCATATGTCCAATAACCCTTCACATCTTAACTTTGTTCTCCACTTTATATTCTTGTGCAAGCACACTAACCATAATAGATACCTAGAAAATAGGAATGATTTTATTTTCAAATATTTGTGCATTAAGCGCCATCCATATACCCCAAATCGTCAAGAATGGAACATAGCGATAATTTACCAAATTTTGATCCTTAAACCAGTTTTGTAATCCCTATTCCATGAAATAACCAACCCATATACCAACTCTTAAAATGATCAAATATATATAGTTAAAAAAAGTCTAAATCATTATATTTAGAATACTCTAATTAATTATGATTATTATCAAATTTATATAAAAATCACCTAAATATATAAAATATGAGATGTATGGTGTATCTTCAATTCTCAAGAAATCAACATCAATTGTGTCTCCACAATAACTGCTGGTCTGTTAGCACCCATTACGTTATAATCACCCTCACTTGTGTTGTAAATAATAATCACTTAGAGTCCATTGGATGTAGCTTTGTTGGTTGGGAGGAATGATTGTTACCCTCCCCACCCAAGTTCAATTCTTCTAAGTCACATGATGCTCTTCTTGAGCCCCTATGTAATGTTTGAGTGGATTATGTAATTTGGTCATACCTTGATTCTCCATAATAGAAGATGTTGGTATATTTCCTAGTGAAAAAAAAATCACTTAAAAAACTATATATCGAACACATATCCCTAAAGGCTTTTCGATAAAGTAGTCAATCATACTTCCATCCCTTTCTTCTTTGCTTCAAAGGACATTAATTTTCCATCAAATGCTACACATTTATAACAAGCTCAATTGGAACTACAGCATTGAGAAAATGATTAATGAAGGGTGGAAAGCTTATTTGGTCTTGAAAATAATTGTAAATCAACCAATCTAGTCATGTGGGATAAAAAGAAGTTCCTCTTTGAAACTCTTGTCATGCATGTTATCTTGTATGGTTTTGAAGTATGGGGGTGCAACATTTCTATAGAATCTTGGAGGAAGATCGAGCAAATACAGAAGTGATTTGTAACTTATAACCTCAAAATTAAAAGCAATACGCCTTATCCTATTCTCCTCATAGAAGTAGGTATTTCCCCCATCGAAAGCATGCCTATGACTAGGTACCTGACGTACAAGCATAAGATACATAACATGGGAAACAAGAGACTTCCTAAAATTGCTTTAAACTCAAGTCAAAACTAACTACGCCTCAAGTGGTGTTGGTGTAAATATACCATGGCTTGGTTAATTGTCACGTCCCCTCCCCTCTACTCGTCGAGGAGAGGACGTGACTCAACTGCTGCCTATCATAACTAGGGATCTAACCCCATGAACATAAACAAAAATGCATTAAAGATAAAACACATATGCATATGCATAATACATGTAAATACAACGGTAGCAAATCTCATTCAAATACATTTCAACACATTCAATATGTTCATAATAATTCATTAAACAAATACATTGCAAAGTTAATACATGAGCACTTATCTTGAAAATGAGCTGCCCTAAGCAACTAGCTATGTTGCTGCAACGTTCCACCCAACCATAGGTCAGTTGTGCTCATCAATATCTCAGCACAACTACCACCCCCGAGCTGAGCATGATTTCCACAAGGAAGTAGGGAACAACAGGCTCACACATAGCCAAATACACACCGAGGTTCAACCAAGCCAATCTATAGTTGGGTTTATTAGGATGCTAAGGCAGTAGAAAGGATGAATTGCTAAGCTAGTGAGCTCAACCACAGAGCTATGGACACCCACACAATATCTATCTATCTTGGCCTCCACAATACCCACACACCCAACACAAAGAAGTATTGCCTTCACTACTCCGCAGTCCCTCAGGCCATACCTCCCCTTATAGTGTTCTTTAGGGTGTGCATAGAAGGATAGCCAGCCCCTCTTGATCTTTTTGTAAGGTTCCTTTCTTCACTAGGTTCATAAAGCCAATTATGGGCCTCTTCCACTCCTAAGTCTTACAGAACAAAGCAAGGATGCACATAACAGCAAACACAAGTGTTGGGCACGAAGAAAAACATCCTCGAAACCAAAAACGAAATGATAGATGGGGGGAAACGATCTTGGGAGAGCAATTCAATTTCAGCAAACGTTCCTGGGCATTGCAAAGGCAAAAACGACCTCTATAAACCCCAAAATAGTGAATCTCTTCTCCCATTCTCTGTGCAACACAAAAATGAATTCCCAGCCATGAAGAAAATGAGGAAACCGCAAAAATACGTGAAGTAAAACACCAAGCTAGCTCCAGCTGCGTGAGGGAGTCAAACACATGGGTGAGGAATGCTTTGGGCACCAATTTCTGGGTGTTTTCTTGCCCCATAAGCAAAAACACATTTTTCCAAAATGATGGCTTGCCCCAATATGAAATTGACTATCATACCTCTCCATTCCCAATGCATTAACTACCTCAACCAACTTCTGGAAGAATTAAATGATTGTGTGAATAAGACAAAATGGGTAGTTGAGAGTTTATGGGTTCTCTCACTAACATTACGCTTAACACTATTGGCTCAATGGTTTGAATAATTTCCCTCCCTATTCCTTGTGAAATCATGCCCCCATCTCTTGTTGCATTGCATAGCTAGTTGTGGGTATTTTATTAAATTGCGTATTTACATTATGTCTCAATTTATATTATGCCTCGCTAGCATGGAAACCATATGCATCGATTTTAATTGTGGATACATAAATTGCTAAATCGATGGCGGGGCCTTGGCCTTGAGCTCCTCACCATGATTTAATAACGATATTTACATCATGTACAATTTTAATGCAATGGGGTCAAAATCGGGATATTACATTAATCCATTGGGGCATTGATGAAACCGACATTTTGCATAACATTGATAATGTCAAAATATTATTACTTCCAAGTTTAAAGAGAAATTCTGGTGTGATTAAAATTTAGCGGTTAAGAGAAAATTAAGATACTATAAGGAGGTCATTAATACTAACTTGGAATATCAGAAGTATCTCTCAGCAGTAACTAGCTCACGAAAGAAAATTAATAAAGCCAAGATTAGAATGGACTCTCATGAACTCCATAGCGAAACAGGGCATTGGTCTATACCTAAAACGCTGTGGGCAGAAATGGTTTTCCATTTGTGTGAGTCTATGAGCGTTGAGGATGGAAATCACTTTCTCTTAGAGTGCCTTACTCACACCCACATTAGATCTAAGTTTCGTAGTTTGCTACAATACAAACCTTTATAACCTCCTAACTTGTCAAAACTATAGTGAGCTTGGAAAGGTTCTTGGCAATATTTTTGAGCACAGGAACAAGATTTTAAAGTAACCAAGTATTATCATTCTTAAGGTCCGATAGACCAAATTTGGTCTCAGTGAACGTTAATCATCATCGTCATATAATGGGAAAGTATGATTTTGTATTTTGAACAAATTTCACAATACCGTACTAAGTAGGAAAAAATTAGGACCAAACATAAATGCTCCAACATTTTGCAAACAAAAAAAAACTCTTCTACACTATGCTTAAAACTATATTCAAAGTGGAAAAATAATATCGATATTAATTATTTTTTTAAAACTATGAAAATAGCTTAGCCTTTTGTACTTAGTTGAACTAATATTAAAATATTATTATTACCTTTTTAAATTAAAAAAAAAAGACTTACTTTAAAATTATTCCTATAATACTTTTCCTTTTCAATATTATTATGTCTCCGACAAGGGGATATATAGAAATCGCTAAGGTGATTTAATTCCAACTTTGATTTTTGATATTTGCATTTTCCTAATGTTAATATATAGTACAAATATTATTTATTTACTTGAATATTTTTAATTTGAATTTTACTATCATTCTATTGGTTAAATACCAGTGACGCTTGCCTAGGTTTTTACCTCCCAAGTCCCGACGATGCGATGCCATTAGCATCAATAATGGTGGGTAGTTGTGCCTAGCAAGTCTAGTAGGTGCATTGTATGGTCTGCAATGGTATTAATGGAGGTTGGCGTCACCTATCACTTGGTTATGTGAGCCACTCAAACTACAACCCTAACTCTCTCTCAGTACTCTTGACACTTGGACTCTAAAACTTGTGTTGAATTTTGATGGCTCACCTGCATTAAGGTCACACGATAGTGCTCTCCTTTAGGAGCAGCCAAGAGTCCAGTAGTCACAGAAGGTACCGGCTGCTGGCTCTAGTCAATAGAATTATCTTAGAGTGGACTGGCACGAACCAAAAATTACAATTGTATTGTTAGTTTTTGTATGCTACAATCATTGGAGGATATCCAAATTATTGTCTCCTAGAACTAACTGTAAAGGGTCTTACATAGACATTGAGTAACTTTTGGTTTATGTTAAAATGGCTCTAGAAAATTTTAACTCTACCATTTACCTTGAAGACAGTTGTTTGGGAGAAGGGTGCATCTGCCCTCAGTATGAGGATTCAACGTTGTTGGATTCATTGAAGGAGGGAGCAATAAAGATATCTCGTCTATCACCTGCAAGTGAATTGTACTCTCCTTTGGTAGTGCTTCACACAATTGCGTCCAAAGGGGTCTTTATCAAAATGGAGTTCAAAGAAATGCAACTCCAATCCCATCAATCGTCTCCAATGAATCTCTACTACACATGCCTAGAGGAAAAAAAGGTACACTTATTCTTTAGTACAAACTCACCTCTAATCTGTTTTTCTTTGCTACAAATATCACTATGTTTCTATCTTCTAGATTGGGATTGCATAAATATATGTTTCTATCATCCAGATTGGGATTGCACAAATATCTGTTTGTTGCATTATGCAGATCAAGAATAAGAGAATAAGCTAATACTTGGTCCATTGTCACTGTGATGGTGTATTTAGATTAGTTATCTCAGTCTGCTCAATCGAAGTTTCTTTTTAAGTATTAATACTCCTCGAAAGTAATTGATGTGCATAAGAGTTTTTATTTTAGAACATTATATGGAACTAAATTGTTTTTGCTTGCAAGGAAGAAATATTAGTGGTGACAATGTGCACTGATTATGCAATTGTCAGCAGATCGAGCTAGACAATAGTTGTTTTGATTGACTGAATGACTGTAGAGACATTAACTATGCATTAAACATCTTACAATCTAAAGACTAAAGTAAGCTTAGAATACAAACTAAATTACTACCTTTTGAATTGTAAATAACCTTTGAATGTTCACTAAATTACTCGGAAACCGACTATGATATTACAATGTTGAACTCCAACTTTCTCAGATGCTTGAGTTTTGTATTAAAGTTTTAATATAGATACGGTCAAGGCATTGGACTACCTTTTCATGTTGGGTATTGGGTAAATATAAATTTTCAAGGGCAGACATGCTGCTCCTTCTATCAAAGTTATTCATGTTCACTGATTGAACAGTCATGCACATAAAGAATGAGAGAGTTTTTCAAAGAAGCCTTGAAATTCATCGCTTGAGAGATTCAAAAGATTAGATACATTAGAAAAACTTTTCATATAAATAGCCCAGAAGTATGTAGTGACAACCATGATATCTCATATCGTTCTTTTTGTTCACGCTTAAAAGCACAACTTGTGAGCATGAAGGTAGATTAATTATCTTCATCATTGGTTTGTTTTATAAAAATGGTGTTGCCGGGGAAATCGTTGACCTGGGAGTCTTGCTCTAAAATTAAATTCAACATTCAAATAAACATCATAGGTTGGTGCTCAATTTAGGTCATATGTTCATCCTAGGTCAACTAGTTTGGTTGGTGTGATGTAAGTTTGCTCGCCTCACGGGCTACGCAAAAAGCCAAGGAGTTCAAGTTCATATATTGTCGATGTTTTGAGCTACATTTTCGGTCTCATTTCTCTAAGTCTAGCAAAGATCCTCCATTTCTGCATTGGCCATAACTATATATTCCTAAAATTTAGTCCATATTTCATGAATTCCCCTCCACAATACCTCTTTCAAAACGCTTTTAGTGATGTACTTAAAATTACCCGCCATTGAGGGTTTACTGCGTTGCATAGTTTTGTTGGGTGAGAATAGGTCCATTTTTCAAACTTGATGTGGCATACTTGAAAAGTGTTTGGCATGTTACATTAAGATACAAGGGATTGAGAGTGGGCTCTTTGAATTAACACAATGGGTGCAGAGAGTTCATTATGAAGCTATCTTGCTAGTTTTCATTAGTCAAATGAGTGACAATTAATTCACAATCTTGGGACTATCTCTCCCAATAGTTGATGCTTTACTATGCTAGCCCTTGGAGGGCCAAACATCGAAATAATTGTTTTCCTTATGCAAATAAGTAAAAATCTTTCTATATTTTAAAAAATTGTGGAGGGGTTAATTAAAGTTCAATGAACTTACATAGTAGATCCCAACTTCTCATCTATCACCTCATCTATGAAGTGTCGTTCTAAAGATTGCAATGAGTTAGATCTTGTTTTAATGCCTCTTTCTTTTTTGGAAAGGCATTGGAAGGTTTGGATTAGAAGGTTTCAACCCCAACACAATATTGGGATCTAGTTGTGATCGTTCTACTTTTGTTTTATTTTTGTTTTCCATCTTTTGGTCTTGTACTTCATTCTCAAGTCAAAAATTTGGTACGAGATCTTGCTTTGTTATTGCTCTCACCTATTAGGTAAGGTAAGTTAAAAAGGGCATTTGCTTTGGTCCTTGTGGTTGTTTTAACATTAATATGGGCTCCTCTAGAGCATCTTCTAGCTTAAAATATTGAATTTTGGATTATAGAGCTAGAAAAGGGTTCAAATATGTAGCAATTGTGTTGTGTTATGTCTTCTTTTTTGAATTTTTTGTGGCTCTTGGAGTGTTCTTCTTGATTGTTTGCCAATTTGAAGGTATTTTACTTTGGGTAGGTGGAGTTGAAAATCATCTTATAGGTTTCTTGTATCTTGTACTTCACCTGCCTTTTTTTGTTTGCATATCTCTGTACCAAGTGTTTAGGGTTGCAATAAATCCTATAATTTAATGGATGTTCTCATACTATAGAGGTCGCTCCCAAGTGTTCATATGCAACATAATCAAGCTTGTTGATGTTTTTTTAAAGTCTAAATGTGCACACAACCTTGCATGCAGTAAATTGGCATCCAACATGGTTACCTTTGAAATCATTAGTAAGGAAACTCAAGTATTTCCTACTTATGTGAAAATTGAATGATGTTATTCCATGTGAAGGTTGCATGGTCTTATTGACATAAGATCTAAAAGGGTGTGTCTTCAAATGGGTTGATTTTGACTAGTAAAATATTCATGAAAAGCCCTGCTTTCCCTCATTCAATGACCCCTTTTAAACACCAAGTTTTTCATTAATATTTGAGGAAAGAACTAAGTAATATCTTTTTTAGAAGCCTTTGATGGCTAGACTATTTTGAATATTTTAATTATTTTTTACTCACTTTGTTAGTGAACCATGGTTAGCAAGGGACATCCATAAAAATCCCTACTTTCCCCTCATTTAATGACCCCTTTTAAACATTGAGTTCTTGTCATTAAGATTTGAGGAAGAAACTAAGTATTATATATATATATGCATTTGATGACTAGACTATTTTGAAAATTTTAATTATTTTTTACTCACTTTGTTAGTGGTTAGCCCACGGACATCCATAAAGCAACTCAAATTTGCTAACAACTCAATTTTCACAAGCATGAATAGTTTCAACCATTGAAAATGTTAGAACATAATTACTAGCATTAACTTATGAAATGAAATAAGCCAATAGTTACAGTTAAAAAGTAACTTAGTCTTAAGTCATGTAAAAAAGGAAATTATGTTGTTAGATATTTAAACACTCATGGCGAATTAAGTTCGTGATGGTTAAATGATGTAATCATTACATTTTCTATAATGATTCATATTGCCTATTGTGCACCACTCTTTTTCATTGTTATAATTTTTTTTATGATTCATATTGTTTAATGTGTACCATTCTTTTTCATTTTATTATTATACTTTAACAAGGGGATATCTAAATCATAAAAGTGAATTATTTCTAATTTTGATTTTTGATATTTGCATTTTCTTAATGTTAAATTATAGTACAAATATTATTTATTTACTTGAAATTTTTTAATTTGAATTTTACTATCATTCTTTTGGTTAAATACGAGTGACGTTTTCCTAGGTTTTTACATCCCAGAACCTGGGAGCGCGATGACATTAGCATCAATAATGGTGGGTAGTTGTGTCTTGCAGGTGCAGTGTATTATCTGCAATAGTATTAATGGAGGTGAATGTCAGCTATCACCTGGTTACTTGTGTCACTCAAACTCCAACCCTAGCTCTCTCTCTCAGTAATCTTGACACTTGGACTCGAAAAATTGTGTTGAATTTTGTTGGCGCACCTACATGAGGGTCACGTGATAGTGCTTGCCTTTAGGAGCGGCCGAGAGTTCAGTAGTCACAGGAGGTACCGACTACAGGATCTCGTCAGTAAGCCTTTAATGCATCCCTATGTTTGTGTGCACTTTGGCGGGAGATGGAAGATGAGCTCGGGCCTGGACTCTACACCTGTCCGGTGACTATAAGATTTTTTTTGGCAACATGGCCTTCTGGGCTCCTATCATGATCCGTTTGAATAATAATAATAGTGAGACGAAAGGAGGTGCAGTATCCTCTCCTCTTCACTCATTGCATTATATTTACCATTTTTTTTGCTACGAGTTCCCTGTAACATTTCGCCAGGGTTTTTTTGACATCCAAAGAGAGGTTCTAGGATTATTTTTGCGGTGGTGGTTTCCATTTAGATTTTGAAAACCTGTCTCTTACAACTTCAAATTTAAGATCTGTTACAAGGTGACAAAGATTCTCCCATGCGCTCCCCCTACCATTGCCACGCATGCTGTCATCCTCGATATTGAGTTTATGTAGCTTCCTTCTCTTTCACAATTAGTTTCGGAGCATTATTTAGGGTTTGGTCGCTGCAGCTGGATCTTTATTATTTTGAAGTTCTATTTTTGGCTTTTCTAGGCTGATTTTAAATCAGGCATACTATAGGTTATCTTTAGCATTTTTTTTGGCACATTTAAAAAAAATCCGACATATTTCAATATACCTTTTTAAATTTTCATAGTTTATAAAAAAAAATGTGTCTATCTATTTTGTAGATAATTTTTTTAGATTTACGGCTTTTGATTTGAATCTTGATTGTTCAATAAATTTGATATTTACAGATTTAGTTCTTCTTTATGCAAATGCAAGAGATTCAATACTCTAGGCCTCCAATCTATTGGTTTTATCGACAACTTCAACCTGTGAAAGAATACTCTAGGTCTCCATTCCGCTAGTTTTATCGACAGCTTCAACTTGCACTTTCGCGGTGAAAGCGTGTAGTTGGTGAAGTGGTGCACATAATTTTATGAAACGATGCTCTGAGCAGGCATGGAATTTGACGGCTCACATAAAGATTTTTTCATTTTTACATGTATTTGTCATGTAAATATGAAATGAACACTCCATTATTGACAACTAATGAAATATTTCAAACTTCTATTTGAAGTTTGGGAATTTAGACATCTCATCAGAAATTTTAATGCATGTGATATCTACTATACCTTATCATGTACATTTTAATAATTACCCTTGGCCATATTGTTGGGTCACTCCTACATTTCTCTTAGTTGTTGTTAATTACCCTTGGCCATTGTGCTGGGCCACTCCTGCAATTCTCTTAGCAGCTGGTAATTACCCTTGGCTATTGTGTTGTCCCGATTCTACATTGGTATGCGTTGCTCGTTGAAAATATTTAGTTTCTTTGTAACCCACAACCTTTTATGTTTTGTGAACTTAACACTTGTCATGTTCCTCGCCTACTGCCCAATGCCAATTTCTTTCAATGCACGCCCCATCTTGTCAATCAATGGGGAATACTAACACCATGGGAGACCCTCGTAGATGGCCATTTTGGTTCTCGGGACCGCCAACTTTTAAGACCGTTAATTACTATTCTCGGGCGTGCCAATATTTGGATTGGACAATCCATCACAAACACAATTGCCTTCCCATTGAGGATTGGTTGGAACAAGAGGACGATGACGAGGAAATGGGGAAGGACGACGAAGACACTGTGATTAGTTAATTAATTAGTTAGTTGGTTAATTAGTCACAGATTCCTTTGGTAGGTTTTCTTTTTTGTTCAAGGATCAATCTTGTATGCTATGGCATGTACCTACCCACATGATATTTGTGTGCTTTTCTTTAAATATGTGTGTGTGTGTGAATCTGGAATCATTTTAAATAGATTTCAACGTTGTTTGTCGCTTCCTTCTCCTTAAGAAAGAACACACCAAAGCAGGACCTGCCAAACCACACTTGGATCAGGCAAGACCACAATGTGTAAGTGAACACATCAAATCAAGGCCTACCGACCACACCCGCGTTAACAAAAACACACAATGCCATGATTTACACACAAAAACATGTATTTAAGCGCTACAACTCTGGAGCAACCATCAAGGGGGGGTAGCTTGAAGAAACCCTTATAATTGTTATTTAAATGGAGTAGTTCTAGAACAGTTAATGAGGGGATATGCTTAGAGAAGGGGAAATAACCTAGCATTATGAAAGTACTACGGATATATAATATCTATTACTAAATTCATAATATTGATAGCATCGATAGATAGTGATTGATTCATCTAGTTAATAACCAGCTGAGAATCTCCAAAAACTTGTAAATGCTTTATACCTTGTCGATGAGCCTTTCTCAAGATCACTTGAATCAATTGAAGGGTAAAAAACTCCACCTTATTTTCATTGTATTAACCTACATTTGCCACCAACTAAATGTAGTGATCCCCATAGATAAATGACACCTGCAATACCCCTTTTTGATCCTCCCAACGATAAGCATGTGGTCTTGATCAATCAATCTCCATCTGTCCAATAACCCTTCACATCTTAACTTTGTTCTCCACTGTATATTCTTGTGCAAGCACACTAACCATAACAGACACCTAGAAAGTAGGAATTATTTTATTTTCAAATATTTGTGCATTAAGCGCCATCCATATGCCCCAAATCGTCAAGAATGGAACATAGCGATAATTTACCAAATTTTGATCCTTAAACCAGTTTTGTAATCCCTATTCCATGAACTAACCAACCCATATATCAACTATTAAAATGATCAAAAATATATAATTAAATAAAGTCTAAATCATTATATTTAGTATCATTATATTTAGAATACTATAATTAATTATGATTATTATCAAATTTATATAAAAATCACCTAAATATATAAAATATGAGATGTATGGTGTATCTTCAATTCTCAAGAAATCAACATCAATTGTGTCTCCATAATAACTACTGGTCCGTTAGCACCCATTATTAGTGTTCCATTATGTTATAATCACTCTCGCTTGTGTTGTAAATAATAATCACTTAGAGTCCATTGGATGTAGCTTTGTTGGTTGGGAGGAATGATTGTTACCCTCCCCACCCAAGTTCAATTCTTCTAAGTCACATGAAGCTCTTGTTCAGCCCCTAGGTAATGTTTGAGTGGATTTTGTAATTTGGTCATACCTTGATTCTCCAGAATAGAAGATGTTGGTATATTTCCTAGTGAAAAAAAAATCACTTAAAAAACTATATATCAGACACATGTCCCTAAAGACTTTTTGATAAAGTAGTCAATCATACTTCCATCCCTTTCTTCTTTGCTTCAAAGGACATTATTTTTCCATCAAATGCTACACATCTATCACAAACTCAATTGGAACTATAGCATTGAGAAAATGATTAATGAAGGGTGGAAATCTTTTTTGGTCTTGAAAATAATTGTAAATCAACCAATCTAGTCATGTGGGATAAAAATAAGTTCCTCTTTGAAACTCTTTTCATGCATGTTATCTTGTATGGTTGTGAAGTATGGGGGTGCAACATTTCTATAGAATCTTGGAGGAATATTGAGCAAATCCAGAAGCAATTTGTAACTTATAACCTCAAAATTAAAAGCAATACGCCTTATCCTATTCTCCTCATAGAAGTAGGTATTTCCCCCATCGAGAGAATGGCTATGAATAGGTACCTGATGTACAAGCATAAGATACATAACATGGGAAACAAGAGACTTCCTAAAATTGCTTTAAACTCAAGTCAAAACCAACTACGCCTCAAGTGGTGTTGGTGTAAATATACCATGGCTTGGTTAATTATCACGTCCCCTCCCCTCTACACGTTGAGAAGAGGACACGACTCAACTACTGCCTATCATAACCGGGGATCTAACCCCATGAACATAAACAAAAATGCATTGAATATAAAACACATATGCAGATGCATAATACACGTAAATACAGTGGAAGCAAATCTCATTCAAATACATTTCAACACATTCAATATGTTCATAATAATTCATTAAACTAATACATTGCAAAGTTAATACAAGAGCACTTATCTTGAAAATAAGCTGCCCCGAGCAACTAGCTATGTCGCTGCAACGTTCCACCCAACCATAGGTCAGTTGTGCTCATCAATATCTCAGCACAACTGCCACCCCCAAGCTGAGCATGATTTCCACAAGGAACTAGGGAACAACAAGCTCACACATAGCCAAATACACACCGAGGTTTAGCCAAGCCAATCTAAAGTTGGGTTTATTAGGATGCTAAGGCAGTAGAAAGTATGAATTGCTAAGCTAGTGAGCTCAACCACAGAGCTATGGACACCCGCACAATATCTATCTATCTTGGCCTCCACAATACCTACACAGCCAACATAAGGAAGTATTGCCTTCACTACTCCGCAGTCCCTCAGGCCATACCTCCCCTTATAGTGTTCTTCAGGGTGTGAATAGAAGAATAGCCAGTGCCTCTTGATGTAAGTTTTAAACCTATGCAGAGAAGCAAAGCATACAGATTCTTTTAAGTAAAATAGAGATCACAACACTGCATCATTCACACATAAACACAGATATTTACACTGGAAACCCTTAACCGGGAAAACCAGAAAACCTTGGAGCCACACCTCCTATTTTCTCTTCATTACATTATGAAATCCTCACAATACAAAATATAGGTATTCCGCAACATCCAAATACCCTAATCCGTTAACCCAGATTAGTTAAGAAGCAAATCCCTTAACCAGGATTAAGTTACATATTTTTAGACAAATCCTAAAAATAGCCACAAACAACTATAAATAGCCATAAAATATATAAATAGCCAAAAAATTTTGCTCGCTGCGCTCACATCAGAAACAGGGCCTGCGGCCTATTTCCGTCTAAGGTGCCTTTGGGATTGCTGACCTGCAGCGCTGACATGCGCACCTCCCCTCCATACGCACATGCAAAGAATATAACATATACCCAACATTCTCCCACTTGTTGTTTCCTTTACATAGCAATGAGTCATGTACTCATAAATTCACAGGTTCAGGGCATCAATGCCCATAGATTCTCTACACCAAGAGAACTTCTCTGTACTAACAGACTTTGTTAATGAGTCTGCAACAGTTTTCACGGTGTCAACCTTCTCTAGCAGCACCTTCTTTTCTTTAACCATATCTCTCACAAAGTGATATTGCACATCAATATGCTTTGTATTAGCATGATAAGCAGGGTTCTTTGCCAAGAAGATTGCACTTTGGCTATCACATTCTAACCTTACACCTTTCTGTACAAACCCAATACCTGAACACAATCTTTGCAACCACACAACTTCTTTGCTTGCATGAGAGGCTGCCATGTTTTCAGCTTTTGTAGTTGAGAGTGCAACTACAGCTTGTCTGTTGCTCATCCAACTGATAGCTCCTCCAAATAGGTTAAACACATACCCACTTGTAGATCTTCTATGATAAAGGTCTCCAGCTCAGTTTGCATCAACAAATCCATGTACATTTATTACTCTGTCTGGTCCAGGCCTTCCTTGGTAGCAGATTGCATAATCTGTGGTGCCACGCAAATATCTGAAGACCCTCTTTACAGCTGTCCAATGCTCCTTTCCTGTTTTGACATATATCTGCTCAAAATTCCCACTGCATGAGCAATGTCTGGTCTTGTACAAACCGTTGCATACATCAAACTACCAACTGCACTGGCATATGGAACCCGTGACATGTCTTCTTCTTCTTCCTGTGTCTTGGGACACTGCTCTACAGATAACTTTACACCTACAAGAATAAGAACCTTGACCGGCTTACTTTCCTGCATATTAAATCTCTGTAGTACTGTCTCAACATATTTTCTTTGATTTAAACTGATCATTTTGTTTGCACGATCTCTTCTTATCTCCATTCCCAGAATGAAGTTTGCAGCACCGAGATCTTTCATATGAAGCTTGGAGGACAGTTGAGACTTCACCTCCTTTATAACATCTTTGTTGTTTCCAATCAACAACATGTCATCAACATACATAACTATGTTAATGAAGTGATCACCAACCTGTTTGGAATATACACAGTGATCAGCTTTGCTTCTCACAAACCCCAATCCAAGTATGTATGTGTCAAACTTTTGGTACCACATCCTTGGAGATTGCTTTAGACCATAAAGGGACTTCTTTAGTTTGCATACCAACTCATTCTTTCCCTTTACTATGAACCCTTCTGGTTGTTTCATGTATATTTCTTCTTCCAGATCCCCATTTAAGAACGTTGTCTTCACATCCATCTGCTCTACTTCAAGATCAAAAGCAACAACATTAGAAAGAAGAAATCTAATAGAAGTTAATTTTGCAACTCGATAAAATATTTCACCAAAATCAATCCCCTCTACCTGAAAATATCCCTTTGCTACCAAGCGGGATTTATACTTATCCACTTTACCTTCTACATTCAACTTCTTTTTAAATAGCCATTTGCTCCCAATGAATTTTCTCCCAGCTGGTAACTGGACTGGCTTCCAAGCTTCATTTTTGTCCAAGGAATCCATTTCTTCATCCATGGCCTTTTTTCAGAGATCACTATCCTTTGAATTAACAGCTTCCTTCACATTTCTAGGATCATCATCAGTAAAAGACATAGCAAAATGAGAGCGAAAACTAGGAGGGGAATACCTTTCTGGTTGCCTTATTTCTCGAGATGATCTCCTCAAAACTGGAGTACGAGGTTCTTCTTCTTCTGATTCTGCTTCTTCTATTGAGTCAGATTCTTCACCTTCTAACTTAAACTCTATTTTCTCTGGTTCCTTTTCTATTGGATTCACTTCCTGTCTGGGGACTTCTTTGACCTCTCGAAACACAACATCTCGATTGTAAATAGTCTTCTTAGTTATAGGATTCCAAAGCTTATACCCTTTCATACCATCTTTATAGCCAATAAAGATACACTTCTCAGCTTTGTTATCCAACTTGCTCCTTTTCTCCTTTGGAACATGTACATAAGCATCACAACCAAAAACTTTCAGATGCTTAATAGAGGGTTTCTTACCAGTCCATACCTCTTATGGAGTTTTATCAATCAATGCTGATGTGGGTGATTGGTTTACCAAGTAACATGTTGTCTCGACTGCTTCTGCCCAAAATTCTTGTCCTATCCTAGCATTGCTTAGCATGCTCCTTGCCTTTTCCATCAACGTCCTATTCATCCTCTCAGCAACTCCATTCTGTTGAGGTGTGTATGGAGTAGTATTTTGCCTTGCTATTCCACACTTCTTACAAAAGTCCTCGAATTCATTCCCACAGAACTCTCCACCATTATCTATCCTCAACACCTTTATTTTCTTTTTTGACTGATTTTCTACAAGAGCCTTAAATTCTTTAAACTTGGCAAATACTTCAGATTTCATTTGAAGGAAATAAATCCATATGTTCCTTGAGAAATCATCTATAAATGAAACATAATACACATATTTTCCTAATGATGGAATAGGAACAGGTCCAAACACATCACTATGTATTAATTCTAGAATTCCCTTTGCTCTTGTAGCACAAGATGCAAATCTTACTCGATTTTATTTTCCATATATGCAATGTTCACAGAAATCAAAATCCAAAGTGCAACTAGTCATACCTTCAACCATACCTTTACCTTGTAATGCTCGAAGTCCCTTTTCTCCGATATGCTCCATTCTTTGATGCCACAGCATTGTCTTTCCTCTTGATGCAGTCAGGGTTTTGTCATCTTTACCTCCTTCCTCCAGCACAACAAAATTGTTACATTCATCAATGATGTTTTTTCCCAATAGTTTGTACAGAGTTCCATACCGAACTCCCCTCATCAATACCATTGATCCTCGAACCATTTTGCAACCACCATCTCCACACATAGTCTTTACGCCTGCAACATCCATCTTTCCGATAGATATCAAGTTTCTTGCTAGATTTGGAATATGTAGCACTCCAGGCAGAGTTCTAATCCTTCAATCCTTTAGTTTTATCTTGACTCTACCACGTCCAATGATAGTGGCTGGTGAATCATCTCCCAAGTACACATCTCCTCCATTGTACTTTTCATATTCACATAACCACTCCCTATGAGGGGTCATATGACATGATGCACCTGAGTCAACCAGCCATGTATCATGTTCTGAAGGATTACCCGTGGAAGCTAGGTACACATCCCCTCCTTCTTCTGAGGAGTTCTTCGCCTCCGTGGAAGGGGTATCCTCATATCCCTTTGCTTTCTCAACATTCTTAGATCTGCAATCCTTTTTATAGCGCCCAGCTTTACCGCATTTCCAACACTTCCTTATTCCTTTTCCTTGGGATTTAGATCTACCCTTAGATTTAGATCTTCCCCCAGATCCTTTATTTTTGTTTCTCTCCTGGGGGCGACCTCTCACAGACAAGGCATCCATGCTATGATTAACCATGGTTTTCTGCCTCATCTCTTTTGATAGTAGGGATGATGCAATTTCATCAAATTTTAAGGTCACTTGGCTAGAACTACCTATTGCAACAGTTAGGTTGTCCCAGGAATCCGACAAAGAACATAATAATGTAATACATTTATCTTCTTCAACCATTTTAATACCAACATAAATTATATACTTACCAGAGTATTGTAGACATTCAAATGCTCTGTTACAGTGTCATTCTCGTCCATTCTGAGGTGAAACAACTTGTTGACAAGGTATTTTGATTGATACAAACTCCCTAGTTTTGCCCATAGATTTACTGCACTATCTTCACCAGATACGTTCAACAACACAGAGTCTGATAAGCACAATCGTATTGTACTCCTTGTCCTTCTTTCTAATTTATCCCAATCTTCTTGTGACGTTGCAGTGGGTTTCATACCCGGATCCACAGCAATCCATTGTTCCCGATCTACCAGAAGATCCTCCATTTTGAGCTTCCATAGCTCAAACTTCTGGCCGTTAAATTTCTCGATCTCGATTCTTGAAGTGCTCGCCATTCTCTTTCAATGCACAAATCAACACTGCAAAGCTCCCACTGAACCCAGGTTTATCACAGACCCGAGATCTATCAAATGTGTCGAACCCTTAGCAGCAAAGGCGTCCCCCTGATGCCAAAATCGAGCTCTGATACCACATGTAAGTTTTAAACCTATGCAGAGAATCAAAGCATACATATTCTTTTAAGGAAAATAGAGATCACAACACATCATTCACACATAAACACAGAGATTTACCTTGGAAACCCTTAACCGAGAAAACCAGAAAACCTTGGAGCCACACCTCTTATTTTCTCTTCATTACATTATGAAATCCTCACAATACAAAATATAGGTATTCCGCAACATCCAAATACCCTAATCCATTAACCCAGATTAGAAAAAGAATCAAATCCCTCCATACGCACATTCAAAGAATATAACATATACCCCAACACTTGATCCTTTTGTAAGGTTCCTTTCTTCACTAGGTTCATATAGCCAATTATGGGCCTCTTCCACTCCTGAGTCTTACAGACCAAAGCAAGGATGCACATAACAGCAAAACACAAGTGTTGGGTATGAAGAAAAACATCCTCGAAACCAAAAACGAAATGATAGATGGGGGGGAACGATCTTGGGAGAGCAATTCGATTTCAGCAAACGTTCCTAGGCATTGCAGAGGAAAAAACGACCTCTATAAACCCCAAAATAGTGAATCTCTTCTCCCCTTCTCTGTGCAACACAAAAACAAATTCCCAGCCATGGAGAAAATGAGGAAACTTGCGTGAGGGAGTGAAACGCGTGAGGGAGTGAAACGCATGGGTGAGGAATTCTTTGGGCACAAATTTCTGGGTGTTTTCTTGCCCCATAAGCAAAAACACATTTTTCCAAAATGATGGCTTGCCCCAATACGAAATCGACTGTCATACCTCTCCATTCCCAATGCATTAACTACCTCAACCAACTTCTGGAAGAATTAAATGATTATGTGAATAAGACAAAATGTGTAGTTGAGAGTTTATGGGTTCTCTCATTGACATTTGGCTTAACACTATTGGCTCGGGGGTTTGAATAATTTCCCTCCCTATTCGTTGTGAAATCATGCCCCCATCTCTTGTTGCATTGCATAGCTAGTTGTGGGTATTTTATTAAATTGCATATTTACATGATGTCTCAATTTATATTATGCCTGGCAAGCATGGAAACCATATGCATCGATTTTAATTGTCGATACATAAATTACTAAATCGATGGCGGGGCCTTGGCCTTGAGCTCCTCACCATGATTTAATAATGATATTTACATCATGTACAATTTTAATGCAATGGGGTCAAAATCGGGATATTACATTAAACCATTGGGGCATTGATGAAACTGACATTTTGCATAACATTGATAATGTCAAAATATTATTACTTCCAAGTTTAAAGAGAAATTCTGGTGTGATTAAAATTTAGTGGTTAAGAGAAAATTAAGATACTATAAGGAGGTCATTAATCCTAACTTGGAATATCAGAAGTATCTCTCAGCAGTAACTAGCTCACGGAAGAAAATTAATATAGCCAATATTAGAATGAATTCTCATGAACTCCATAGCGAAACAAGGCGTTGGTCTATTCCTAAAATGCCATGGGCAGAAAGGGTTTTCCATTTGTGTGAGGCTATGAGCGTTGAGGATGAAAATCGCTTTCTCTTAGAGTTCCTTACTTACACCCACATTAGATCTGAGTTTCATAGTTTGCTACAATACAAACCTTTATAACCTCCTAACTTGTCAAAACTATAGTGAGCTTAGAAAGCTTCTTGGCAAGATTTGTGAGCACAAGAACAAGATTTCAAAGTAACCAAGTATTATCATTCTTAAGGACCGATAGACCAAAGTTGGTCTTTGTGAACGTTAATCATCATCATCATATAATGGGAAAGTATGATTTTGTATTTTGAACAAATTTCACAATACCATGCTAAGTAGGAAAAAATTAGGACCAAACATAAATGCTCCAACATTTTCCAAACAAAAAAACTCTTCTACGATATGCTTAAAACTATATTCAAAGTGGAAAAATAATATTGATATTAATTATTTTTTTAAAACTATGAAAATAACTTAGCCTTTTGTACTTAGTTGAATTAATATTAGAATATTATTATTACCTTTTTAAATTAAAAAAAAAAACTTACTTTAAAATTATTCCTATAATACTTTTCCTTTCCAATGTTATTATGTCTCTGACAAGGGGATATATAAAAATCGCTAAGGTGATTTAATTCCAATTTTGATTTTTGATATTTGCATTTTCCTAATGTTAAACTATAGTACAAATATTATTTATTTACTTGAAATTTTGTTAATTTGAATTTTACTATCATTCTATTGGTTAAATACCAGTAACGTTTGCCTAGGTTTTTACCTCCCAAGTCCTCGCGACGTGATGACATTAGCATCAATAATGGTGGGTAGTTGTGCCTAGTAGGTCTAGTAGGTGCAATGTATTGTCTGCAATGGTATTAATGGAGGCTGACGTCACCTATCACCTGGTTATGTGTGTCACTCAAACTACAACCCTAACTCTCTCTCAGTACTCTTGCCACTTGGACTCTAAAACTTGTGTTGAATTTTGATGGCTCACCTGCATTAAGGTCACGCGACAGTGCTCTCCTTTATGAGCAGCCGAGAGTCCAGCAGTCACAGAAGGTACCGGCCGCTGGCTCTAGTCAATAGCATTATCTTAGAGTGGACTGGCACGATCAAGAAATTACAATTGTATTGTTAGTTTTTGTATACTACAATAATTGGAGGATATCCAAATTATTGTATCCTAGAACTATAAAGGGTCTTACAGAGACATTAAGTAACTTTTGGTTTATGTTAAAATGGCTCTAGAAAATTTTAACTCTACACTTATTCTTCAGTACAAACTCACCTCTAATCTATTTTTCTCTGCTAAAAATATCACTATGTTTCTATCGTCCAGATTGGGTTTGCACAAATATTTGTTTGTTGCATTATGCAGATCGAGAATAAGAGAATAAGCTAATACTTGGTCCATTGTCACTGTGATAGTGTATTTAGATTAGTTATCTCAGTCTGCTCAATCGAAGTTTCTTTTCAAGTATTAATACTCCTCGAAAGTAATGGATGTGCAGAAGGGTTTTTATTTTAGAACATTATATGGAACTAAGCTGTTTTTGCTTGCCAGGAAGAAATATTAGTGGTGACAATGTGCACTGATTATGCAATTGTCAGCAGATCGAGCTAGACAATAGTTGTTTTGTTTGACTGAATGATTATAGAGACATTAACTATGCATTAAACATCTTACAATCTAAAGACTAGAATAAGCTTAGACTACTAACTAAATTACTACCTTTTGAATTGTAAATAACCTTTGAATGTTCACTAAATTACTCGGAAACCGACTATGATATTACAATGTTCAACTCCAACTTTCTTAGATGCTTGAGTTTTGTATTAAAGTTTTAATATAGATATTGTCAAGGCATTGGACTACCTTTTTATGTTGGGTATTGGGTAAATACAAATTTTCAAGGGCAGGCATGCCGCTCCTTCTATCAAAGTTATTCATGTTCACTGATTGAACGGTCATGCACATAAAGAATGAGAGAGTTTTTCAAAGAAGCCTTGAAATTCATCGCTTGAGAGATTCAAAAGATTAGATACATTAGAAAAACTTTTCATATAAATAACCCAGAAGTATGTAGTGACAACCATGATATCTCATATCGTTCTTTTTGTTCACGCTTAAAAGCACAACTTGTGAACATGAAGGTAGATTAATTATCTTCATCATTGGTTTCTTTTATAAAAATGGTGTTGACAGGGAAATCGTTGACCTGGGAGTCTTGCTCTAGAATTAAATTCAACATGCAAATAAACATCATATGCTCAATTCAGGTCATATGCTCATCCCAAGTCAACTAGTTTGGTTGGTGTGATGTAAGTTTGCTCGCCTCATGGGCTACCCCAAAAGCCAAGGAGTTCAAGTTCATCTATTGTCGATGTTTTGAGCTACATTTTCGGTCTCATTTCACTAAGTCTAGAAAAGATCCTCCATTTCTGCATTGGCCATAACTATATATTCCTAAAATTTAGTCCATATTTCATGAATTCCCCTCCACAATACCTCTTTCAAAACGCTTTTAGTGATGTACTTAAAATTACCCACCATTGAGGGTTTACTGCGTTGCATAGTTTCATTGTGAAGAGGTTCATTTTTCAAACTTGATGTGGCATACTTGAAAAGCGTTTGGCATGTTACATTAAGATACAAGGGATTGAGAGTGGGCTCTTTGAATTAACACAATGGGTGCAGAGAGTTCATTATGAAGCTATATTGCTAGTTTACATTAGTCAAATCAGTGACAATTAATTCACAATCTTGGGACTATGTCTCCCAATAGTTGATGCTTTCTTATGCTAGCCCTTGGAGGGCCAAACATTGAAATAGTTGTTTTCCTTATGCAAATTAGTAAAAATCTTTCTATATTTTAAAAAATTTGTGGAGGGGTTAATTAAAGTTCAATGAACTTACATAGTAGATCCCAACTTCTCATCTATCAGCTCATCTATGAAGCGTCGTTCTAAAGATTGCAATGAGTTAGATCCTATTTTAATGCCTCTTTCTTTTTTTGGAAAGGAATTGGAAGGTTTGGATTAAAAGGTTTCAACCCCAACACAATCTTGGGATCTAGTTGTGATCATTCTACTTTTGTTTTATTTTTGTTTTCCATCTTTTGGTCTTGTACTTCATTCTCAAGTCAAAAATTTGGTAAGAGATCTTGCTTTGTTATTACTCTCACCTATTAGGTAAGGTAAGTTAAAAAGGGCATTTTCTTTTGTCCTTGTGGTTGTTTTAACATTAATATGGGCTCCTCTAGAGTCTCTTCTAGCTTAGAATATTGAATTTTGGATTATAGAGCTAGAAAAGGGTTCAAATATGTAGCAATTGTGTTGTGTTATGTCTTCTTTTTTTATTTTTTTGTGGCTCTTGGAGTGTTCTTCTTGATTGTTTGCCAATTTGAAGGTCTTTTACTTTGGGTAGGTGGAGTTGAAATTCATCTTATAGGTTTCGTGTATCTTGTACTTCACTTGCCTTTTTTTGTTTGGATATCTCTGTACCAAGTGGTTAGGGTTGCAATAAATCCTATAATTTAATGGATGTTCTCATACTATAGAGGTCGCTCCCAAGTGTTCATATGCAGCATAATCATACTTGTTGATGTTTTTTTATGTCAAAATGTGCACACAACATTGCATGCAGTAAATTGGCATCCAACATGGTTACCTTTGAAATCATTAGTAAGGAAACTCAAGTATTTCCTACTTATGTAAAATTGAATGATGTTATTCCATGTGAAGGTCGCATGGTCTTATTGACATAAGATCTAAAAGAGTGTGTCTTCAAATGGGTTGATTTTGACTAGTCAAATATTCATGAAAAGCCCCGCTTTCCCTCATTCAATGACCCCTTTTAAACATCGAGTTCTTTTCATTAAGATTTGAGGAAAGAACTAAGTAATATATATTTTTAGAAGCATTTGATGGCTAGACTATTTTGAATATTTTAATTATTTTTTACTCAGTTCGTTAGTTGACCATGGTTAGCCAAGGGACATCCATAAAAATCCTTGCTTTCCCCTCATTTAATGACCCCTTTTAAACATTGAGTTCTTGTCATTAAGATTTGAGGAAGAAACTAAGTTATATATATATATATATAGAATAAACTATTTTGAAAATTTTATTTATTTTTTACACACTTTGTTGGTGGTTATCCCACGGACATCCATACGGCAACTCAATTTTGCTAACAACTCAATTTGCCTTTGCTAACAACTCAATTTTAATGACCCCTTTTAAACATTGAGTTCTTGTCATTAAGATTTGAGGAAGAAACTAAGTTTTATATATATATATATATATTTCATGACTAAACTATTTTGAAAATTTTATTTATTTTTTACACACTTTGTTAGTGGTTAGCCCACGGACATCCATAAAGCAACTCAATTTTGCTAACAACTCAATTTGCCTTTGTTAACAACTCAATTTTCACAAGCATGACTAGTTTCAACCCTTGAAAATGTTAGAACATAATTACTGACATTAACTTATGAAATGAAATAAGCCAATAGTTACAGTTAAAAAGTAACTTAGTCTTAAGTCATGTAAAAAAGGAAATTATGTTGTTAGATATTTAAACACTCATGGCGAATTAAGTTCGTGATGGTTCAATGATGTAATCATTACATTTTCTATAATGATTCATATTGCCTATTGTGCACCACTCTTTTTCATTGTTATAATTTTTTTATGATTTATATTGTTTAATGTTTAGCATTCTTTTTCATTTTATTATTATACCTATTTTATTATTATACCTTTGACAAGGGGATATATATAAATCATAAAAGTGAATTATTTCCAATTTTGATTTTTGATATTTGCATTTTCCTAATGTTAAATTATAGTACAAATATTATTTATTTACTTGAAATTTTTTAATTTGAATTTTACTATCATTCTATTGGTTAAATATCAGTGACGTTTTCTTAGGTTTTTACATCTCAGAACCTGGGAGAGAGATGACATTAGCATCAATAATGGTGGATAGTTGTGTCACGCAGGTGCAGTGTATTATCTGCAATGGTATTAATGGAGGTGAATGTCAGCTATCACCTGGTTATTTGTGTCACTCAAACTCCAACCCTAGCTCTCTCTCAGTAATCTTGACACTTGGACTCGAAAAATTGTGTTGAATTTTGTTGGCGCACCTGCATGAAGGTCACGCGATAGTGCTCGCCTTTAGGAGCAGCCGAGAGTTCAGTAGTCACAGGAGGTATCGACTGCAGGCTCTCGTCAGTAAGCCTTTAATGCATCCCTATGTTTGTGTGCACTTTGGCGGGATATGGGAGATGAGCTCGGGCCTAGACTCTACACCTGTCCAGTGCCATGCATGCTGTCAGCCTCGATATTGAGTTTATGTAGCTTTCTTCTCTTTCACAATTAGTTTCGAAGCATTATTTAGGGTTTGGTCGCTATAGCTGGATCTTTATTGTTTTGAAGTTCTATTTTCGGCTTCTCTAGGGTGATTTTAAATCAGGCATACTATAGGTTATCTTTAGCATTTTTTTTGGCATATTTAAAAAAAAATTCCGACAGATTTCAATATAGTGTTTTAAATTTTCATAGTTTATAAAAAAAATTGTGTCTACGTATTTCGTAGATAATTTTTTTAGATTTACGGCTTTCAATTTGAATCTTGATTGTTCAATCAATTTGATATTTACAGATTTAGTTCTTCTTTATGCAAATGCTATAGATTCAATACTCTAGGCCTCCAATCTGTTGGTTTTATTGGCAACTTCAACCTGCGAAAGAATACTCTAGGTCTCCATTCCGCTAGTTTAATCGATAGCTTCAACCTGCTCTTTCGCGGTGAAAGTGTGCAGTTAGTGAAGTGGTGCACATAATTTTATGAAACGATGCTCTGAGTAGGCCTGGAATTTGACGGCTCACATAAAGTTTTTTTCATTTTTACACGTATTTTTCATGTAAATATGAAATGATCATGCCATTATTGACAACTAATGAAATATTTCAAACGTCTATTTGACGTTTGGGAATTTAGACATCTCGTTAGAAATTTTAATGCATGTGATATCTACTATACCTTATCATGTACATTTTAATAATTACCCTTGGCCATATTGTTGGGTCGCTCCTACATTTCTCTCAGTTGTTGGTAATTACCCTTGGCCATTGTGCTGGGCCACTCCTGCAATTTTCTCAGTTGTTGGTAATTACCCTTGGCCATTGTGTTGGGCCACTCCTGCAATTCTCTCAGCGGCTAGTAATTACCCTTGGCCATTGTGTTGTCCCGCTTCTACATTGGTCTGTGTTGCTCGTTGAAAATATTTAGTTTCTATGTAACCCACAACCTTTTATGTTTTGTAAACTTAACACTTATCATGTTCCTCGCCTACTACCCAATGCCAATTTCTTTCAATGCTTGCCCCATCTTGTCAATCAATGGGGAATACTAATGCCATGGGAGACCCTCGTAGATGGCCATTTTGGTTCTCGGGACCGCCAACTTTCAAGACCGTTAATTACTATTCCTAGGCGTGCCAGGATTTGGATTGGACAATCCATCACAAACACAACTGCTTTCCCATTGAGGATTGATTGGAACAAGAGGACGATGACGAGGAAATGGGGAAGGACAACGAAGACACCATGATTAGTTAATTAATTAGTTAGTTGGTTAATTAGTCACAGATTCCTTTGGTAGGTTTTCTTTTTGGTTCAAGGATCAAGCCTGTATGTTATGGCATGTACCTACCTGCGTGATATTGGTGTGTTTTTCTCTAAATATGTGTGTGTGTGAATCTGGAATCATTTTAAATAGATTTCAACGTTGTTTGTCGCTTCCTTCTCCTTAAGAAAGAACACATCAAAGTAGGACCTACCAGACCACACTCGGATTAGGCAAGACCACACTGTGTAAGCGAACACATCAAATAAATGCCTACCGACCACACCCGCGTTAACAAAAACACACAATGGCATGATTTACACAAAAAAAACGTTATTAAGCACTACAAACCTGGAGCAACCATCAAGGGGGGGTAGCTTGAAGAAACCCTTATAATTGTTATAATTGTTATTTAAATGGAGTAGTTCTAGAACAGTTAATGAGGGGATATGCTTAGAGAAGGGGAAATAACCTAGCATTATGAAAGTACTACGGATATATAATAACCCCCGAGATTTATTTATGTTAGTTAGGTCTATTTTACATCCCAAATTTGGTGTTGAAGTGGTGTTGGATAGGTTGGAAATGAGGTGGAATGGACTGAGCATTGAAGAATGGTGGAGGAGTGAGTAGTTCTGGGTTATTGGAGGTGTTTCTGCACAGCTTTTAGCAATTATTCAAGGTTTTCTCAAGGTACTTACAAGCATTGATGAAAGTTTCATAGTCACTTCCAAGGCATCATATGACCGTGAATTTGGGGAACTATACGCATTCAAATGGACCACACTCTGCATTCCTCCTACAACCCTCCTTATCATCAAATTGGTGGGGGTTGTTGTCAGCGTAGTGGATGCAATCAACAATGGATTTCAGTCATGGGCCCTCTATTTGGTAAAGTTTTCTTTGCATTACGGTTCATTGTGCATCACCCTTTCCTTGAGGGTCTCATGGGCAGGAAGAACCAAACTCCCACCATTATGGTTATCTGGTCCATTCTCTCGGCCTCTATTTTCTCACTTTTCTAGGTAAAAATTGATCCTTTCTTGAGTAAGGTTAAACGCCTAGATACTAAACAATGGCATCAATTTTTGATACTTCGATATTCATGCATCAACCTTTTAGAATAGAGCAACGACAACAACAACGAAACATTTTAGAGGCTTCAAGTCTTATAATATATATGGAGTACTTGAAAAAGTATTTCCTTTTTTTTTTTTTTACAAATTTGTAATGTAAATAATCATGTCTTCCAATTAGTGGATGATTGAAGGTTTTTTAATTTCCAAATGTCACATTTGATTGGGCTATTTGAGATATGCCTCAAAGAATGCAAGATAAAAATTAAGTTTAAATAAGTAAATGTTGCTTCTTTGAGCTAAGCCACGAAGGTCCCTTGGAAAATGTCATATGCAATCGGTTTCTTTTGTTTGTAAAGATATACATTCACTGTCAACTTGCCTCTACTATTATTTTATCTCTCGGATGTAATTCATTAACTAGTTCTACTAATAATTAATCAACTTTACACAAGCTTCAGATTGTTGTAGCAGTTTGAAGTACGATTCATATTTATATGTATATATGAAAAAAATTGGCAATGTCATTACACACCAAGAAATGATCTCATATTAGTGTTTTGAGATTTTGTATGCCAAAGTAATTATAGATCAAAATAATATTATGCATTCTTTTACTTTTGCTGCAACTAAATTTCCAACTGTGCTCCATTTTTCATAGCAACTGAAGACTTTTCAATGAACACAAACAAAAAGTCAAATCAACGTTCACAACCATTCCACTTGGTAATTTTTAAAGTAACAAATCTCATCTCAAGGTTAAGAATGCAACATATATGGATAAATTGGCGCCTTTTGTTGTAACGTTGGAACTATCCTTTAAACAATCAATAATAGACTGGGTTGATTAAGCACTATTCCCAATTGACTCCCGCGTTCCAATTGTTGATCCACTAATTGACTCCCGTGTTCCAATTGTTGATCCAATAATTGAATTAGATCTAGCCCAATCCATTGAAATTCGTGAAAGAACAATCGACAACAAGTTCAAAATCTATGAATAGCCCTCGATAGATGTCTTGACATAGGCTTGATCCATTTTCTTCATAAAACTATTAGTAGCATAAGTATTACCATATAAATCAGCTGGTTTAAGTATCCATGGAGGGGTTACCAAAAAAAATTGGGAAGATCGAACAGAAACTCGTCGCCTATGTTAATTGACTTGTTTTCAAACTGTGTTGTTAAGGAATAGGGAATTTTCAAAATATATTAATGTCAATATTGCTTTTTAGTCATGAATAACATGAAAGAACAATGAAATAGAGCAAATGATAATGGTGGATGCTCCTCTACGGACAATGGATACGCCACCATCGACAAATTTTATCTCCATTATTGGGAACGAGGATTTTTGAAATAGTCAGTACATATGCAAAGGAGATATTATTGAGAATGGTTAGAATTTTATAACCTTTCTCCACAATATCTACTTCTCTATGTTGGTGTGTTTACACATACATTTATTATGATATACATAAATGTAGTTTCCTATAATAGAACAAATTAAGTGCTACTTTTTGGGGGTGAGAATGTGATGGAAGCAACTATATGATTTGTTTGCAATTTATCTTATTCTAATTTTATTATTGATTTCCTAAGCAATGATTTGATGAATTCTCATTTTCATCGTCACCTTTAATATGATCATTATCACCATTGTAGTTTTGTCCCTTTGCATTGAAATTCACATTTAATACCAAAAATCACTTGTTTGTATTTATCCTTAGTTCAATCTCATTGATCATTCAATAATTATTATAATAGTTTGAAATGAGATCTTGGATTTAGTGACTCATATTGATTTAGACCATACAAAATGGGCCCAAACGAATACTCAAATAAAGTCTTATATATTTGTCGATGGAGTGTCAATTACCATTTATTTATAGCTTGATATATATTGTAATGTTAATTACCATTTGTTCATAACTTTACAGAGAAGAGTTTCAGAAATAAGAGTTAAAAGATCATAAATTTATTAAAAAGAGTTTCATAAATTTATCAACAATAAACATAAATAAATTATACAATTGCAAATACACAATCTCCAAAAATAATTGTTTTAGTAAAGACACTACCACCTTGTGGCTCTTGTTTTTATTAATGTTCCGCTTAATACCTTTCCTAAATCAATATTAATTAATGTAAAAATATATTGAAGATAATACAAATGAGATTTCATTAAATTTATTCTTGTTAGTGTTAATCTTAATACCTTTCCAACTTTATTCTTGTTAGTGTTCCCCTTGATACCTTTTCAAAATCAATAATTAATGTAAGAAGATGAAGAGAATAATATAAGTGAGATTTCATTAATAAGTTTGTAAGGATACATTTATTGCCATAAGCGTGAGATATGACATCTCTACTCATTTCAAAAATTTGAAAGTTAGGCATTTCAAAAATTTAAAAGTTGGGTTTTAATTTTAATTTTAAGTGGCTATATTTTTGTAACTTTTCAAAAATGAAAGATCATATAAATAATGGTATTTTAATAGAAAAATATAAATTAATTAAACACTTTCAAAAATTGTAAAAAATAAATATTATTTTTCTAAATTTTTAGAATTTTAAATAATTAAATATTTCATGAAAAATTATAAATTTTCAATAAAATTTAAGAAATAAATAAAATCTTCTTCGAAATTAGTAAGGTTCACAAAATTATTATTGTTTTACATAAATGAATACATTCTAACAAAAATAATAAGAAAACATAATTTTCTTCGATTCATTTGATATTCTTCAAAAGTATTAAAATTTACATCATTGAAACATCAAACTATCTACCCAATGAAAGAGGCTTTCTAGCTTTCATTTGTTTCCATACATCGTTAATAACATTCCAAACTACCTCATTTAGAGCATGAGGTGCATTAAGAGAGAAAAACATTAACATATCCAATGTCTCCAATGAAAGTCTTGACCTATCATCATTTTTAAAATGTTTAATTTTGAGAAGTCTCTTTCACACATTGTTGTACTTGTTGAAACAACAAGGATAGATTGTCATAATCGTGTCAAATAGGCAAAGCCTTTAAACCATTTAGGGTTCATCTCCACATAGATCCCTTGCTCCAAACATATGATTTTTAGGGTATGATTTATAGTACAAATAAATTCATTCATTTCACTGAAATATTTATCAGTATCCACATTAGGTGAGTCCCCAACACTAAAATTTTCACATAAAGATTTCAACCATGTTTTCATTTCAAAGTCTCTATCATCCATTTCTTCATAATAATGTTGAGGACTGGAAAACTTAGCATCATCAAATATAGGTAGATCTATGAACCTCATATATAGAGATCGAAACACCTTCATCACAAAACATTTTTCTAAAAGAATATAATCATCTAGTGTCAATGATCTTTGTATCTTTGGAAAACTTTCAAAACTAAATTGAAGTTATCTAGTGTCAATGTCAATGATCTTTGTATCATACATGTGCTATCTACAAACTCGAGTGTTCCTTATTGTGCTCTAATTAAAAAAGAGGATATGTGCATTGCACCTGCCCCAAATATGCCTCACAAAAACCATTTATGGATCATCTTAATAGTAACATCTAAAGTAGTGCCAATTGCGGTTATATCAACATGATCCTCTTGGAAATTTTGATTCAACTCATTTAACTCAATAAGCACACTTGCAAGCAAATGGATGAAAAATTTCACTTGAAATGTTGTTGCCAACTCATACATATTTTTCTCCTCGGACTCCCATTATTTTAATAAAGCACTAGGCATGAGTTTGACAAGTCTTTCCATGTCCTCTCCTCTAACTTACTAATTTGAAATGATTCCATTAGCTCTTTCAGTTCTCCATGTATTTTAGGGGATTTCCCAAGCCATGAATAAACTTTGTTTGCAAAGTTATTAATATACTGCAACTATGAAAAATGAGACAAAGCATCATTTGCTACTAATGTTTCTCTATGAACTATGCAATGAATATCTAATAAATGAGGTGCATCTCAACATGTCTTAGAAGATAAACCTTCATGATTACCCCTCATGGTAGTTGTCCCATCAGATCCAAATCCAACAAACTTCATCAAAGATAGATACATCTCTATTACAAAAGTTACCACTCCATCATATATAGATTGAGTTGTCCCAAGTTTTATTTGAAGCAAATGTATGAATTTTGTTACACATTGACCTCTTCTTTCATTTGTCAAATATGTAATATAAATAATCAAATGATGCTCCATAGTCCCATCAATGTTTTCATCGACTAAAATTGAGTAAAATGGGCTATGAATAATCTCATCTTTCCAATATACCTCATAAGTTAGCAACTTTGAGAAACTATTTTCTAGATGGTGTATTTGTGTATTCAAATTATTCATGTATTAAAGAAATGTTTGGAGTGAACTTATACCTAGTCAAGCCATATATGGTGTTGGCAGATGGTAAGTTCCCAGTTACGACATTAAACTCTCATGGATTCTTCCTAGATTTATATTGCTTACCTTTCTCACGAAAATTGAAGTAGGACTTAATATTTCATTATTTTGGAATGGGATAGGTCATTCCAAATTAAATTTGAACCAAAAAGAATGGATTCCTACTCTTGAATCCCAATTCCCCGCGCTCCAAGGGTTTGTAAAGTGAAATTAATATTGACGGGTAATTTAAAAAGTTGTCACTCCTTTGAAATGTTGCTATAATTATGCCCTTCTTCATTGGACTGGTAAAAATAAGATTTTAAACTTTTTTGAAAGACAATTTTAACTTAACACTTTTGGGACAGGCTAGAACCCTTTGGAAAGGTTGGGATGGGTTCGACAACTTAGTTTTTAATATAATTATTTAATGTTATATATTTCTCTTTCTTATATATATAATATTAAACCATATTAAACTTTACGTATTTGCTCTATAATGGGAAAATATTGTTTTAACACAATATTTTATAACATCTTGGTAGGAAGAACTTATAACCATGTATGACGAACACAAACATTTTTATATTTAAAAAATAGTGTTTAAAATTTAACTTTATTTTAATTTTCAAATTTAAAAGAAAAATAGTATTTTTAAAATTGACTTAAAAATATATTTTAATATATCTTAAAAAAATGAAAAAAAATACACGCTAGGTATTTCTTCTTGGATGATTTTTCAAAAAAAGAATTGATGCTCTTTTTTTGTTCTTTTCATCTTCTTAATAAAGTAGGACATATACTTATGGTTTTTTTCATGACATATTTGAATTTGTTTGGTTAATATTACATTGTAAATTTGTGTTGGAGTTTGGATGTTTAATATTGTTAAAAGTAAAAGTATTTTATTTTATTTTATTTTATTTTTTATTTTTTATTTTTAAGTTAGATGTTAAATCTTTTATTAATGGAGAATATATATATCATGGAGAAAGCAAGCAAAACAAGAGCTATCAACATTACACTGGCACATTCTCATCTAAAAAGACCATGACGTGGTCAACCCACATACTTTATCACCCATCTGCTACCATTTGGAATAAGGTGTTGCTTTCCTCTACAAGATCACCCAACTGTCGTTGCATCCTATCATGTTCATCTCGAAGCCAGTTCGTAATTTTGAGAGTTTCATCTTGGAAGAATTCCGTTTCTATCAAAATGCACGCTAGAAGTTTCTTGATGGTCCAATATGGATTGATGTCATCCTGCATATTTTAGTCCTTCTTCTGCTCCTCTAAACATAGAGCCTTCATGGCCTAAATGACCTTGCTATTTGTGGTAAGGGACCTCTTTTCTAAAAGATTAGAGTGCATCAACCTCTCCTTCCTTTGATTGTGGCCTCCCACCTTGACCCCATCGACATCTAGCTCTTTGTCGAGAGGGCATACTGTACATAATAGGTGATCTAGAAGATTGTAAAGGTGTCTCCACCCTGGTATTTCCACTTGAGGTGCAAAGCCCCAAACCTCCTTGTCCTGAAGATCATGGAGAGTGCTCTATCGCCAGTGCCAATGAATCCATTTTTCAAGCTTATAGGTGTTTTAGTCCCGGCTTCGGGATCGCATGCCCTAGAGATCTCTTCAGTCAAGACATTGTTGATGATAATAACATCCTCCAAATATTCCTCCATGATTTCTTCTTCTCACTGAGCATGCCCAAAGAACTTAACGCATGAATGTTATAACGACCTAACCTTAAATTCCCCGATGCTACCATGGACGAATGGCCCCAACTTTGCATGTGTAGGATCGCTCTCTTCACAACTTCCTTAACTCCTTTAGCTAACATATATTGAAGGCTTAACATCATTCTTTGCAAACCGATATACCTGACTTGAATGCTCGTCATCATTATCCACGCCCCAGATGGCCCTTGGACATCTAGACCACTACTTCGACCACCTGTTCCAATAACGGGAGTCGTGCAAGGTTGGAGAGGGCTCACTCTAGGTGGTCTCCGCCTACATTTGAGAAATTAAAAAAAAAATGCTCTCAAAGAAATATAAATTATAATTTTAAATAATTTTAAATAAGTTGATATTTGTTTTAATTGTCATATTTTTTGTGTCCTTTTCAATATATCGCATTGTTGGAAAAAATGTTTTGCTAAAACAATCATCATTCTTTATTTTGTTGTCCCATGCCAAGATTGATTATCCATCTTCATAACCATTTGATTTACTTATGTTGAATATTTTCATCATTTGTATTCAACTTGATAAATATAGTATGGTATGAAATTAATAATTGTTGAAGTTGGAATCCATAATTTTTTTTTAGAACAAAAGTGAGTATGATTTGTATTAAAATAAGTTGCAATAGAACCGATCATTGAGATAATATAAAATTGAGAGCTTTCCTAAGTCCAAAAAACAACTACTCTTTTATGCCACTGATTTAAGATTGAAATTTTTTTGACTCTTACAAAACTATTTAAGGGATTACTAGTGGAGTATATTCTATAAAAGGTGCCAATATATAGAGCAAAATTTGCATAACATAGAAAATTATAAATTTAATGAAACAGGCGTTGTTAGATTAATTAATCCTCCTTTTTCCAATATAGTCTATTTGGTCATTTTGCCTAACTCGGGGAGTTATTATTACTGTACTAGAGTGTGGGGGGACACACCTAGAGGTTATCTTCCACTTACAACATGTGCATGCATGAGTTTATGTGCCTCTTGGAGCAATTCCTACATTATAGGAGCCCACTCTAAGTGCCACTAGCAACCTCCATCAATTGGTTGTGGTAGGTAAGCAGTTATGCTGAGTTAACCTCCAGTTACAATAAGTTATATTACTTTTAGTTAGCCTAGCGCCAGTTTTGCATGCATGTAGGAAGACTAACGCCTTTTTCCCACCTACCTCATCAGTTAACTGATTGTAGACTAATTTAGACATCCAGAGTTAGACTAGTGAGCTCCAGCAGTGATTTAGACACACTAAGTTAGTTAATCATTCAGTTAGAACTGATAGATTCAAATCCTATATTTAACATCCGAATTCTATTTATTGTATAATCATTGTATTATTGATTAATGTTGTGATTATCTAAGCAATTCTTATCTGATTTTTCTCAAATTTGTGGCATGAAATTACTGCATAATTACCTTCCTACAAATTTCATATTTGCCTGTAGATCAATGGTTCAAAAATTTAAACATGGTATTAGAGCCTTGTTCAGGCTATCAACAAACCTTGTCTTACCTCCATTATGCACCAGAAGTAGCTAAGTTTCCACATAATTCCTGCAATTATTGCCTTGCTAACTCTAGATTATGTCGAGAGAAGTCTCTGCAGACGTGACAGCATATGAAAAAGTGCACATGTCGAGGTGAAAAGGTTTAAACTAGCATATGATTGTGAATTGGTTTGTTTTGCAATGATATTTTGTAGGTACAACTTCACTATGGATTCAAGATTATCAGTTCCTCTTCTTACTCCATTCACGAGATATTCAGAGTGGAAATTGAAGATGATTTCATCTCTAAAGAGATAAGGTCTCTATGATATATCTATTGGACTTGGTAAAGAGTCTTATGAAGATGAGAATTACTGGATAATTGACGGTGATAGAGATTTTGGAAGGAAATGCCTGGCCTTTTCTCCAAGCTTGCACTACCTTATTGATTCTGCTAAATACCCAAAGGATCTCTGGACAAAATTGGATAGAACCTTTTCCAAGCACAATGAGGATCATTCTAGCAATTTGGAGAGCACACTCACCACCACAAGAGTTCTTTCTTCAAAAGTATCGGCCTCTATTCTCTCTGATGAAGTTGTTCAAGATGAAGAAGAAGCAAAATCTTCAACACAATTAACTCGAATTGAATAAAGTCCCCTTGAAGTGACTCCTTCTCTTGTTGCTCTGGATGTTTATGAGATAGCTGATATCTCATCTTCTCATATAGTTGATCCAGAAGGATACATTCAAATCTATTTTATTGAATAAAAACTCTGATTCCATTCTACTCAGGCATTCTCTAGTGTTTCTTCTATTTTAAATTTTGTGCAAAGTTTGTGAGTGATTGCTTCAAAAAATGAAGAGGAGTTTGATTTATCTCTCTCTAATGTTGTTGTTAGTGTGCGAAAAGTAATAATTTGGATGTTTTGGAAGAAATATCAGATTTTAGGAGTGATCCATTCACTCTCATTGATCTAGAGCTTCCAACAAAGTCCTACATAATTGTGTGCACCAATACTCAGAGTTTTGTTGAAGAAGGAGAAAATTGTGCATCTACCATCTCAGTGGAGCACTTGGAACCTTTTTTCCACACTCTTGGATATGATATCAACTTATTTGGTTCGAATTTTGATTTTTAAGAGCCTCCAATCACGCTTGTAGCTGTTCTCATCAATTTTGGTGTGAAAAATCAAGTACCTGAAATCTCTTTTAAAATTGTTGTTGGGGATTTGATGTTAGTTTTCTCTCATGAGTTTGCAGATATTAGATTTTGTGAATCATTGGATATTTTAGAATATATATCATATTATGTATCTCAAGCATTTGCTCTCCATGGTCCCGTGACTTCTCTACCTTTCTACTTGATCACATGCTCATCTCCTCACAATACTAGTAAAGACGAAGGCATCTTGCATTCGCTTGGACACTTGCTCCTAACACTCGAAGATGATTTTACCTCATATGATTCGATTTTCAAAGCTGCAACATATAATTTCTTGGGTTACCTCACATGGTTCGAATTCTCAAGCACAATTTCTCTATCATCAGTTGATCTCAGTTGCTCTAGATGGGTCCAATTTTCATCTTGCAGCTGTCTATTTTCCTGATTCAGTTAAGCATATTCCTCTTCTTCCAAAGAGGAAAATTCCTCCATACATAATAATTGAGTTTGTATAGGTTCACATGCATAGTCCCAGGATTTTGATGCATAGAAGGACCAAGATTCTCCATTACTTCTTCACAGAGTTACAGATTGCAGCAAAAATTCCTGATTCTTGCTTATTTTGAGGGGGGGGTTCCGATAAGTTTTTCCCCATTTTCCTTATTTTATTAAGAAATATTTTATGTCATTTAGATTGTATGGGTGACTTTTGGCCTGGTTGTCATGGCCCATTTTGTCCAAAGTTAGGGTCAAGGGGGGGTGTTAGGATTAATTAATCCTCCTTTGTCCGTTATAGCATATTTGGTCATTTTTCCTAACTTAGGGAGTTATTATTATTGTACTATTGTGTGGGGGATACACCTAGAGGTTATTTACCACTTATTGCATGTGCATGCATGAGTTTATGTGCCTCTAGGAGCAATCCCTACATTATAGGAGCCCACTCTAAGTGCCACCAGCAACCTCCATCAGTTGGTTGTGGTAGGTAAACATTTATGTTAAGTTACCCTCTAGTTACAATCGAATATATCACTTTCAATTAGCCTAGCGCCAGTTTTGCATGCATGCAGGGAGAGTAGCGCCTTTTTCCCACCTACCTCATCAGTTAACTGATTGTAGACTGATTTAGACATTTGGAGTTAGACTATGAGCTCCAGTAGTGATTTAGACACGCTGAGTTAGCTACTTAGTCAGTTAGAACTGGTAGATTCGAATCCTATCTTTAGCATTCGAATTCTATTTATTGTGTAATCATTGCATTATTGATTAATGAATGAAGATTAATTTTGTGATTATCTGAGCAATTCTTGTCTGATTTATTTGAAATTTGTTGCATGAATTTCATGTTCAGTGTACATCCTCTTTGATTATTCCACTGCATAATTCCCTTCCTACAGCTTTCATATTTTCTTGTATATTAATGGTTTGCAAATTTAAACAGATGCTAACTCATAGAATCATCTTGGATCTAATTGGAAGGGTGATATGTATACTTATGCAAGTCCATTGCCTCCATCGATTGTTGCTCTATTTCTTTTTGCTTGTATTCCACGGGAATCAAGCCAATTGAGACTATCTTGGATGCAATTGATGTAGAGCCTTGAAAAATATTTAATACCATGTTTTGAAGCTTGACACATTATTCTTCTAGAGCCTACACTTGTATCTTTTGCTTAACCAAAGTGTGCATTATAACTTCATTTCGTGATACGTGTTGGTGCTCCAAATTGTAAATGTTAGAGGTGATAGAGATGATGGAGGTCCTAGTCCCATTTGTGATGTCCTCATGGTGTTGAAGAATTATGTGGATCTCCTTAATGAGTGATATGTTGACCATGGCAATCCATAACTTCGACTCACAGGTTATTCAAATCCCAATCCAAACAAGTAAAATAGTCATTTGACCATAAGATACCATTGTTAAATAGGAGTTCAGAATTGTGTCTAGCAGGGGTTAAGGATTCCTAGATTGAAAAGGGAAACCCACTCCCCAAATTCAATTTACATATAGCAGGGAAAGCATCAAACTTTTCTTCAACCTGATAACACACACAGATACCCAACATTAACCCAATTGCACCAAACAAAGAAGATGAGATTGAAATGTATGCTTTTCATTAGAAGACCCAATTTTCAGAAAGTTTCTAGCAAATATCTCCGCTAAAATGGGAGATTTCCCCTAAAAATAGAGTACCCAAGAATTATAGCCTTTATACCCTAAAGGAGCAAGTTTATACTCTAAAAATCAATGCTTGATCCTGACACAAATATTATGTAAAGAGATTGTGTATGGCTTACCTAGTTTTTCCAAGAGGAGCTCACATTCCATACACCATTACTCATGTTGATAACTAACCTTGTGTCCTTGGACAAAATCCCAATTGCATTAGCGAGATAGATTTCCATGGTTTCATATCTATTGAGAGCCATTAACATAGCCATGTGTGAATGTCGAGATTGTTTTAAAATATCAACTCTCCTCCCTTTATTACCATAACTCTTAATTGAACATGTGTTCATGGTAGATATGGTTTCTATGCAATAATGTTAAAAATGGGGGGATAACATGAAATGCCACCAACAAATTTTGCTTTAGAAAATTTTCAAACAACCTAGAGCATTATTTGCCTTTGAGTCTGCTTCATTATTGAGGTTCCCAATGATGTGAAAGAATTGGTTTTCTTGAAACATGTATAGTTATTTATTTATTCTTGCAATGAGTATAGCAAGCATGCGATTAATTGGGAGTTTTTTATTGTTCATGATTTGGATAATGATAAAGGAATCTCCCGAGATAGGAAGCTCTTGCACATTTAAAAAGGTTGCAATTTGATTCCTTGAGGGGTGTATTCCCCTACTTGATTATTCATTGTTGTGCCTAGACCCCATTCAAAACTCAATTCCTGAGTTCCTTTGAGATAAAATATGACCCCCTACGCACTTGCCACCCCTTGGAATCACTACAAGGAAAAGACCCTCTAGTAGAGGTTTTTGCAAATGGTCATCTAAAAAGAGCCAAAATATTCGTTTATAGCGGACGTCTCAAGCGAAAGCGAGTGGGAAGAGGTTCTAGTAGATTTTTTTTAAAAGGTGTGTTTGTATATCTAAAATGCACCGATGCATATAAGAATAGGACACATCAGTGTTAACATAAATCATGTGGCACTGCAGTCACAGATATCAACAGGAGAATACAAAAAAAAAACTAAAATTCTATAGTCAGTGTGTTTGAAAAACCAAAATGCACCGTAGCGGTATACATTCAGAAGCACCACTTTAGGGTTTAAAAAAATCGTAATAAAAAACATGAATTAATTTAATATTAATTTTTTATTTTTATCGATGGTGCGGTTCTACTACACAACCGCACCAGTGAGGTTGGGTATCTAGTGCATCGCTATAGGATTAAATAAATAAATAAAATACCGAAATAAAAAGCAATCACATTCATTTTTTATTTTTAATTCCCATTGTATGTGTGGTAGTTGTATATAAACACTCTGGTGCTTTATGGATTCCATAGCACTGGTGCATGTGAAATCAAGAACACCACTTTAGGGTTTAATTTTAAAAATTTCCTCAAAAAAATCATTTCTTATTTTTAATTTCCATTTTCAGTGCGGTTGTTGTCTATAAACACACTGGTGTTGTATCGCTTTGGGAGCATCGCTCTAGGGTTAATATAATAAATAAATAAAATTATGTTCATTTTTATTTCAAAATTATATTGCCGGTGCATTATGTCTATCAACAACACCAGTGCAGGGTTAAATAAAAAAAAATGTTGCCTTGAAAAAACCATTTGACCATCTTTGCAGTGCTTTTGACCCCCCCACCCCCCCTGAGCACCAGTGCCATACCTTCCCTGCTTATATGCCTTTCCATCCATCCTACAAGTGGCTACATTGTTGGATTCCATTGCTTCTTGAGTGGATTTTAAAAACATGGGAACAATTTGAAATTTGGTGTACATCGCTACCACGCCTCCTTGACACATAAGTGACCAGGTGAAGTCTTTGTGACCCCTTAATTTAATTTTTTAGCATATTAAAATTTGAAATTGATATTTATTTTCCCTTAAATTAAAAAAAAATGTTAAAAACTTACATGGTGCGTTCAAGCCTTTTGGCTCACACCGCATGGCTACATACCCTCTAAATGTATAGGGCGCACCGTAAACTGTACATTTCTACTTGTACTACATCACACATACGATGCGCTTGGTCTTCATAATGCACCGTTAAAACCAACTACAAAACTCAATCTTAACGAGTGGGAATTCTAAACACGAACGCACCATACAAACGGTGTGTTATCATATAATAGGTGCATCGTTAATCCAGAAAAATTTACAAAATCAACGAAGAGATACACATACTATGGACACTCTATTAATACATGTGCACTGTTGATGGTGTGATGATGTGTCCTAAATGCACATGTGCTTCCTATTGATGGATGCAATGTCAAACTAAACATATTAAAGACAACACATTAACCAATGTGCATTGCACTAATGAATGCATCAGTTAGACAGTGCTCTAACTTGTAACAAGTGCACCGTGATTAATTGAAAGAAATTATAAAACTAGAAAAGAGATGCTCCTATCACGATGCACTCAATTAATACTTGTGCACCATTCTCGATGCGATGAGAGATTTAGAATGCCACATTGGTTCCTAGTAATAGACTCATTGCGAGACTTAACCCATTAAATCACGACATTATCTTGTGTGCATTGTAAACAAGAATCTGCAAGTTTGACAGTGTGTTGATGTGTAAATAGTGCACTGTTATCCCCAAAAATTATATAATTCACAGATATATTACAATGCACTCATTTAATTCTTGTGCATTGATGTTGTTGTGATGGGGTGTTTAGAAGGAACTAGTGCTTCCTATTGATGGAAGCATCGACACACTTAACAAAGTAAAAACACCACATTGGCCAATGTGCTTTGTTAACATCGCCACACGGATTGTTTAATGCGCTGACGTGTAATAAGCACACTGTGTCTGTCAAAATAAATATTAAACCTATAAATAGATACAACTACTTTGATGCGTTCATTAATTTGTGTTAGATTTTTAAGATATAATATAGCAATATAACTTCAACGATTATTTCCAGCCAAAAATAAATAGGATGAGTGAAATATAACCATGCACATAAACAAGAGAGACACAAATATTTATCCTGGGAAACAACAAGGGCGAAAAACCAACAATATTCTTCGTATTCAAAGATATCAGTTCAAGATACAATAGTACATCTGAATACTAACCAAAGAAGAAACTCTCCAAGAATGGAGAACCTAGAAATAGTGTTCTTCCAACTTTATTGAATTTCTACCTTGCTTGAGCGAATAACTTGAGTTGTGAGTGTGTCCAAATGAGTGAGACGTCACTCAATTTATACTTGACTTCATGTTTTATCTTTCACTTGAGTTGGGGCTAACTTGTACAATTGTTATGGTCGACTTGTCGTTTATGCATAATTAATATTGTTTATCTTTATTCTCTTCTAGGCCGACTTGATGTGAGGATGCCTCATGCAACTACTAACATAAACAATTTGTGTGCACCATTTACGGTGCGATCTCACATCTATAATGCACTGATGCTTCCTCATGAAGGACACACGGCAAACGAAACATAGCTAGAATATTACCACACTCACAAGTGCACTTGTTTATTTAGGCACGCCGTTAAGAGTGTTGTTTTATTCTAAATGCACTGGTCATGGTGTGTGACTGTTGTTTAGGCGCACCGCTTGTCAAAATTATTTTTTTGAGAAACAATATTATGTGATGTTGATAAATAACATGCTAATTTAATGAAATATTTAATGTTTTTATGTCTATTTATGATATTGATCAATGTTATTGTATTGAGAGTAGCGAGGTGTTCTACAACCCAGTATGGGGGAGATGTTGAAATAGGTAACTTTGTGTACACTATGTAACATCACGTTCCCATAAATTAAAAAAAAATGCAAATGATACAGCCGACTTAAACAAAACAAAAAAGTATATTGATTTCATCTTAAACTTAGATATATATAAACCACAGTATCGAATATATTGAGGTGTAAATTTTTTCTTAATGTGTAAAAAATTAAGATTAAAAAAAAATTACACCTCAGGAAATTGGATTCCTCTCGGTGCTTGATAGAAACAGGTTCAAAACGGATCTATGTTGATATGTGTATAAGATATGTGAGCAGTGAGAGGGAGCAGAGGAGCAACAAATACTAGTTGGCATGTACAACTTTGTGTTTGAGTGGGAGGTGAGAGAGAGGGAGAGAGATTTGTATCCTTTGCCCATGATTAATCATACATGAGACCTCTTGATGGTTGTAGGCCTCCTAAAGTTCTATTGGGAGGATACATCAGTCAAGGGGAACTCTTCTTTGTTGTCATGGTTGATTCATCATTGGGATCACGAGAAATAAGATTTTTGCATTGGTCCTAGTCAGTTGTTCTAGCCCATTGAGGAGGATATTTATTTTGTCATTGGTCTATATAGGATAGGGGAGGATTTTCCTCTTTTCTGTGATGTCCCAACTATTTTTTTTATAAGAGAGTCGCTTGCTTACTCTCAACATTATATGAGTTCCCACATCATCGATCCTGTTGATTTTCAGGTGCACGATGGATAATCCAGATTGGTACTTTCGATCCAGAGGATGTTAGGTGCCTCTCATTGTTGTTTATGACCATCGCGCACCTCACCACTGATTGGAAACGCTTTAGTTTCCCTCTTTTATATTATGTAGAGTATTTAGTGTGGACAACTAGATGCATTAGATGAATATATCATTTTAAGTTGAAACAAAAATTCATAGGTATTTTTAATCAAATCGATGCACCATAATAATACAACTGCACAAGTGCATTCTAATTAAACAAGTGCAACAGTGATGCAAATCCACGTATGCACCATGTGGGAACATCCGCAAAAATATCTGAAAACAAAATTATCCGCTATATTCGATAGCAAATAGTTATCATTGTAGTTTTCAATATTGTTGATGGTGTTGCGCTTTGTATACTAAGGTGCCCCGATCCATCCATTATCTTAATACACGCCGCAACACGATATTTTTTGTTAAATTTTGCATTATATGCTACCATGGTGCATCGTGAAACTATAAGCACATGGGGGCTTCCAAATGTTTCTAGTGCACCACTATAACACAAAAATAAAATCTATACAGTGCATTTCATGTTCGTATGCACCAATACACTAGTGTAATACGCGCACTGGAACCCTGATAATCAGAAGAAGAAAAAAATCAGACGAATTAATTTTCCATAAACTGAAAAAGGAGCAAGAAATTCATTTCAAAACCTAATTTTGTTGAGTGTTTTAAAAAAGAAATCCTAATCACTATTCCATTATTTTGTTGAAATTTTGAAGGAAGAGTTTTGGAAGAGAGACTTACAGGGAAGGGGTTTGGAGCAACTAGATTATTCCAAAGATCAAAATTTGTAACATATTATTAATCAAACAAAACCCCGCATAGTAAAATTTTGAAATATGTAAATTTTCACTATTGATCACAATGCATGAATTATTTGTTTTCCTTTTTAAATTTTAAATATATTAAAAAAAATCATAGTTACCTTCAACATTGGAACCTCGGTTTTCTTGTTGCTTCATTTTGTTTTATGTGGGTGCAAAATTTTACATTGGTATTTAATTCCCTCTATTGTTTCACAATTTTGATTTTTCTTTTTAAGGATTTTAGATTTAAGGGGTTTGTGTTTTTATATAGAAAGCATTGGGTGCCTCGAGACCCCTTCTTGGGTCAAATATGTAACCTAGTCGACCCTGTAAGTTTTATTTTTTATTATTTTTTATTTAATTTCAAAAAACTTACACAATTTTCGGTCCATTCGAATTAATATAATGCACTGGTGGGTTCCTAATAAAATCACACCGGTAATGCCAGCCATGTTTTTTGTCATATTTCAATTTTTTTTTTAAATGCTTACACATTTTCTAGTGCGACAAGGTTGTAATAACGCACCAGTGCATTAATAATTGTAGGTAAATAACTACTGGATATATTTTCTTCAATGCAAAAGAAATTATTTATACATTCTTAGATGGTTATTGGTTTCCATCTTCCAATGAATATCTAAATTCCTATAGGCTCTTCAGAATCTATATAATATTTACAATTTTGTCTTTGAACCATAATCCCAAAGGATTATGTTTCCAACATTCCCCCCCTTAACTCGAAGGGGAGTTTGTAAGTTTGAGCATGGCTTTAAACTTTTGAAACTTTTCTTGTCCAAGTGCCTTAGTGAAGATGTCTACAATTTTCTCGTTTGTGGAACAATGTCATAGATGAATTTTCTTGTCCTCTACATGATGTCGAATAAAATGGTACTTCGTGTTAATGTGCTTGGTTCGATCACAAAATATGGGATTCTTGGACAATTTGATTACAGAAGTGTTGTTGATCAATAAGTAAATAATAGTTCTCATGCTTCTCCTGAAAATCTTAAAGTATCTTCCTGATCCACATAATTTCTTTCGTTGCTTTTGTAGCAGCCACATTTTCTGCCTCTATTGTCAAATCTATTGGAATTGGTTTTTTACGTGATCTCCATGAAACAACTATTGATCCAAGACTCATTGTGTATCCAAAAGTGTATACACATGTCTCTTTGTCACCATCAAGGCTTGAATCAGAGTACCCAATAAGTTTGAATCCATCTACCTTAGAGTACTGGAGTCCAAAGTCTTGAGTTCCCTTCAAATATCTTAGAACACTTTTTGCAATAGACTAGTGTCCTTCACAAGTTTTGTCCATGAACCTTGAAAGGATTCCAACAAAAATGAAATATCTCGTTTTGTGGTGGTAAGTACATAAGGATTCTTATAACTTGTCATTACTTAGTCGCATCCTTGAATTTTTTTCCTTCAATTGATGTGAGCTTCAACTTTTGTTCTATTGGATATGAGAGAGGTTTTCATTCTGTCATGCAAACTATGTTCAACAGTTCTCCAACATATTTCTTTTGAAAGATGAACGTATACTTAGGATGTTGGTCCAATTCAATTCCCATGTAATAGTGAAGGTCTCCCAAATCTATCATTTTAAATCCCTTCTTCAAATCTTTCTTTATGGATGCAATATAACTTACATCGTTCCCTATCATCAAAAGGTCATCTACATAAACCAGAAGAAATACAATAGATCTTCCAGCTTTCTTTACAAACAATGTTGTGTCATCAAGATTATAATGTTTGTAATTTAGCTTTATAATATGCTAAGATAGCTTTTCATACCATGCTTGAGGTACTTGTTTTAGGCCATACAAAGACTTGACAATCTTACATACCTTTTGTTCTTGTCCCTTCACAACAAATCCTTTTGGCTGAGATATGAAGATTTTTGTTTTCAAGTCTCCATTCAATAGATTTGTTTTTACATCCATCTGGTGAAATTTCCACCCATTTTGTGCAACCAAAGATAATAAAGTGCATATAGTAGCCCATTTTTGTGTGGGGGAGAACATCTCATCATAGTCAATTCCTCTTTTTGTGCATAGCCTTTTGCCACACGCCTCACTTAATGCTTGTCAAGTGAACCATTTGATTTGTATTTGTTAGTGTATACCCACTTGCAAACGATTGGTTTGGTTCAAATTGGAGGGTCAACCATCTTCCAAGTTACATTACTCATGAGTGCAGCATACTCATTTTGCATGGCTTATTTCCAGTCATCACAAGTAGCAGCCTCTTCAAAGCAAGTTGGTTCAAAGTTAGCAGATAAATTAATTTCACAATCAAAGAAGACATCCATGTCACTTGAGTTATTTGCTTCTCCCCCATCGTCTTGTCTAGTTGAACTCCTTGGTCCCATCTTTCCAACTTCATTTGAATTGACACTTTCAAGTGTCTTTGTGGCCCATTTAGGATTTTCTTGTGATGGTCCAAGTTAATCAGCTAGTGGTGCTTCATTTTCTTCAAGATTCACTCTTTTGATCCACTCAATCGGATCATCTAATTGATATTCCTATTCTTGGTGAAGTAGTAATAACTTCTTCTTCAAGAGGGGGTGTTTGTGCTTCAAAAGGAAATTCCAGAGATTGATCCAAAATAGGGACCCCCCTTCAAGATGTGGAATTTCATTATCAACTTCGTAATATGTCTTTATATGCGAAAATTTCTCCAGGTGGTCAAGATGTCTATCAATAGACTCATCATTTTTATTAGTATCAAGAAAAATGGCATCTTTGGAAACAACAAACTTCTTGTTTATCTCATCATAAAGATTATATGCCTTGGAGGTAAATGAATACCCCAAGAAAATGCATTTTCGACTTCGAGCACCAAGCGTATCTCTTTGCTCCTCTGGTATCAAGGCATAGCAGATGGAACCAAAAACCCTAAGATGCCTCACCAAAGAAAGTTGGTCATACCACAATTCAAGTCGAGTCTTGTCTTCAAGAGAATGATATGGACTTCTATTTCTCAAATAGGCTACACACAATACTGCATCACCTCAAAACATTAGTTTTACATTCTTGGAAAACACTGTTTAGTGTACCATATTCATTATGGTTCTATTCATTCTTTTTGCCACACTGTTTTGTTGAGGGCTGTAAGGAACTGAAGTTTGATGTGCAATCCCATGTTGACAAAGATAGACTTAAAAAACATTAGAAGTGTATTTTTTCCATTATCAGTATGAAATGTGCCAATATGAGATTGTGCTTGATTTTCTTTCCATGCATGAAAATTTTTGAATGTTTGAAATGCTTCAAATTTTGACTTTAACAAGCATACCCAACACATTATTGTTTAGTCATCAACAAAGGTCATGATATTTCTATTACCATTGGCCGAAGGAATAAACATGGGGACACATAAGTCAAAGTGAAATAGCTCTGACTTTGTACATGCTCTGAGTTTTGACTCTTGAAATGGTTGCTTACTATGTTTGCCTAGTATGCATGCATCACATTTGTTCATCTTCCTAGG
>LPNX010250268.1:0-96276 GCA_001517045.1 Pseudotsuga menziesii | reverse complement strand
TGAAAATATTGACATCCCTTTTGAGCATGCATGTCGGGGCACTGCGAAAAGCTGTGCTTTTTGTTCTTGATGGAAAAGAATGCGAAGATGATGCACTGTCTTCACTAAATTTGCTGCTTCAAGTAGGTTATGACAAGTCAAAGTAGGTTACAACATTATGTTTTTATTTTGAGTTGGCCAATTAAGGAAAGATATAAACCTTGAATAATAAAAATTGCCAATTTAAGCTTTTCATTAAGCATTTTCCCATTGGCTAAATTTTCTTTAAATTTTCACTGTATGTCAATATCCCAAGTTCTTTAAGAAATGTGTTTCAGTTTCAACATCTGCTACATGTTTTCTTAAAGTACCCCATGAGGTAACTTCAGTAAGTTTTAGAAAATAACTTTGATTTATCATACTGAACAGTACTGAGTATAGAGTTTTCTATGGTAAGGGAAACAAAATTATATAGTTTTCTTCTAATAATTTTAAGTCTCTTTGAAGCTGTGTACCATACATGGGATGAGTAGCTAACCTGATACATGGTCCAACCCTAATCCTCCTGAACTTGACTCTGTTGCAACTGCATTCACAGCATTTGAGTCATCTAACTTTTCAATGCGACCAACCTGCATGGCTGTACCAGGCATCTCATCAGCAACAGGTGCAGTGGAATGAGATTTTCCACCCTCACTTTTATGCCTGTTTTGGTCAGTTTCATGAATATTATTTCCCCTGATGGTACTCTCACCATTTTCCATTCTAACCCTGACAGAAATTGTTGTTCCCATTGTTGAATTTTCCTCACCATTACCAACAAGAGTTGGTTGTTTCAAATTAGTGTTTTCGATGTCAGCTCCAGCACTTCCATCACTCTCCCCTATTATACTTGCTGCACTACCTTTTTCAGCAGAGTTCTTCACTTTCACTGCCTCCTCTATGTCCTCTGCACCATGAGGTCGTATTGGGACACCAAGCATAGGCTCCAAGAATGATGTCCAAAGCCTCATCACTTTCTCAAATTGTTCCATCGTTGTACATACCTCAATACCATCGTTGTACATACCTCAAGATGGGCTTAACCCAGAGAATTTTTATTAATTCAGACAGCATTGAAAACAAATGGATAGAACAAAAGGGTTTAAAATAAACTGATTGCAAATGAGGCCCGAGATTCATTTTTTGATTGGTTGGTCAATTGGTAGAATAAGCTCCAGATAGTGGAGAAAGGAGGCAATGACCCCATGCCCTAGGTAGAGCAACATGCATGTAGAAAGATCTAGAGCGAAACCAGGAAGCAAACTATTGGCCAAGTGAATGTATTCTAAAGAAGGGGAGGTTGAGACCCCCTATATTTAATTCTCATTGTAAATGTTCTAACTCGATCAAATCCAAATAAATGCAATGCACTGATGCGGAATTATTGACCTAAACTGACCAAAAAATACAAAAAATTCCAAACCCATTTCCCTACAAAATTTGTTTTTCCCAAAACCCTAAATGACCTCAATCTCCAAAAAAGAAAAAATTGTGCAGTGCTCTCGTGTGCTAATAATCAAGCAGTCCTATAATCCCTTTCCTGTGATGGTCTAGAAGACAAAGGCTGACACTACTAGTGTAAACCATGCAAGCACTGAACATTTTCTGTGAATGAATGTGCCTGTCCCCATTCCTGTGCCACAACAGAAAGTGCAAAACAAATTCAGAATATCAACACCACAGGGGCAGATTATGGTTCAATTGGGAAGCCATTTTCACATAAACAGAACAAACTGAGGAACTGAGAACCAACCTTGACATCATAGAACTTGATGTAGAAGCGTGACTTGGGTACATTGACTTTGCTCTCCAGTGTGGAAGCAATGGCTGCGCTGAGCTTCTTGTTGGTATCGGACCCCAACCCTCCAATGGACACTAATTCCCCATACGCTGCTGGTTCCTGAGTACCCCCAAATGAAATCGCTATCAACCCTTTCAGCTGCACCATCACATACTGCCAAAACATAATGTTAAATACATTAAACCCCCAATTAGCAATATTGACAGAAGGAGGGCTTGTATTTGGTATCTATCCATTATTCGTAGGTGTGACCATATGATTTAATTAAGAAATGATTGGACGTGGTTTCAATTTGTGTGGGGAAGGAAAAAGGGTAGCCTACACATTATGATCCCCTAAATATAAATTTCTAATTTGTACCAATTGTGCAAATTCATCAAAATATGCATCGAAGTGTACTAAGAATCATATTATTTTCCTTTCGTCACCTCTCCATACATATATATGCCTATTGTCTTTCCCTCTCCTAGGTTTTGTGAAACATAGCTCTAAAATCTCATGTATGATTTAAAAAGCACACAAATAAATCCTTCAATCAACCACATAATCTTACTCAAGCAATTATTCTCTAAATGAACTGTGTCGATGTACACAAACATATAACTAACACACTAATTTATATCAATCAATGGTTAATGGGGGTCAAAACTTATATGCTAGGGTGTAGGCAAGGGTGGGACAAGGTAAACTAGGCATGTAGTAGGAGGTTATGGGTATTTTTTTAAGCAACATTATAAGTGAAACAATGCATTGGCATAAACATTATTTTATGCCAATGCACTGGCATAAACTTGCATGATATAAGGCCAAAAATAAATTCATTTTCATAATAAAACCAAAGGCAAAATTAATAGAGTTTGTGCATACATGTATGAAAAATATAGAGCTAACATATTATAACCACACCTTGTTGATATGTGCATGCTACATATCCCACATGGAGACCAAATATCACCTCTTAAGGCATCGTATTGTAGTTTGAGGTCATGTTGATGACTAATGATCCTTAGAGGTGAATTTATTGTGTAAGTCCCTAATTTTTCTCCCTTTACTATTGTTACGGCCTTGACACCTATCCCTATCACACAAAAACTCATAAATATGTCCAGATATCACTTATTTGCCAAATATCTACTTTAAATCATATATTTTGTGGTTTGAGGCCTTTATCATGGCCTATTAGCTTACTAGTCATAATTTAGAGCATAAATGCATCAATTTCTCTCCCAACCATGGTTTGAGACTCATTCATAGTGCACAAAACCTCATATTAGCACTCTCATACCACTACGAGGACAATGATGTCCAACACATACCATGTTGTATGGTTTGTGTCCTTATTCATGGACCTTGGTCCTTAGAAGCTTCATAGGGTCTAATAGTTTTATTTTCCTCCAACACCTATTGGAAAGGCCTTGCCACCCATTGCTTTCATCCAATGCATTTTTTTTATCCAAGGAGTTGTTGATCATGTCATATAGCTTTATTTTATATTACTATGAAAATAAGAAATCATATATGTAGAAACATAAAAAGCATCATAAAATAATCATGGATATCTCTTCAAGGCCTTTGAGATGAGCTGAAAAATTGGAAAACAAAACTTCAAAAATTGATATCAAGGTAGAAAGTCAACAAAAGACGGTGCCGTCGCTATAGTGACAGTCAGGCGTGGATACAGCGACGTCCAAGAGTTTAGGCATGGATACAGCGATGTCTAAGAGTCTAGGTGTGGATACAGCGACTAGGCGTGGATATAGCGACGCCTCATTCCTGTTACATCGGATTTTACACCAAAAAGTAAGAAACGTGGAAAACCTCTGTGGAAAAATCCGCGCTTTTGTACTAGTGAATACTTCCATCGGCAACATGTTTTATCTTGTAGATCCATTCCAAAGTTACCACACTCTTTTTTTATGGTTTTGGAACAATATCTCAAACATCATTCTTCATGATCGACTGGTATTCTTTCATCATTGCTTCAAACCATTCTTTCTATTGTGCATCTTCCTCATAGCTGGTGGGTTCTATATCTACAAGGTCACACATCAAAGCTACATAACTAGAATATGGATTTGATCTTTTGTTGGTTCTTGTGGAACCTTCTGGTGCTCCATATATTTCTTCTTCTTGTATGATTTCTCTTACCCAAGTAGGTTTCCTCTTTTGAGAGATATCCATAGTAGGGGGATCCTCAGGCTCTAGCATGTCATGCTCTTTTGATGCCATTATTTCAGGAGATGGTTCAACTTCTGTCCTTCTTGGAGGTACATCCTTTTCATGTACTTATTCAATATGACACCTTCTAGACTTCTTAAGAGTTTTCTCTTCATCAAATGTTACATCCCTAGTAATCTCAATATGATGGAATCCTGAAATATATGTCCTGAAGGCTTTCAAGACTTCACAGTATCCTACAAATATTCCCTTCTTACTAGAAGGATCTGATTCGGTTCACTTCTCTTTCACAATATGTACATATACCGGGAAACCAAATATCTTAAGATGGCTTACTTCAAGTTTCTTTCTGATATATCTCTTCAGGAGTATTGAATCCAAGAGAGCTATGAGATAATCTATTTTGCACATAATCTATCTTGAATTTTCATAAAAAAATTAAAATTTTTCTTGTGATAATTAATATTTAAAATCATCAGTAAAGAGGGTAACTTAACCGCTAACATTTAACATCCTAAAGGGTCTAATATAGAAACTAAAACCAATTCCTTTATTAATTTCTATAACTGCATACTTCACTATCTGCATTCATAACTAAGTATTGAAAGATTGATTTAGCGAAAAAACTGTTTGTTTACTATGTACTAAGTTTGTTTTTTGTTTAACATGAAGGAACTTTAGCTCATGCCCGAGGCTTACTTAGCTTTTGAAGCTAATGCAATGAAATGATGATTCTTGTACAAATCGTTTTACAAGTAAAATGTTTTGTTCCCAGTTTCAAGATCGAGACTAAATATCTCAACTTGCAAAAGTAAAATGCTAGCATGTTTATTTAAAATAACATTTTGTGAAAAGATGAAGGTATTATCAAACCTATTTTTCTTTTCAAATCTAGAAATCGGTTATGTTAATGTAACATGATGATGTTTGCCTATATATTTTTCTTTATTTAAGGGCTTATATACTTAGAAACATGAGCCAAGATGGAAACTTATATCTCTAGCCTAAACCATGAACATAACTTGTAAATATTAAATTAAATCTATTGTTGGTGTAATAGATCTTAATTCTACAAGCTACATTATAGAAGGAAAGTCCTATAAACTAAGTCTTGCAATACTATTTTGACCAAAGTATTTCATATGCAAAGGGATTTAACATATGTCCAAAAAATGTGATCATAAACAAGTACTAACCTATGCCTATCTATTGTTATGTGGATAATGAAAATGGACATTTGTATAAGCGATTATAATGAATTATGCAAATTTTAAAATATTATAACTATCACTATATCTAACATTAGTTGGTAAAATGCAGGTTTAACAGAGCTATTCAAGACTATGGAGAAACTCGTATCCAAACCCAAAAGATTTGACTCTTGGTGGAGTACACATGGCTACCCATTTGTGGATGGGGTTTTGGTGTTGGTAAACCCTATTACATAACCATTCGAACCCTAAAATCTGGCTTTGTTCAACATACCTCCTAGTGTGAGAAATGACGCCAGGATCATGGCCTCACGGCCTTTGATGCCATCGTTTTGTCTTTGTGGGTGACTTAACCCACGTATTAGCTAAACTAAATCCTCTGAATGATTGCAGTGTGGTTTCTGGTTCTAAAATTCATGATTTACCTTATGGAAATGGTTGACCGTAGGGAGCTTTGGTTTCATCGTGGCCCTTTATATTTGCTTTATCATTCTCATTGAGGTTTTAGCTTGTGTTTCTCCTGGCCAGTTGCTAGGGTACGAGGTTTCCTTGGCCAAAGTTACTATGTAAACAAAATCACTGCACAACCGAGGACAAAATATCTCCATGTAAACTCTTTTTAACCCTTTTTGCATTTGTCAAGAAAATTCTTTACTGTAAAATTTTTTTTTTTAAGAAAGAGCTTGACAATTTCTTTTAAATTCTTGTGTAAAATTCAAAAATCACTACTGTGAGCTGGAAGACACATGATGCATCCAAAAAAAGGGCTCCACGCTTCTCATACAACCTGGTAAGCCTCGGTTTGATGCCTGAGGTTTCTTCTGTGATGATGTGTGGGGTTTGGAAAGATGTTGTCTCACAGAGTTTAGAGCTCCCTTGCCATAGCTACATTTTGAACCACGTATGTTTGTAAAGGCTGTGTGGCCGTAGACTATTCTGCTCGATTGCTTACATTTTTCTTAGGTTTTCATGGTTTATAAATATTTTTCTTTTACCTTGTAATTGGTTATCAGTAAGATGGATGCACCGGTCTATGTAGAAAGGAGTCTTTGTTAGACTTGGACATCATGGTTTTCCTATGTTGTAAACTTTAGTTTGTTTAAACTTGGATTAATGAAGTTTTGAGGAACCTTGTGGTTATTTACCTGTAACCAGTGAACGATTTGATAAAAGAAACATGCAAGGATTTCGTTGTTCGTAAAAGTCCATAATTTTGATTTTTGTTAATAATGAAGTTATTATGTGGGATTTTAATGTAAAAGCTAAATCCCGGGTTTTCTTTTTAGTATAAAGTTTTGTTTATGGAAATAATAAAAGGAATAGGGTTTGTTACTGCAACCCAAGCACGACTGTGTAAATTTGATTTAGAATAATTTAATTAATCTTTTGTTATTTAATTTTAGTATATAAATGATAAACAGTCTAAACTCTATTTTTGTGTAAATTTTATTTGTTATAGCCAATTATAAAATAGGTAATTAAAATTATATAATGAATAAATTTGATTAATGAGGGTCTAGATAAAATTGTAAATACCTCACTCTTGAAAGAGGAAAAAACAATGAAAGACTTGGTTGAGAGTTTCCCTAATTTAGGGTTTGATTTTTTTATCTTAAGTTAAAACTATGCATTATTGTTGATTTTACTATTAATTAATATAATATTTACTAATTATACAGTATTACTGCAATTCACTTATATATTATTTATAAAACCTAATTTATTACCAAAATTTCTTTTTACTGTTTAAAGTCCAATGTTACTCTATTTGCATTATTTTCCTATTTTGTATTGTTTTAGTGTTATATGCATATATAGAATAGTTTGAAACTTAGAATTAGTTATTTTACTGTGACACAGTTACCAAAGTGTGTATTGATTTTTAATAAACATTCGTTTGTGATAGTTTATATTTATAATTTTTACAGATGTATTTTAGCTAATCAAACTCCTGAAATAGAAGAACCTTTCTGCTAAAAACATTCCTATAAAGATTTAACAGTAGAAAGTAAATAATCATATTCCTACATTTCTTGATTTGATTTAATCATCAATCTTAATTTCACCTACTCTACTAGAGTACTACCTCTTCAGAGGTGTGGAAAAATACAGTCAGGTAATTTTATCCATTAGTAAATTTACACTAACCCTAAATTATTTATTCTAATACATATTTAATCTAGAATTTATTTATCTTTGAACAATAAAAGATTTATCTAACTAATTTTTAAAAAAAAATGAAGCAAACATATAAATATATTAATTCCTAAATTCATACATTCCTATTCCTTTGCTTGCATAGAGAAAATGAAAATAATATTTAGAACCTGGTAGTATAGTAGAGGAGACAACAACCTAAGGAGCTCATTCCTTCCAACCAACTCCTGAAGACAACTAAGCTGCAAATCTTAGCACCCCCGAACCTGTCTACTGGTCCACTTGGTTGAAAGCACTGGGTGAGAAAATAGATTTAGAAACCCCTGCAACTCCACAGAGTAGTCAATAATAATATTTCTTCCTATAGCAGTAAGAACTCAGCTCAAAAAAAACTGCACTAGTTCAGTAAATCAACACTTTCCACTCAAACACTTATGCATATCCCCTCCATTGAATTTTTTGTGCACCAATTTCACTCAGAAATTTCACAAGTAAAGAATGAGCAGCCTCAACTGAATTCAATGGGTAGTTTTATCAGCATGCCTAGGTCTTTTGGGTCATTTTTTCACTTAATGAACAACCTACTCTTGTTTCACTTTCTTGGGGAACATGACCACAACAATAGAGAAGTTTCCTCCTGCAACAACTAGAAGTAGTTTGAGGATGCTACCAATTGTCAATCTTCTCTCAACCCAGCCTATTCCACCAAGTGGCCAGTAGGAACTCATTTAACAACCTCCTTAAGCTGTTGTCTCATATTTTATTTATTAATTAATAAAATATTTAGCAACTAAATACAATTATACTTGACCCCACTTGGTCAATAATTACAAACTTTATAATAAAATTAAAACATAATGTCTCCTAAAACATAAAATGTTTTTGCAAATTTGGGGTGTGTGACATACACACCCCCTTAAGTATAACATCATCCTCGATGTTATTTTATTCATCATCCTCAAAGTTGCCATAGAACAGAATTGGATATGCTGCCCGCATATGAATCTCCAATTCCCAGGTGGCTTCTTCTAGACTAAGGTGCTTCCATTGCACCTTCACCTATCCAACAGTGCTATTCCGAAGAAAGATCTCTATCCCATCGAGGATACAATCCGGTTCCAGCAGAAAATATCCTTCGGGTTCCACCTGCACATCATCACAATTTATAACATGAGTAGCATCATTAACATATATTTTTAAAACAAAAATATGAAACACATTATGAACCTTTTAAATTTGGCGGTAAAGCAAGTTGATATGCCACCTGTCCCATTCTGGACAGTATTTCAAAAGGCCCACAATATCGGGGTGCCAACTTAGCACAACTTCCTAACTTCAAGGAACTCTTTTTAGGCCTTACCTTTATAAACATGTTCACCCACACGAAACTCTTTTTGAGTTCGTTTAAGATATGGTTGACTTTTCTTTCTATCTTTTGCAACCTTCAAATTACCCTGTACTTGCTTTACAATTAACTCCATCTCTTTTAATAGATCAGGTCCTAGTACTAACCTGTCAACTGGGCTACTCCATGAGGTGGGGGTATTGCATTTTCTTCCATACAGAATTTCAAATGGGCTGTGACGAGGCTGTCGTTGCAGCCTCTGGGGTCATAGGCATCCAGGGTAGTGAAGTCTCCCTCCTACGTGTGGGAAGAGAGGATAAGAGAAGCTTGGTAGTGGTTTTTATAAGCAAACTCTACCAAGTGTAAGTAATCCTCCCATTTACCCAGTTGTTCTCTAATATACATTCTTAGCATATCTTCCAATATTTTATTCACTCTTTGAGTCTGTCCATCTGTCTGAGGATGAAAATATGTACTAAAATTTAAAGTAGTATTCAGGCCTTTAAATAGAGACTTCCATAAATTGCTAGTAAACTTAGGGTCTCTATATGAAATTATAACTTTCGGTATCCCATGTAAACAAAATATTTGTTTCATGAATATATCAGCAATATTAGCAGCCTTGTAGGTGGTTTTTACTGGTATAAAATGAGCTGCTTTACTTAGTTTATCGATGACTACCATTATGGAATCATTCTGATTCTTATTTCTAGGTAGACTTGTAATAAAATCAAGACTGATTATTTCTCATTTCCACCTAGGGATGGGTAATGGCTATAGTAAACCAGCTAGATATTGGTGTTCAGTCTTAACCTGTTGATATTCTTCCAGTTCATTTTTCATGTTTGGCCAAAAATAATATTTTTGTAACATGGTTATACTCTTTTGATAACCAGGATGTTCTGAGTAAGGAGTCTTATGTATTTCTTTTAAAATTAGCAGATTAATTTTAGGTACATTAGGTATATATAACATGTTTTTGTAAAGTATTAATCCTTTATCATTTAGACTATAGCCTATACTTAAAATTTCAGTTAAATTTTATGTTACTTTAGCTTGTAGTTTTTGATAATTTTCATCCAATTTTACTCCTTCCTCTAATTGATCTTCTAAATATGTTTCATAAGTGCTGATTGCTACTGCAAAGTTTAGTATTGCATTTCTACTTAGAGCATCAGTGACGTTATTTTCTTTTCCCTTAATATGTTGGATCTCGAAATCGTACTCGCTAAGGAAACCTAGCCACCTAGCTTTCCTTGCGTTTAAATTTGGTTGATCAAACAAATATTTTAAACCCTTATTATCTGTCATTAACGTAAATTTTCTTCCAATTAAGTGATGGCACCACATCTTCAAAGCATGTATGACAATAGCCAACTCTAAATCATAAGTAGCTTAGTTTTTCTCATGAATTTTAAGCTTCCTAGACTCGTATGTGATTACGTGTCCTTTTTTAGTTAAGACCCCACCTAGAACATCGTTGTATGCATCAGTGCATATGCCAAAGTCCTTATTAGGATCAACAATTCTTAAGATTGGTGTAGTAGTTAATAATGTTTTTAATTTCTTAAAACTTTCTTCACACTTTTGATTCCATTCAAATTTCTTTCCTTTCTTCTGTAAAGAAGTTATGGGATTTGCGATTCTTGAGAACCCTTCAATGAATCTTCGATAGTAACCAGTAATCCCCATGAATGATTGCATGTGAGTCACATCCTTTGGGACCAACCATTTTTCAATTGCTTTTATCTTTTATGGATTGACCGAGATCCCTTCTTTGGTTATTACATGGCCCAAGTATTGTATTTTATCTTTAAATAAATCACACTTACTAAATTTAGCATAAAGGTGATATTCCCTTAACTCTTGTAAAAAAATTTTTAAGTGCTCCTCGTGTTCTTCTTTAGAATTAGAATAAATTAGAATGTCATTAATGAAAACCACTATGAATTTATCGAGATACTTATACAATACATTATTCATTAAACACATGAAGACAGCTGGTATCAAAACCCCAAATTTTCACAAAAAATTAAAATTTTTGAGATAGCATAAAATGTCTGAATACGCTGTTTACTAACTACTAGCAGTTAGCAGAAAATGAAATAGTCTAACACTTAGTATTAATCATTTTCATATTACATTAACTAATATAGCTTTCAATTTTGTAAAGTATAGGAGATTGACCTGCACACAGCTTTCTTTTAGTTTTACTAATAAGTTTACTTTTTGGCAAGTAGGTGAAATCTATATTTGAAAACTTGGGCTTACTTAGCATTTATGCTAACGTAGATGGACTACTGGTTCTTACAAGTTAACACGTAACGATCGATCAAGTAGGGGTTTAATTCATAAAGTAGCAAGAAGTATATATGTTGCATGTAAAATGCTAGTAATTAACTGACTATTTAAAAGCAATCTTTGATGAGGTAAAGTAACTATCTTTTAATTCAAGAAAGTACTTCTATCAATCTGGATAGTAAAGATTTCCAATAGAGTACATGTTTCTATTATGTCACTAGCTTACTAGTTATGGAAATTATCAACCTGTTACTTGTATGTAAAAAAAAAATGCTCACTAACAAGTTATAAAATTCCGTACTTACATTATCGTCTTGCTACATGTACTATTGTAACAACAAAAATTACCATATTATTTGTAATGTACCAATATGATTGTTACTTGCATACTGTAGGGATCTTACTGTCTAGAAATATCTTGACATTATAAGCTTGGTCATTGTAATTAAATGCATCATTTCATGATGGAATACTATCTACCATCACTTTCATAAGTCTAAGTCATAGATAAATATATTGTCAGTGTTGTTCCAATGATTATAGACCTTGAGCATAGTTTATTCCATTATAAATTTACTATTATCATGTTGCCTCGCCTATAACAAGTTAATGTTTACAATAACTATTATGGTAGATTTTTCTACCTAGAACTTTTAATCTAAAGTTTACTCTAAGTGACACTAATATGACCAAGATTCTTACACTATGCTAAGAATAGGTTAACATAAACAATCACAAACTATCCTTGCCATATAATGATAGGGTTTATTATCATTGACAAGTCGAAAATGCAAACTATTATATATAAGAGCTTATACCAAGGTCGAGCCTTGTAATTGTCATGGTTTAAATACTTTTACTATTCTAGTCAAACTCTATATATTATAACCACCCAAAGCCATCGGTTTACAAATGATAAAGTTTGAACTTCAAAATATTATATGAATATTCATCGTAGTTGCAAGTATACCTATCCATTGTTAAATGTAAAGGTCCTAAAGCATGGTTGACGTTGGGATTGTTCATATGACAAAGTTGTTATAACCTTTCACTAGGGTCAAGGTTAAAAATCATTGTTAATCAACACGCAAATATCAAAGCTATCTTACATAAAGATATAGTTTATGTGTTATCATTGGTGAATAAAATATACAAGCGTACTCTATAGTCTAGTGCATGGTTAGTTTATATCATTGTTTTCATAATTTGATGATTGAAACCGTAGATGGACTATGGACTCGACCCTTGCATGGTTAAAAGTATTGGAGGGTACGTGGTCACCTCCTATCCATGTATTGGCGATATAAAAGTCTTGCAAACCCTATTTTATTTGTCATTTGCCTTCGAAGTTCTCGTTGGCCTGCGGGCTAATCTGCATAGTTTCCATGGCCTCCATGAGAAGGCTGTCCCCTTATTGCTTGCTCTAAAGATTTTGTTTGACATTGTTGTGGTTTCCAGAACTCGGTCTTTGATTGTAAACCTTCTTAGTTGTGAACTTTACCATGCGAGTGTTTGGATGGTTTTTTAGTTTGGTTCTTGGCCTGACCATAGCTCAGTCCTATTTCTCCTCGTGGCATGTCACTACTTTGTAAAGCTAAGATTCCTTATCACTGTTTGTGCTCCACAGTCATCGTAGGGTTTGGGGATTCTTGTGTGTGCATTACACAGCTGGTGACAGTCTCTTTGCTACTCGATACTCTTTTATTTACAGGTAAGAATATCTCAGTTTTTATTGTGTAGACTCTGTGAAATTATGAACACCATTAGGGTTTTTAATGATATTGAATTGAGACCTGAACTAATGCTTGGTTAAATGCTTATACAGGAACCTGTGACAGTTCCAAGCTTCGGTGAAAGATGAACAACGATCCTCTTCAGTGGCTCATGGCTTTAACTGGTAAGCCCCGAGTTCAAATGGGTTTTTCCCTACTTGTATTGAGGGTTGTTGAAGGAGAAATGAGTGCTTGGAAGCCTGTTCAGTCTCTATGTTTAATAAGGGGTTTTAATAAGTTGCTTTCCAGTTTATTGTTATAAACCCTTGCTATGAAGCTGGGTAAACCAGTCTTGAGCTGCGTGATGTACTTTGGTTAAGTCTTTAGCCTTATGGCCTATCAATGTAATACATTTGGTTTTTAAGAAGGTCTTTATCTTTGAGCTCTATCTCGTTTTTGCAATGGTTTTTGTACTCTTGTAAACTAATATTATGCATAAATAAAGTCTTTCCTTCTTCAAGTGACAGTGAAGATAATTAATGTTTAAGTTATCTTTTGTAAGTAATTATTGTTAATATAAGGACTATAGACCAGTCGTAGTGTGAAATTTAAAATATTAAATTTACTTGTCCAGTATATGCAAGCTAGGGTTTTCCGGAAATGAAACCCTTGTCTAAATAAGTTCTTCAATTTATTATTAATTAGGTTCTGCTACTTGTTATTTTGGTTTGATTATTATAGGTGTGTGGTGGTATTTTTACTTGTTAGCTATAACTTATCTTGCTTGTTTATAAAAGACATTTAAGAAAAAATCTGTAAACAGTCTATAGTAGACACTATAATCTTCTTGTAACGTTTATTTATATATTTATCAATGTAAATGGATTATCACTTAGATAGCCTAATTTATAATAGATAAATAAATTGTTTAGGGTTTCTACCCTGAAGTTTTTCCTTCACAAGTATAAGCCTATCTGGTAAATGTTAAATATTTTCTACATATGTAAATATTTAGTTTTATACTAGTTATTGTTTATATTTACATTGCTTTTATTTACTAAACTGTCATGTAGAATTTATTTAGAGTTCTCGAAAGGATAGAAAATAAACTCTACAACTCTGTTTACTTTTTATAAATTAAGGACTTTTAATATAACCCTATCTAGTTTATATTAAATATTAGTCTTTAATTTAGTTGATATTGTTAGAAGATAAACTATATGGTTAGTAGCTTGTTTATATACTTAACTGTATGTAATCACCGTGGCTCTATTGTAGTTTTACTGCTGTATTTCATTCAGTTATGCTAAGTGAAAATAGAGAAATAAAAATAAATCATACCACTGTTTTTCCTCCATAATTTTTTTAACATTGAAATAAAATTATTCTACTATCTATAGTTAAACAATCCTATCTACTATTTTCATTCTCTTATCTACTTAAAGTATTCTACCTGTTCTAGAGTACGGCCTGGTTTCCAGGTGTGGAAAAACATAGTCTAGAAATTATTTTCATTCTATTTCATTATATCCTAAACCAGTTTCATTTATATAACAATCTAATAAGGATACTAATTCTAATATTTCACAAATTGTACATTAACATTCTTATACCAGTCAAACTAAGATTTATTTAACTAACACAGTAAAATAAAACAACATAGAACCTGCTTAGGACATACGGCAACAATGTTAGGAAGCTGTTCGTTCCTACCAATCTCCTGTAAAGTGCTCAAACAACGCTTCCTTAGGACCCCCGAGCCTGTTCCTGGTCTTCTTGGCTGAGAACTAGTGGAGAATGCAAACAGTAGAACCCTCTGTCAACTGACTAGTTCAATATCTCAGTAAAATACTCCACTCCTAGCAGTATGATCTTCAGCTTAAAAGTTGCAACTAGATCAATCAGCAGTTATCCCCTCAAACACTTTCCAGATTTCCCTTCCATTGAATTTCTCTGAAGTACATTCATTCCACCTGAATGATCGCTTCTCTAGAATGAGGATCCTCAGCTCTCTTCAATGGGAATTTTTTATAAAGATTGCCTAGGTATTTTGGGTCAGTTTTCATTAATTAAGCCACCTACTCTGATTCCACTTTCTTGGGGAATCATGACCCCAAATGTAGGGAGGTTGCCACCTGCAACAGTTGGAAGTGGTTTGAGGATGCTTCCACATGTCAGTTTGCTCTCCACCCAGTCTCCTCCACCAATTTGACAAGTAAACACTCTTTTAACAACTCTCCTAAGCTATTGTGCCCTCCTTTATTCATTTATAAATAAAATATTCATAATTACATTAAATGTCCTTAACCCTGCTGAGTCATCAATTACAACTTAGCATAAAATTTAACATATTGTCCTCAAATAATTTTAAATAATATAAACTTCGTTTTTGCAAAATTGGGGTATGTGATAGCTGGGGAATTAGTGAGCCCAAATGGCATGACAACAAACTCATAGTGACCATATCTATTCCTAAAAGCTGTTTTAAAAATGTCTTCATCTTTGATCCAAACTTTATGGTAACTAGATCGTAAATCAATCTTTGAGAATATAGTTGCTCCGCGTAGTTGATCGAACAGATCATCTATGCAAGGCAATGAGTATTTATTTTTAATGGTCATTTTATTAAGTTGACGGTAGTCAATGTATAATCGTAGAGTGCCATCCTTCTTTTTAACAAAAATGATAGGTGCTCCCCAAGGAGACACGCTTGGTCTTATATACTTTTTATCAATAAGTTCCTTTAGCTGTGATTTTAATTCATTTAGTTCCAATATATTCATCCGATAAGGGGCTTTTGAGTTGGGCACTACACTAACTACTAACTCAATAGTGAAATCTAATTCCGTTTTCAGAGGCAGTCCTAGAATTTCTTTCGAAAATACATCTGAATACCCCCTCGGGATTGGAATATCTTCCAGTTTTAGTTTATCTTCATTATTAATATGTTCTTCCTCAATTACTGTCACAACAAAGGCTTTACAACCCTTCTGAACAACTCTCTTTAATTGCAAGGTAGAGACTTGTCTGATAGTTGTTTTCCTAGGAATTCCTATTATGGTTACTATTTCTCCTTCACTATTTATGCATGTGAAAGTTTTATCAAAACAGTTCAAGACTACTCTATGTTGTTCTAGCCAATCCATACCAATTAACATGACATAAGAGCCTAAATGAAGTACATTTAGCTTTAGAAAAGTTTCAAACTAATTCATAAATATAGTACAGTTCATTACAAAGTTAATCACTTTTCTTTTTGCTCCTGTAGCTAGTTGAACTAGCTATGACTTTGCAAACTTTTCTACTAATAAATTGCATCTTTCTACTAAACTAGGAGAAAGATAACTCAGGCTAGCCCCTAGGTCAATCAAGATTGAGTTGGGTGTTTGATTCAGCTTACCTTCTACTTCCATCATGGAAGTTTGCTAATCATCTTGCCTATTTTCTAGCGCTGCTTTGATCCTAGGCATCCCCCTTGCCAAGTCACCAACAGTCATCTCCTCCTACACTGTATGAATGTTGCTAAAAGTCTTCTTTTTGTTAGGGCAGACTGATGCATAATGAGGTCAATTACAATCCCAACACTTTATTGGTTCTTTACGTCCATTATTCTTAATGTAGTTGCTGTGATTATTAGCAGGTTATTTTTTTCTAGGGTCATTAGGGGTTGACTGTGAGTTACCTGTATTTCCTTGAAAATTCTTATTAGGAAAGTTACGTGTGTTTGAACCATGTATGTTTGTAAAGTCCGTCTGGTCATAGATTGTTCTGCTTGATTTCTTATATTTTTCTTAGGGTTTCATAGTGTATAAATATTTTGTTTTTAACTTCTAACTGGTTATCAGTAAGGTGGATGCACTAGCCTTTGTAGAAAGGAGTCTTTGTTAGACTTGGGCACCATGGTTTTCCTGTGTTGTAAACTTCAGTTTGTTTAAACTTAGAGAAATGAAGTTTTGAGGAACATTGTTGTTATTTACGTGTAACTGGTGAATGATTTGATAAAAGAAACATGCAAGGATTTTGATGTTCCTAAAATTTCATAATTTTGATTTTTGTTAATATTGAGGTTATTATGTGGGATTTTAATGTAAAAGCTAAATTCTCAGTTTTCTTTTTAGTATAAATTTATGTTTATGAAAGTAATAAAAGGAAAAGGGCTTGTTACTGCAACCCGAGCATGACTGTGTAAATGTGATTTAGAATAATTTAATTAATCTTTTGCTATTTAATTTTAGTATATAATTGATAAACAGTCTGAACTTTATTTTTGTGTAAATTTTATTTGTTATAGGCAATTATAAAATAGGTAATTAAAATTATATAATGAATAATTTTGATTAATGGGGGTCTGGATAAAATTGTAAATACCTCACTCTGGAAAGAGGAAAAAAATGAAAGACTTGGTTGACATTTTCCCTAATTTAGGGTTTGTATTTTTTTATCTTATGTTAAAACTATGCGTTATTGTTGTTTTTAGTATTAATTAATATAATATTTACTAATTATACAATATTACTGTAATTCACTTATATATTATTTATGAAACCTAATTTATTACCAAATTTTCTTTTTACTATTTAAAGTCCAATGTTACTCTATTTGCACTATTTTCCTATTGTGTATTGTTTGAGTGTTATATGCATATATATAACAGTTTGAAACTTAGAATTAGTTATTTTATTGTGTTAAAAGAACATAGTTACCAAACTGTGTATTGGTTTTTAATAAACAATCGTTTGTGATAGTATATATTTATAATTTTTACAGATGTATTTTAGCTAATGAAATTCCTGAAATAGAAGAGCCTTCTGCTAAATATTCCTATAAATATTTAATAGTAGAAAGTAAATAATGATATTCCTACATTTCTTGATTTGATTTAATCATCAATCTTAATTTCACCTACTGTACTAGAGTACTAAGTCTTCACAGGTGTGGAAACATACAATTAGGTATTTTTATCCATGAGTAAATTTACACTAACCCTAAATCATTTATTCTAATACATATTTAATCCAGAATGTATCTATCTTTGAAGAGTAAAAGATTTCTCTAAGTAATTTTAATAAACAAATGAAGCAGACATATAAATATATTAATTCCTAGATTCATAAATTCCTATTCCTATGCTTGCATAGAGAAAATAAAAATAATATTTAGAACTTGGTAGTATAGCAGAGGAGACAACAACCTAAGGAGCCCGTTTCTCCCAACCAACTCCTAAAGACAGCTAAGCTGCAAATATTAGGACCCCCGAGCCTGTCGATTGGTCCATGTGGTTGAAAGCACTGGGTGAGAGAATAGGTTTAGAATTCCCTGCAACTCCACAAAGTAATCAACAGTAATATTTCTGCATGTAGTAGTAAGAACTTAGCTCAAAATAGCTCCACTAGTTTAGTAAATCAACACTTTCCACTCAAACACTTCTTCCTGTCCCCTCCATCGAATTTCTTGTGCACCAATCTCACTCAAAAATTTCACCAGTAAAGAACGAGTAGCCTCAGCTTAATTTAATGGGTAGTTTTATCAGCATGCATACATATTTTGGGTCAGTTTTTCAGTGAATGAGCCACCTGCTCTTGTTCCACTTTCTTGGGGAACATGACCACAAAAATAGGGAAATTACCTCCTGCAATAGCTAGAAGTAATTTGAGGATGTTGCTAAGTGTCAATCTTCTCTCAACCCAGCCTATTCCACCAAGTGGCCAGTAGACACTCATTTAACCGCCTCCTTAAGCTATTGTCTCATATTTTATTTATTAATTAATAAAATATTCAGCAATTAAATACAATTATCCTTGACCCCACTTGGTCAATAATTACAAACTTTATAATAAAATTAAAACATAATGTCTCCTAAAACATAAAATGTTTTTGCAAATTCGGGTTATGTGACACTTCAAGTCTTGACAGATTTCTATTCTTTCCTATCATGTTCTTAGAGGCCCCAATATCAGTAAGCCATGTATCTTCTCCAGGTGTGACAGACCCAGAGAGTGCAGAGAATAACACATATCCATCTATATATTCACCTCTAGTTTTCTTTCGAGGTCTTTCTTCATCCTCATCTTCAGCTAGATGCGAATGATTCCTTTTGTTTCTGTTGTTGTTCTTTGGTGATGGGAATTATCTAGCAAGATGTCCTATCTTATGATAGTTATAGAATTGTGTAACATCCCCAAAAATTCATAAAAAATTAAAATTTTTCTATGGGATATTAAATGCTAAAACATAGCCATAATGCTAGTTTAATGGTTAACGCTAGTCTATTTAAGAGATAGTTTACAAGACAAGACATTAAGAGAAACTTAGGAGTTAATTCTCTTGTGTTAAATGTAACTAAAATGTTACATAATTTTACATACTAACTTGTAAGTCACATGCTACTAACCGTATTTGATTTTCAGTCTTAAATAAATTTTTTATCTAAAGTTAATGAATCTCAAATTATTGAATTCAGATCATTGGTTTGTTTATAAGAATGTGTATGATTCTGGTGGTTATTTATTTTGTTACCAAGGGGAGTTTGAGGTTATCCCAAGGCTTAATTAGCTTTCTCAAAGCTAACGCAGACCTGATTCTTGTACACGATTTATAGGTAAAACTTACTTCCAGATTTACAATATAAGAAAATAAGGCTCAGAAGACTAATTGAGTAAGTTAGGAAAGGCCCTTAAACTCTAAATATGCTTTAGATTATCGAAACGTAATAAATCTTAGGCCTATAGCAGAACTATTATTCCTAGGTAGCAATTTCGAGTTGATAGTTTAATTATTCGCTCTTAAACTAATAAGTCACATAATTAATGGTATGTAATTATCCAATATTAATTATGCATTTTAACTTGTTACTCCTATAACTTACCTAGGAAATTAACATTTTTATAATTGCAGCTAGTAACTAACTACCAATATACAACACAAGCCTAAACATATAACCAATGCATAAAATAATACTATCCTAGCTAAGACTTCACAATGCATATATAAAACTATAACCTAGCTCGATGCTCCAACATACCAAAATATGATTTGTTTATTTCTTTTTTCAAAGGTAATAGTATTGTTATCATTGTTTGTTTTAACAAATATAAAAGTTTACGACTACCATATGTCGTAGGGTTATGGGTAGGTTAAACTATATCAACATACAAAGAATTTCGTGGTTAGTGGAATAGACGTGTTGGTTGCTCGTTAGATGAAGGGTTTTGGCATGAAACCCTATGCACTTACATTCAAGTTGCCCTAAACGTGTTTTTGGCTTCAAGAGTTTGTTGTTTTTGGGAAGGAGGAGCAGGCCGAGAGGCACTCGTCCTTCTAGGGACTCTGCAAAATTTATTGTTCTTGTTTTGGCCATGGATTCCTCAGATCTCTGCAATAAAAGTCACTCTTTTCCTTGGTTGTGGCGTTAGCAGGCTTACTACTTGGGTTTTTCGTCATTAACATTTTCTTCAAGCTCAGTCGTGGTGTTAGTAGGTTTATAGCTCTGTTTCTTTTCCATTACTATTTCTTCGAGCTCAATGTTTAAACTAGTAAGTGAAGAGAATCTCTAGTGTTTTTCTTTTTTTTAAATTTATACTAAGATATTTACTGAATAGTTCTAAATGGTTGCTTAATTGATGGCATGTGGAAATACTTGGCATCGCACAATCGAGTGCTAAAGGTGTAACCCTGAGCTAAAGAGTGTGAGCAATAAATGCTTCGGGTAAGCCTCGGTCTCAACCTTGGGGTTCCCTTTGTTGATTGTATTTATGGTGATTTCGATGGTATACGTAGTCTGATACTACGATGTTCATACTACTTGCAGTATATTAATGTTTTGTTTTGGATAATGGTGGAGGCAGTAAGGCTGTCCTTGGTGATAGCCCTTAGGGTTTTGTAAAAGGGCTATGGCTCTTGTAATAGCATTTGAGGGTAAATGTACACTATTCCAAGGTTTTTAAAGTTGTTTTTCTAAACTGTAATACATTATGTGAAGCTTCCCCAACCTTTTTGCTCAGCTCTGTAACTCTTTTGTGGCTATGAATATGTTAAGGCATTTTTGGTTTTTAACAAAGTGGCGATTGTAAAAGTTAAATTATTGATAAATTAAGACCTTGTTTCGGTATGAGAGATTTTGGCCAGAGTGTAAATAATTGTTAGTATTGTCTTGCTTTTTGTGTTTTTCTGAAGCACAGTGGAATACGCTTGCTAAAGATTTTCTGCTCTCACAATAGTTTGTTGTAATTTCTACTATGGTTGCGACTGGGTGAAGCCATTTCAAAAATAATTTATTGTAATTTTATTTGTACATGCGGTATTGTAAATTATTAACCTAGGGTTTGGTTTTGAAATTAACAGTTTTGATTATTTTAGGTTATCTTTATAACTTCGGTTTTTTTTTTTTTGTAATTGTATTAGCAATAGTTAGACTCTTTGATAGTTTTCATTTTAAAATGGAGAAGCTGGAATATATCCTATTTCATAAATAGGTTCTATAAATGGTTATGAAGATTTATTTCTAAGAGTAGGTTTATAAGAACAGTTTATGAATATTAATAATAATATTAGGGTTATATTGATTATTTTTAGTTTGTTTTTCTAAGTACTTAAGGTACTATAATACAATAGATGTTATAATCTTAATCATTTTCAGTCTATTGACTGTCCATCCTGAACTTACTATGTTAAATGTTTAAAAGAAATAGTTTGAGGATTAACTTGTGCATTAATTATTATGATATAACTAGAGTAACATTGGTTATATTATAGGTTTTACAGTATTAAAATCATTATTGGTTTATTTCTTTACTAAGTGTAAATAATTAGGTTATAATACTGTAATTATTAATGTACTATACTTCACACAGTTCCATGGCTATGTGACAAAATCTTTCTATGAAAGACTCTGTGTAAAAAGTTCTCAGAGGTTTTTGTATAAAATCCTAGAAATGGATTTTTTATGATTTCATAGCTGGAAAAATAGCAGTAAAAAGTTTCCAAAATCAACTCAGTCACTTGAATATATTGAGGGTAACTTATCAGAGGAAAATATTTTTGATTTATTTATATGGAAACTTTACAATTCAATAATAGTTCAGATTATTTTATACATATATAATCATTCCTATCTATAGCTCAAAAATCCTTCTGTACTAGAGTACTTCATCATAAGATGAGTGGAAAAATACAGAAAGGATATTTTACTCATCATTCTGTCATTTCTAATTATAGGTTCATTTATTCATATAATCTTATACAAGTAAATTTTCCTAATTAAATGTAGACTTAAGCATTCCACTAGTCGATTTCCAGTATATAAGCATTAATCAGAAATCTAAACATGACTACTTCATTCTAATAATTTTCTTAAACATAAATAAATAAGATAACACAATGGAACCTGGTAATTTGTAGAAGAGACAAACAGCCCAAGGAGCCTGTTCCACCCAACCTTTTTGTGAAGATAGCTCAAATGCTTTTCTTAGGACCCTCGAACCTCTCCACTAATCCACTAGGATGGTTGTAATGTGTGGATAAATGGGATTAAATACCTGTGCAATTCAACAGAAGTACTTAACAACAATACTTTTTTCCTCAACAATAAAGAACTCAACTATCAAGCTGCACTAGTTCTAAAAGCAATCTTAACAGTCAAACCACTTCTAACTTTCCCCTCATCGAATCTCTTGTGCTCCTTTCTCAACTTCAGAAATTTCAAAAGGTAAAGAATGAATAGCCTCCTGCTAATTTCAATTGATAGATATATGCATGCCTAGGTCTTTTTGGTCAGTAATTAATGAGCCACCTTCTCTATTCCACTTTCTTGGGGAACATGACCCAAAAACTAGGGAAGTTGCCCCTGCAATAGCTAGAAGTGGTTGAGGGTGCTGCCATGTGTCAGTTTTATCTCACCCCAATCTATTCCTCCTAGTGGGTCAGTGGACACTCATTCAACATCCTCCTTAGGCTATTTGTCTCATCTTTTATTTATTAAATAATAAAATATTCAACATAATTAATTATAGGCATCCTTGACCCCACATGGTCAATAATCATAAACTTTACAATAAAATTAAAATATAATGTTTTTTAAACATAAAATGTTATTGAAATTGGGGTACGTGACATACACCCCCTCTTAAGTGCAACATCGTCCTCAATGTTGCTTTATTCATCATCCTTAGAGCTTCCCTGGAACAAAATTGGATATGCTTCCCGCATATGAATCTCCAATTCCCATGTTTCTTTTTTTGGACTAAGGTGCTTCCATTGCACCTTCACATGTCTAAAGGTGTGATTCCGAAGCGAGATCTACCCCTTGTCGAGGATAGAGTTCGGTTCCACCAAGAAATCTCCTTCAGGATCCACCTGCACATCATTCTAGTTTATTGCATGAGTAGCATCATGTACATATCTTTTGAAAAGAAAAATATGAAAAACATGATGAACTTTAAGATTCGATGGTAAGGCCAGTTGGTATGCCACCGATCCAACTCTAGACAATATTTCGAAAGGCCCACAGTACCTGGTGTTTGGATTATTAATCCTCCCTTGGTCAAATGGCTATTAGATTAATTATTTCCTAACTTAGGAACCTTAAATTAATTAAATGGGTCCACTAGTGCACTTGGGTCCACTTGGCCCAATGGGGCCACATGTACTAGTCATTGAAGTGTGGGGAACATTGCTAGAGGTTAACTGCCACTTACTTCATGTGCATGCATTAGTTAGGGTGCCTCCTAAACCAATCTCTACTTTTTAGGAGAAACTAGGAGTCTCGACCCCATCCTACTTTAGTAAGTTGGTGTTAGCACTAGTTAGTCTTAGTTAGCCTTCAGTTACAATCAATTACTTCACAATCAGTTAGTCTAGTGCTACTAATGCATGGATAATGCATGGCTACATGGGAAGGAGTGATTTTCCTACCTACCTCACTCTCAGTTGCACTAAGTTAACTAGTTGTTACTGCATGTTGGAGTTATTAGTCATCAGGGAGTTATCTATTTGGACTCCGATACTGATTGGGAGACCTTGAGTTAGAGATTCAATTAGATACAATATCATCCACTTGGAGGATTCAAATTCATTACTCATGCATTCAAATTCTACCCATGTAAACTACATTCTAACATAGGATATTATTATGATGATTATACTATAAATTTCTAAGCAATGCTTGTCCATTTCCTTTGTGGTTTGTCTTGTTGTATTTGTATTTTCATTCTACATTCAATTCATGCAACATAATTAAAACTCTTTGCCTAAGGATCCAAATGGAATTCAAATTCTAACATGGTATTGGAGCCTTCTGAGGTAGGTTTCTTGCTTGTTTCTCCTCATCGAACATCAAAAGAAACTCGGTTTCCATAGAAGTCACCTATGAAAATTTGCTAGCTTTGGATTCATTAAGAGCAGGAGAGAGGGCATGACAGAACCTGAAAACATGTTCATGTCTGGAGGAAAAGAATTATTCTAACAGTTCTTATGTTTTAGTGTTATTTGTAGTGAAATTGACAGGCACTATGTAGCTTGAAAGAAGTATTTGAAGTCTCCTTGCTGGAGCAATTATGAGTTCTCAAACTCCCAAGCCACACATCCTCACAACTTCCCATTACCTTGATTGGAGGATTAATATGCAGCTGGCATTGCGAAAGCATGGCTACCACAGGATTATACATGGATGGGTGGCTGAACCTCATCATCCGATAGAGCGGAACAGGTTCCTAAACCGTTGTGATGAAGCATTCGGGTACCTATGTACCTATATTTCCAGAGATATCCTCTTTCATCTACAAGTATTGAGGACTCCCAGAGAATCCTAGGATAATATTGATATCTTTTTTAAAAAACAAGATGAGCTGTAGGGACACATTGTGGAGAATGAGTTAGTATCTTTACATCCCAGTAGTTTCGAGACTATTGAGCAATTATTTTGCAAATTCAAGTCTCTAGTAATAAAATGTAGACAGTGTGGGATAGAGTTGAATGATGAGCAGAATGTCCTTTCAATACTCAGTAAACTAGGTCCTGAGTACTCTATCTATGTCTCGATGTTTCATTTCCAGCAGGAAATATTTCCTGATTGAAAACTTCCTTCTTTAGATTCATTCTATGAGTCCTTAATCAAGGAACAAGACAAATTGATTCAAATGGGAGTCATCCAAACTTCAAAGGATCAAGCTCTCTTGGTTACTGACTCCTCTGAAGTGCAAGTCAAGGGGAAATCAAAGAAGAAGGAGCCCAAGGCATCTGATTCGAAGCCTAAACCAAATCAGCAAGCTTCCGAAGGGGCCTCCGACTCTAAGAAGAAGAAATTTGAAAATAATTTATGTCCATATTGTGAAAAGGGACACCATATTGAAGAACATTGTATGAGGAAGCAACTTGATGATATGTTTGCTCATCTCAAGCAACACAACATTGCTCCTCCAAGAGCAAAGAAGCCTGATGAAGAAGCACTGATACAAGATACCAAAAGGTGTCATGCTTCAAAAGCAACTCTCTCTCTATACTCAACATACATTATAGATTCTGGAGCCTCCAACCACATGGTTGCCTCCAAAGAATCCTTCTCTACTCATTCACTATCAAAGGGGCCTAATATTCACATGCAAGATGATTCCAAGATTCTAGCATAAGAAAGGGGCTCAGTCAAAGCGAACCATGGTGAGCTCAAAAATTTCTTATATGTTCCCTCCCTTGCTGCTAACCTCTTATCTGTTTACCAGATGACCTATACAGGCTCTCCCAAGAGGGTCAGATCTGATTCAGACTCAGTTGATATTATAGGAAAAGCCACTTGAAAGCTTATAGCGAAAGGTATTGCAAATCACTCTACCAAAGATTATGATTTTTCACACTTCTTACATGTTTCTCCTCCTATGGCTTTATTGTCTCATGCTGACAACACTAGTAAGATTTGGCATGAGAGATTTGGCCATCTCAATTTCAAATATGTGAAGCTGCTCCACAATGATAACATGGTTGAAGGTTTTCACTCCATCCAAACTTCTGATGGAGTATGTGCTGGGTGCTTGGTAGGTAAGCATCCAAAAACGAAGTATGATGTTGGGAAGGCTCATAGAGTTGTCTCTACACTTGATTTGATACACAGTGATGTAGTTGGACCTATACCCACAAACTGTGATAATGGTTGTAGGTATTTTCTGACCTTTATTGATGATTTTTCTAGGTACTCTCGGATCGACTTCATGAAACTAAAATCACAAGTTTTTGATACTTTAAAAAGTTTTAAGGCTATGGTTGAGAACCGTTTCAATAAGAAGATCAAGTCAATAAGATCCAATGGAGGAGGAGAATATGTCAAAAGAGATTTCCAGAATTTCTGTGAATCAGAGGGGATTCGAATGGAACACTCAGTTCCATACACACCACAACAAAATGGTGTGACCAAGAGGAAGAGTAGATCATTGAAAGAGATGGCAACATGCCTTCTCCATGGAAAGCATCTACCTCCTTCTCTTTGGGCTGAAGCAGTAAACTATGCTTTGTATTTGAATAATAGGGTGCCCCACAAGTTAGTGCTTAGGGTGACTCCATTCAAAGCACTACATGGGTATAAACCCAATTTCTCTCATCTGAGAGTTTTTTGTTCCCAAACTTCACCCAGGATACCACTTGACAAGAGAAAGGCCTTCCAAGCCCAAAGTAGCGAGTGCATTCTATTAGGATATGCAGATGATAAAAAAGATTACAAACTAATGGAGGTTGCTACCAGAAGATGCTTCATTGATAGAAGTGTCTAGTTTGAAGAAGATCAGTTGCATGATACTCCTCTAGAAGCACAGGAAGGTATAACTATTTCTCCTCGTATTTTTTATGATGATGTTGATGTGCTACAGGTTTCAGATTCAGATGAAGAATATCACATACAACATGATCCTGTTATTGAGGCTGAATATCAAGAGATTCTAGATCCAGATCAAGTACCCATTCCTAATTAGAATCCTAAACCTAGATGGGCTCAAAATATTCTTGATGCAGCTGGAAGTGGTGCTGGAGTTCCAGAAGACAAAAGAAGAACTAGGTCCTAGTATCAGAATGAGCATGCTACACTATCCCTCACATATTCGCTCTCTACACAATCGTTCAACAAATTTCCAGGTCGATGCTACTTGATGATGGCAAATGATCAGCTACATGGCCCACAGAAGCAAAGATTTGATCATTCCCTACCTTCACCATCCAGTATAACCAAACAGAGTCATCAATTCAGAAGTACATTGAGAGGCCCACTAATGGACCATGCTGCTAGATAGAGCTGAAATTTTTTGCACCAGTGTTTTTCTCAAGTTATTTTTCTAAGGAGGAAGCTTATTTCTTGTAAAGATAGCTTACATATTGTGACTTTCCTACTTATTTTTTTTTTGGGGGGGGGCTCCCATGAGGTTTTCCCATATTTCCTCAGTTGTACTAAGCAACATTTTTTATTATTTATCTTCCAAATTGTATTTGGGTGACCTATGGCCTTGTTACCAGGGCCCATAGTTGTCCAAGTTAGGATATAGGGGGGGTGTTAGGATTATTAATCCTCCCTTGTCAAATGTCTATTAGATTAATTATTGCCTAACTTAGGAACCTTAAATTAATTAAATGGGTCAACTGGTGCAATTGAGTCCACTTGGCCCAATGGGGCAAGATGTACCAATCATTGAAGTGCAGGGAACACTGGTAGAGGTAACTTCCACTTACTGCATGTCCATGCATTAGTTAGGGTGCCTCCTAAACCAATCCATACATTTTAGGAGCAATTGGGAGTCCCGGTAGCAACCTACTTCAGTTAGTTGGTGTTAGCACTAGTTAGTCTTAGTTAACCCTCAATTACAATCAGTTAGGTTAGCACTACTAATGCATGGTTGCATGGGGATGAGTGCTTTTCCTACCTATCTCACTCCTAGTTGCACTAAGTTAAGTAGTTGTTACTGCATGTTGGAGTTATTGGTCATCGGGGAGTTGTCTATTTGTACTCCGATATTGATTGGGAGATCTTGAGTTAGAGATTCAGTTAGATACAATTTTTTCCACTTGGAGGATTCAGATTCATTACTCATGCATTCAAATTATACCTATGTAAACTACATTGTAACACTAGATATTATTATGATGAATATACTGAATATTCTTGACAAATACTTGTCCATTTCCCTCGTGGTTTGTCTTGTTGGATTTGTATTTTCATTCTCCATTCAATTGCTGCAACATAATCAGAACTCTCTTTGTGAAGATCTAAATGGAATTCATATTCTAATATGGTATCAGAGCCTTCTCAGGCAGGTTTCATGCTTGTTTCTCCTCATCAAACATCATAAGCAGTTAGGTTTCCACTGAAGTCCCCTTTGAAAATTTTCTAGCTCTAGATTCATGCAAAGCAGTGGAGAAGGCGCGACCAACCCTGAAAACATGTTCAAGTTTGGAGGAAAAGCATGATTCTAACAGTTCTGATGTTTTAGTGTTATTTGTAGTGGAATTGACAGGTACTACATAGCTTGAAAGAAGTATCTGCAGTCTCCCTGCCTGAGCAATTATGAGTTTTCAAACTCCTGAGCCACGGATCCTCACAACTTCCAATTACCTTGATTGGAGGATTGATATGCAGTTGGCCTTGCACAAGCATGGCTACCACAAGGTTATACATGGATGGGAGGTTGAACCTCATCATCCCATAGAGCGGAACAAGTTCCTAAACCATTGTGATGAATCATTCAGGTAAATACGTACTTATATTTCTAGAGATCTCCTCTTTCATCCAGAAGGATTGAGGACTCCCAGAGAAGTCTTGAAGAAGCTTGATAGCTTGTTTACCAAAAAATATGAGCTTTAGGGATACATTCTGGATAATGACTTGGTATCTTTACATCCCAACAATTTCGAGACTATTGAGAAATTATTCTCCAAATTCAAGTCTCTAGTACTACAATGCAGACAGTGTGGGATAGAGCAGAAAGATGAGCATAATTTCCTTTCAATACTCAGGAAACTAGGTCCTGAGTACTTTGTCTATGTCTGTATATTTCATTCCAAGCGGGAAATATTTCCTGATTGGAAACTTCCTTCTTTAGATTCATTCTTCGAGTCCTTAATCAAGGAACAAGATAAATTGATTTGAATGGGATCTATCTAGACTTCAAAGGATCAAGCTCTCTTGGTTACTGACTCCTACAAAGTGCAAGAAAAGGGGAAATCAAAGAAGAAGGATCCCAAGGCAGCTGATTCGAAGCCTAAACCAAATCAACAAGCTTCTGAAGGGGCCTCCGGCTCTAAGAAGAAGAAATTTGAAAAGAATTTTTGTCTATATTGTGAAAAGGGACACCATCTTGAAGAACATTGTATGAGGAAGAAACTTGATGAGATGCCTGCTCTTCTCAAGAAGCACAACATTTCTCCTCCAAGAGAAAAGAATCCTGTTGAAGAAACACCAACATGATATGTTAAAATGTGTCATGCTTTGTGTTAGATTGTTATCATTCAAGCTAGCATTGTGATCTTAGGATCTTATCTGAGAGAATAACATGCACATCAATAAAAAAACAAGAGACAATGAACACAAATATTTTCCTCAAGGAAACCATAAAGGAGAAAACCTTGCAACTTCGTCAGAGATAGAATCAGCACCAAAAGTAGAACCCCAAAAATAGTGAGATGATCTCCCAGCAGCAGTAGTCTCTCTCTTGTCCCAACAACTTCTCTCTCACTCATGCACCCCAGTGAGTGTGTGTGTGTGATAAATAGAGAGGCTCACTCTCTATTTATATTCTTTTGTTCACTTAATTTCCTCTCCAACATGTCGGCCTCACTTAAAAATTACTTACTAGAGCCGACATCTCTAAGAGAGTCTAATAACCCTAGTGCTCCACAACTTGTGGGGACTTCTCCCCTCTGACTAACAAGGAGGGTTATCCTTAACACAACGGTGGGGACTACTACCCCGACTTACAATAAATCACCTAGGGTCAACTTCTCTAGGATAGTCTAATAACCCTAGGGCCCCACAACTGTAGGGACTTAAACCCTTCATCAATATGAGGGTTACCCACAATGAATTCAGATGACTTGTTTACATTATTGAATCTACTGATAGGCACATTGAGGCATGACATGACTTCATTACATTACAGACACTTCCTAGAATAAACATTGGGGTACAATACATAATATATACAGGTGAATACATTTCAAATTTACAAATACATCAACACTCCCTATTAACTAGGAAGGTATTCTCTTGACACAATTTATCAGCACTGGTCTTCTTCTCTAGATCATCTCATCATCTGCATCTTCTAGTCATCTTCATCTTGGATCTGGATCATCACTCGATATGGACCATCATCAACAGATATGGATCATCATAGGGACATCATCACTGGATCTTGATCATCATGGTTGGATCTAGATCATCAGAGGGACATCATCACTGGATCTAGATCATTACTCAATCTGGATCATCACTACTGATCTGGATCATCACTCAATCTGGATCATCATGGGGACATCATCATAGGTGCTATCTCATGATTCTTCTTATCACAAGAAGTTCTATAGAGCCATCCCTTTTTCATGCCGGTTGTAGGCCTATCCTCCACATAGGTCTTCTTCAGTGCTTATATCTGACCGTAAGTGAGAATGGCCAACACTCACATCTGATCATGAGAGGAACACATCCAACACCATGTTAGAAAGGCGTAGCACTGACATTCACCAGCATGATAGGACACAACTACTATCATATATGAAAAGGAAAAACACTGACATCCAATAGCATGATAGGACACAACTACTATCATCTATGGAAACGCACTGCACTTACATTTGACCTTGACTCGTCAGAAAGGCACAACACTTACATTCACCAACATGATAGGACACAACTACTATCATCTGTGACAAGGAACAACACTCACATCCACCATCATGGTAGGACATACCTATTACCATCTATGGAAAGGAACTGTACTTACATCTGACCTTGTCTCGTCAGAAAGGATCTCAATCCAGGACTCAGGGTTCCTAGTAACTAACCAGGTGCCTCCATTTAGAGAATGGAAACAACCCTTATATCTGATCAAGTGGGAACATATCCCTCAATCACATCAGAATGGCCCTGCACTTATATCTAATCATGTGAGACTACATCCCACATTCATATCAGAATGGCCCTCAGTCCTAGACTAAGTATTCCTGGTAACTGACCAGGTACCTCTATTCAGAGAATGGTAATAGCCCTTATATCTGATCATGTAGGAACTAATCCTACAATCACATCAGAATGACTCAGCACTCACATATGACATGGAAGGAACCAATCCTCTCACCATGATAGAATGTCTTAGCCCTTACATCTAACCATGGAAGGAACCAATCCTCTCACCATGTTAGAATGGCTCTAGGTCTCATCATTTCCCCTTGGAGGGAACCTCGATATGGAGAACACCAAGCTTCTCCCTGAAGTACTCAAACTTCACTTTGGCCATTTCTAGCACAGAATCATGTCAGGGCTAATTACATTCAACAATAAACTGCGAGCTTTTCTAGGATGGATTACATCCAAGCAAAAACCTACAGGTCTGTTTACATCTGAGAAACCTATGAGCTTCGCCAAGATTTATGCTTAGACAACCTGTCTCACTGACTATGATAGAACTCCCTCTTTCAAGAGATCTCAATCAGGATCACATATAGGAGCTTCACTGCTCCTCTCTCCCAAATAGAAAGTGGCAACATCTTTTTCCTCAGCTATACTCAGCGCCATACAGGATTGCTTCCTGCTAAACCAAGAGATCACACCTGATCCCATACTGAAGAAACACCCTGAAGTGATCAACATAACCCTCTAGGTTAATCTTCTGATTTGCCTCATACTTTATCCCATAATTAACTGTACCCTTCAGGTACCTCACAGCATTATTTGTAACCATTAGGTGAACATGTCTCAATGTGTTCACAGCAAAGCAAATATCTGGTCTTCTATTCGTTAGGCACATCAAGGAATAAATCATCTGATGATACATCATGGAATCAATCGACTCTAATGAAGCAACACTCAATAGCTTCTGGTTCGATGCCATAGGTGTGGTCATGTCTTTGTAGTCCATCATCCTAAACCTCTTCATGATATCTACTACATACTTCCCTTGTCCACACCTCCATGCCTAGAACGTAGTGCATCATCCCCAAGTCCTTTATCTCGAACTCAGAAGCAAGTCTTCTTCTTGCAAATTTAATGAGTTCCTCTTTTCTGTTAGGAACAAGTCATCGACATATAATAGGAGCATCACTGGTCTTCTTCCTTCAACCTTGAAGCAAAGGTTGGAATCCTCTTTACTCTCAGTAAATCCTAGAGTCATCAGTAATCTGTCTGTCCTGTTGTACCATGTCGAACCTCAAGATATTCTATAGTCACTCCCTCTGAAGAGGAGCATCATACTCCCTCTATCTTCCATACTCTATGCACTAAAACATTTTGTACCTGAGTGACAAGTAGCTTTCTATGTTACTAATATTCTATGTATCCATCTAGTGTATAGACTTTCATCTTCAACATTGTAGCAAAGGTTAAGATCTTCATCAAGCTCATAATGTAAGTGTTTCAACTCCCACTGGCCGCAAATGTCTCTTCGTAGTCTATGCCTTCTTTTTGTGAGAAGCCTCGTACTACAAATCTTGCCTTGTATTCCATGATGTTTCCATCTACTGCATGATGGAACTATGAACTTCCCTTCACATATCCAAACTGCATCCTAGACATCATTCTTATTGAACTGGTCTTCCCTTTCTTCTTGGTTACTTCTTCATAGCTGGAAGGCTCTACATCAATGACGTCACTGCATTCGTCATATTATTCTTCCTCTTGAACTATCGTCACTTGTTCTTCGAAACAAGTCTCATCCTTCTTTGCTTGTAGGCGATTTTACGCGATCTTTCCTAAAAGTCAAATGCATTATTTGTATGGTTAGAAACATTTAATAAGGTATATTCATAATGAAAAATTCTTTTGTATCAAGATATATGATTATGCAACTATTTCATCCAATACAACATTCATCCATATCTCACAGAAACTTTCTAGATGCCTTCCATCTCTGCTAGGACAACATTGAGATTGTGCACTAATCCAATATGTAAGCAAAGAGGTTTCATTCTAGATAAGCAGTAATGGAGATTTGTATAGCACCATGGGCTGCTTACCCATCACATTCATATTAGTAGTATACTATCATTAATGCAAACATTCTATCATGCATAATACATCAACTAAATATAAACAAATGCATAGTCAAAACAATATCATGAAATGACAATTGAATACTTATCTTTTTTTGTTTCATGGGTAGACTCCTTCTTGAGCCTTCAACTTCATCATCTTCTTCATTCATAATAGCATCGTTTCTTATCCAAATGATAAGATGGATAAGAGGTTCTTCAAGATTTGAGTTCTTTGTATTCCTCATCACTTGAAGGATCTTCTTTAGATGGTGAGAGCTTGATCTTCAGTTGCTCCCATCTTCTCTTCTCTTATTATGAGTCGAGCTTCTTCTTTTTCCTAGAGTCTACTGAAAGTAATCACTTCCTTCTGGCACACATTCCTCGCATGAATGAATCCCATGATCCTGGGAGACCATTCAAGGTGGCTATCACCACTTCTACATTCTCCACTTCTTCTTCTACTGCTTCAAGTTGTTCTTTGATTTCAAAGACCCTCGTAAAGTATGACTGTATGGTCTTTGCATTGTGGATATTCACATTCTTCAACTGGTTTCTTAAGTTCATCTTCTGATTTATGTTCTTTCCTTCAAAGAGCTTGTTCAAGGAATCAAACATCTCTTTTGGTGTCTTTAGGGAAGACACTTGTGGTACAAGGTGATCCATGATTGAATCAATAATGATCTTCTTGGCCTTGACCAAGTTCTTCTGGTGTAAGGATTTTAGCCTCATCTCCCTCTAGAACTGGAACCTCTCTACTTATGTAGGTGTCAAATTCATTTTCTTCAGAGAGATCAAATACTTCCATGCTTGGAATTTGTTAGCTTCACCAAGATTATCATCAAGCTGATGTGATAGATCACTTTTAAATGATAACCTCAAATGAAAATAGCAAAAGATTAGATCTTACCGATTTGAGGTGTCAGTCCTAGTTCTGGAGCTGGCTGATCTAGGGTTTGTCAAAGAAACCCTAATTTTCAAAAATTGGAATCTTTCAGATCTGATTGGATAGAAATATAGAGCTCTTCAATGTGAGGTCTCCAATGTACTAATTTTCTGAAAACAGTGGAGGGAAGCTCTCGGAACAGGAAGCCCTAGTTTACCAATTTCTTCTCCAGAAATTCCTACTACTATTTATACGGTATATATGCAATTAATACTCCTCTATGTCCAAAAATTCGTATGGAGATATCCTCGCCTATCCCTATTCCAACACCACAGGTTTCATTAGAATTGGTTTCACCAATTAGGACTTATGATCATTTTCCCAAGGTGACCTGTTACAAGACTGTTCAGAATAGCGAAGTTGTACGGACTACCACATATCACTGTTTCATATTAGGAGTCTAAAAATTATACCACAGAGATTAAATTCCATACCCTTTCTATAAAATCTTCATAAGTTTCATTTGGACCTTTGTATCCCCATATATGGTAATTCTCCCCAGGTGTCATGTTTGGGGATGAATCCTGAAAGAGGATGGAACCCTAACTTGGAGGGATCATATCTCCTATAATATAGAGAATATGAAGCTGAATTTTGGATGCAATGGAAATATGGATTTTAGATTTGGCGTGTGAAAGTTTCAGCTGTTTAGCCTTCTCCAATACCGAGATATATCAAATCTACTAAAACGTATCAGTTTTGGTATTTTTGGGTTTTTCGAGCTCAGGGTCAAACTAGGGTTTGACTTTCCTGGAGTTTCACCCAACCAAAAATCTTAACCCAGGTCTCTAAAATTTGATTTTGATGAGGAGAGAGATCCTATGCTGATATCACTCAAAAATTCCTCTTCTGTAAGAAGCCCTAATTTCCAGCACCAAAAACTGAAAATGTCTAGAATCAAATTCTGCTTCGACAGAAATATGCGCCCTTCAATGGAGAATCATCCTAGAATACTTTTGCTGATGGATTGTGGAGAGAGACCCAAAATCTAAGAAGCCCTAGCTTCTATAGTTGAATAATGTCTTCTTCTCAGGTTAGCTCTGATACCATGTTAGAATTTTACCATTCAAGCTAGCATTATGATCTTAGGATCTTATCTGAGAGAATAACATGCACATCAATAAAACACAAGAGACAATGAACACAAAGAATTTCCTTGGGGAAACATAAAGGAGAAAACCCCACAAATTCCTCAGAGATAGAATCAGCACCAAAATTAAAACCCAAAAAACAGTGAGATGATCTTTCGACAGCAGTAGTCTCTCTCTTGTCCCAACAGCTTCTCTCTCACTCATGCGCCCTAGTGGGTTTGTGTGTGTGTGATAAATAGAGAGGACCACTCTCTATTTATATTCTTTCATTCAATTAATGTCCTCTCAAACATGTCAGAATCACTTAATAATTACTTACTAGAGACGACATCTCTAGGAGAGTCTAATAACCCTAGTGCCCCACAAGTTGTGGGGACTTGGCCCCTCCGACCAACAAGGAGGGTTATCCTTAACACAATGGTGGGGATTATTTCCTTGACTTACAATGAATAACCTAGGTTCAACTTCTCTAGTATATTCTAATTACCCTAGGGTCCCACAACTGTGGGGACTTAAACCCTTGATCAATAGGAGGGTTACCCACAATGACTTGACATGACTTGTTTACATTATTGAATCTCTCGATAAGCACATCATGGCATGACATGACTTCAATACATTATAGACACTTCCCAGAATAAACATCGGGGTACAATACATAAGATATACAGGTGAATACATTTTGAAGTTACAAATACATCAATACTTTGAAAGCAACTCTCTCTAGATCCTCAGCATACATTATAGATTATGGAGCCTCCAACCACATGTTTTCCTCCAAAGAATCCTTGTCTACTCTTTCACTATCAAAGGGGCCTAATATTCACATGGGAGATAATTCCCAGATTCCAGTAGAAGGAAGGGACTCAGTCAGAGAGAAGCATGGTGAGTTCAAAAATGTCTTATATGTGCCCTCCCTTGCTGCTAACTTGTTATATGTTTACTAGATGACTCCTATAGGCTCTCCCAAGAGGGTCACATCCGATTCAGACTCAGTTGAGATTACAGAAAAAACCACTGGAAAGGTTGTAGTGAAAGGTATTGCAAATCACTCTACCAAAGCTTATGAGTTTTCACACTTCTTACCTGTTTCTCCTCCTACAACTTTATTGTCTCATGCTAAAAACACTAACAAGATTTGGCATGAGAGATTTGGTCATCTCAATTTCAAATATTTGAAGCAGCTCCATAATGATAACATGGTTGAAGGTTTTCCCTCCATCCAAACTTCCGATGGAGCATGTGTTGGGTGCTTGGTAGGTAAGCATCCATAAAAGAAGTACGATGTTGGGAAGGCTTATAGACCTATGTCTACACTTGACTTGATACACAGTGATGTAGTTGGACCTATTCCCAGAAACTCCATTAATGGTTGCAGGTATTTTTCGACCTTTATTGATGATTGTTCTAGGTACTACTGGATCTACTTCATGAAACTAAAATCAGAAATTTTTGAGACTTTTAAAAGTTTTAAGGCTATGGTTGAGAACAGTTTCAATAAAAATATCATGTCAATAAGATCCGATGGAGGAGGAGAATATGTCAAAAGATGTTTCCATAATTTCTAGGAATCACAGGGGATTCGAATGGAACACTCAGTTCCATACACACCATAGAAAAATGGTGTGACTGAGAGGAAGAACAGATCACTGAAAGAGATGGCAACATGCCTTCTCCATCGAAACCATCTACCTCCTTCTCTTTGGACTGAAGCAGTAAACTGTGATTCATATTTGAAGAATAGGGTGCCCCACAAGTCAGTGGTTTGGGTGACTCCATTCGAGACACTACATGGGTATAATCCCAATGTCTCTCATATGAGATTTTTTGGTTTCAAAGATTGGGCCAAGATATCACTTGAAAAGAGAAAGGGCTTCCAAGCAAAAAGTAGCGAGTGCATTCTGCAAGGATATGTAGATGATGCACAAGATTACAAACTAATGGAGGTTTCTACTAGAATATGCTTCATTGAAAGAAGTGTCTAGTTCGAAGAAGACCAGCTGCATGATACTCCTCCAGCAGCACAGAAAGGTATAACTATTTCTCCTCTTATTTTTGATGATGATGATGATGTGCTATAGGTTTCAGATTCATATGAAGAATGTCACATACAATATGATCCTGTTATTGAGACTGAATCTCAAGAGATTCTAGATCTAGATCCAGTACCCATTCCTAATCAGAAGCCTTAACCTATATGGGCTCTAAATCTTCTTGATGCAGCTAGAGTTCCAGAAGACAAAAGAAGAACTAGGTCCTAGTATCAGAATGAGCATGCTGCACTATCCCTCACATATTCATTCTCTACAAAATGGTGCAGCAAAGTTCCAGGGTGGTTCTACATGATGATGGTGAATGATTAGATACATGGCTGACAGAAGTAGATGTTTGATCATTCCCTACCTTCACCATCCAATAGAACCAAACAGATTCATCAGTTCAGAAGTACATTGAGAGATCCACTAATGGACCATACTGCTGCATAGAGCTATAATTTTTTGCACCAGTGTTTTCCTCAAGTTATTTTTCTAAGGAGGAAGCTTATTTATTCTAAATATATCTTGAAGATTTCTATTTTTCTACTTATTTTTTAGGGGGGGGTTTCCCATGAGGTTTTCCCCTAGGTCCTCAGTTGTACTACGCATCATTTTTTATTATTTATATTCTAGATTGTATTTGGGTGACCTATGATCTTCTTACTAGGTCCCATAGTTTTCCAAGTTAGGATTTAGGGGGTGTGTTAGGATTATTAATCCTCCCTTGGTCAAATGTCTATTAGATTAATTATTGCCTAACTTAGGAACCTTAAATTAATTAAACGGGTCAACCAGTGCAATTGGGACCACTTGGCCCAATGGGGCCACATGTACCACTCATTGAAGTGTGTGGAACACTACTAGAGGTTAAATTCCACTTACTTCATGTGCATGCATCAGTTAGGGTGCATCCTCGACTAATCCCTACAAAGTTAGGAGAAACTGGGAGTCCCGACACCAACCTACTTCAGTTAGTTGGTGTTAGCATTAGTTAGTCTTAGTTAGCCCTCAGTTACAATTAGTTACTACATAGTCAGTTAGTCTAGTGCCACTAATGCATGGATAATGCATGGTTGCATGGGGAGGAGCGCTTTTTCCTACCTACCTCACTCTTAGTTGCACTGAGTTAACGAGTTGTTACTACATATTGGAGTTATTGGTGATCGGGGAGTTGTTTATTTGGACTCTGATAGTGATTGGAAGACCTTGAGTTAGAGATTCAGTTAGATAGAGTGTTATCCATTTGGAGGAATCAAATTCATTACTCATGCATTTGAATCCTACCTATGTAAACTACATTGTAAAAATGGATATTATTATGATGAATATACTATAAATTCTTGAGAAATACTTGCATATTTCCTATGTGGTTTGTCTTGTTGGATTTGTATTTTCATTCTCCATTCGATTGCTGCAACATAATCAGAACTCTTTGCTTGAAGATCTAAATGGAATTCATATTCTAACATGGTATCAGAGCCTTCTCATGAATGTTTCATGTTTGTTTCTCCTCATCGAACATCAGAAGCAGCTTAGTTTCCATAGAAGTCCCCTATGAAAATTTTCTAGCTCACGATTCATTCAGAGCAGTGAATAGGGCGTGATGGACCCTGAAAACATGTTCGTGTCTCGAGGAAAATCATGATTCTAACAGTTCTTATGTTTTAGTGTTATTTGTAATGAAATTGACAGGTGCTACGTAGCTTGAAAGAAGTATTTGCAGTCTCCCTATCGGAGAAATTATGAGTTTTCAAACTTTTGAGCCACAGATCCTCATAACTTCCAATTACCTTGATTGGAGGATTGATATGCAGCTCGCCTTGTGCAAGAATGGATACCACAAGATTATACATGGATGGGAGGCTGAACCTCATCATCCAGTAGAGCAGAACAAGTTCTTAAACTATTTTGATGAAGCATTCAGGTACTTATGTACTTATATTTCCAAATATCTCCTCTTTCATCTAGAAGAATTGAGGACTCCCAGAGAAGCCTATGAGAAGCTTGATAGCTTGTTTAACAAACAATATGAGCTTCGGGTACACATTCTGGAGAATGAGTTGGTATCTTGACATCCCAACAGTTTCGAGACTATTGAGCAATTATTCTCGAAACTCAAGTCTCTAGTACTAGAATGAAGATAGTGTGGGATAGAGCAGAAGGATGAGTAGAATGTGCTTTGAATACTCAACAAACTAGGTCCTAAGTACTCTATCTATCTATCTATGTTTCATTCCAAGTGGTAAATCTTTCCTGATTGGAAACTTCCTTCTTTAGATTTATCCTCTGAGTCCTTAATGAAGGAACAAGACAAATTGATTCGAATGGGAGTCATCCAAACTTCAAAGGATCAATCTCTCTTGGTTACTGACTCCTCCAAAGTGCAAGAAAAGGGGAAATCAAAGAAGAAGGAGCCCAAGGAAACTGATTCAAAGGCTAAACCAAATCAACAAGCTTCTGAAGGGGCCTCCGGCTCTAAGAAGAAGAAATTTGAAAAGAAGTTATGTCCATATTGTCAAAAGGGATACAATATTGAAGAACATTGTATGAGGAATAAACTTGATGAGATGTCTGCTCTTCTCAAGCAACACAAAATTGAAGCACTGATAGAAGATGCCGAAAGGTGTCATTCTTTGAAAGCAACTCTCTCTCCATCCTCAGCATACATTATAGATTCTGGAGCCTCTAACCACATGGTTTCCTCCAAGGAATCCTTCTCTACTCTTTCACTATCAAAGGGGCCTAATATTCACATGGGAGATGATTCCCAGATTCTAGCAGAAGGAAGGGGCTCAATTAGAGTGAAGCATGGTGAGTTCAAAAATGCCTTATATGTGCCCTCCCTTGCTGGTAACCTATTATGTGTTAACTAGATGAGTCATGCAGGATCTCCTAAGAGGGTCACATTTGATTTAGACTCAGTTGATATTACAGAAAAATCCACTGGAAATATTGTAGTGAAAGGTATTGCAAATCACTCTACCAAAGCTTATGAGTTTTCACACTTCTTACCTATTTCTCCTCCTAGAGCTTTATTGTCTCACGCTAACAACACCAGTAATATTTGACATGAGAGATTTGGCCATCTAAATTTCAAATACCTGATGCCACTCCACAATGATAACATGGTTGAAGGTTTTCCCTCTATCCAAACCTCTGGTAGAGCATGTGATGGGTGATTGGTAGGTAAGCATCCAGAAAATAAAAATGATGTTGGGAAGGCTCATAGAGTTGTTTCTACACTTGATTTGATACACAGTGATGTATTTGGACCTATTCCCACAAAATCCATTAATGGTTGTAGTTATTTTTTTATCTTTATTGATGATTGTTCTAGGTACTATTGGATCTACTTCATGAAACTAAAATCATAATTTTTTGAGACTTTTAAAAGTTTTAAGGCTATGGTTGAGAACAATTTCAATAAGAATATCAAGTCAATAAGATCCGATGGAGGAGGAGAATATGTCAAAACATATTTCCATAATTTCTGTGAATCATAGGGTATTCGAATGGAACACTCAGTTCCATACACACCACAACAAAATGGTGTGACTGAGAGGAAGAACATATCACTGAAAGAGATGGCAACATGCCATCTCCATGGCAAGCATCTACCTCCTTCTCTTTGGCCTGAAGCAGTAAACTGTGCTTCATATTTTTAGAATAGGGTGCCTCACAAGTTAGTGGTTGGGGTGAATCCATTCAAAGCACTGCATGGGTATAAGCCCAATGTCTCTCATATGAGAGTTTTTGGTTCCAAAGCTTGGGCCAGGATACCACTTGACAAGAGAAAGGCCTTCCAATCCCAAAGCAGTGAGTGCATTCTGCTAAGATATGTAGATGATGCAAAATATTACAAAGTGATGGAGGTTGCTACCAAAAGATGCTTCATTGAATGAAGTGTCCAGTTTGAAGAAGATCAGCTACATGATACTCCTCCAGAAGCACATGAAGGTATAACTATTTCTCCTCCTATTTTTGATGATGATGATGATGTGCTACATGTTTCAGATGAAGAATATCACATACAACATGATCCTGTTATTGAGACTAAATCTCAAGAGATTCTAGATCAATATCCAGTACCCATTCCTAATTAGAAGCCTAAACCTATATGGGCTCAAAATCTTCTTGATGGAGTTGGAAGTGGTGCTGGAGTTCTAGAAGACAAAAGAAGAACTAGGTCCCAGTATCATAATGAGAATGCTATACTATCCCTCACATATTCGCTCTGTACAGAATGCTGCAACAAAGTTCCAGGTCGGTGCTACTTGATGATGGCGAATGATCAGCTACATGGCCCATAGAAGTAGAGATTTGATCATTCCCTACCTTCACCATATGGCAGAACCAAACATAGTCATCAGTTTAGAAGTACTTTGAGAGGTCCACTAATGGACCATCATGCTACATAGAGCTACAATTTTTTGCACCAATGTTTTTCTCACGTTATTTTTCTAAGGAGGAAGCTTCTTTCTTCTAAATATAGCTTGTAGATTGCTATTTTCCTACAGATTTTTGAGGGGCGGTTTTTTCACATGAGGTTTTCCCCTATTTCCTCAGTTGTACTAAGAAACATTTTTTATTATTTATCTTCTAGATTGTATTTGGGTGACATATGGTCTTGTTACCAGGGCCCACAATTGTCCAATTTACGATTCAGGGGGCGTGTTAGGATTATTAATCCTCCCTTGGTCAAATATCTATTAGATTAATTATTGCCTAAATTAGGAACCTCAAAATTAATTAAATGGTTCCACCAGTGCAATTGGGTCTAATTGGCCCAATCGGGCCACATGTACTAGTCATTGAAGTGTGGGGAACACTTCTAGAGGCTAAATTCCACTTACTGCATCTACATGCATTATTTAGGGTTCCTCCTAGACCAATCCCTACATTGTAGGAGCAATTGGGAGTCCCAACACCAACCTACTTCAGTCGGTTGGTGTTAGCACTAGTTAGTCTTAGTTAGCCCTCAGTTACAATGAGTTACTTCACAATCACTTAGTCTAGAAAAACTAACGTATGGATAATGCATGGTTGTATGGGGAGGAGCACTTTTCCTACCTACCTCACTCTCAGTTGCACTGATTTAACTAGTTGTTCCTACATGTTGGAGTTATTGGTCATCGGGGAGTTGTCTATTTAGACTCCAATATTTATTGGGAGAACTTGCGTTAGAGATTCAGTTAGATATAGTCTTATCCACTTGGAGGATTCAAATTTGTTACTCATGCATTTGAATCCTAACTATGTAAACTACATTGCAACACCATCTATTATTATGATGAATATACTGTAAATTCTTGAGCAATACTTGTCCATTTCCCATGTGGTTTGTCTTGTTGGATTTGTATTTTAGTTCTCCATTAAATTCCTATACCATAATCAGACCTCTATGCCTAAAGATATAAATGAAATTCAAATTCTAACATGGTATCAAAGCCTTCTCAGGTAGGTTTCATGCTTGTTTCTCCTCATCGAACATCAGAAGGAGTTGGGTTTCCACATAAGTCCCCTATGAAAATTTGCTAGCTCTGGATTCATTTAGAGCAACGGAGAGGGTGTGATGGACCCTAAAAACATGTTCATGTCTGGATGAAAATCATGATTCTAACAGTTCTTATCTTTTTGTGTTATTTGCAGTGAAATTGACATGTGCCATGTAGCTTGAAAGAGGTATTTGCAGTCTCCCTTCCGGAGCAATTATGAGTTCTCAAACTTCCGAGCCACAGATCCTCAAAAATTCCAATTAGCTTGATTAGAGGATTGATATGTAGCTGGCCTTGCGCAAGCATGGCTACCACGGGATTATACATGGATGGGAGGATGAACCTCATCAACTGGTAGAGCGGAACAAGTTCCTAAACCGTTGTGATGAAGCATTCAGGTACTTATGTACTTATATTTCCAGAGATCTCCTCTTTCATATAGAAGGATTGAGGACTCCCAAAGAAGCCTAGGAGAAGCTTTATAGCTTGTTTAACAAAAAAGATGAGCTTCGGGGACACATTTTGTAGAATGAGTTGGTATCTTTACATGCTAGTAGTTTCGACACTATTGATCAATTCTTCTCCAAATTCAAGTCTCTATTACTACAATGCAGACAGTGTGAGATAGAGCAGAAGAATGAGCATAATCTCCTTTCAATAATCAGCAAACTAGGTCCTGAGTACTCTGTCTATGTCTCTATGCTTTATTCCAAGCAGGAAACTTCCTTCTTTAGATTCATTCTTCGAGTCCTTAATCAAGGAACAAGTCAAATTGATTTGAATGGGAGTCATCCAGACTTCGAAGGATCAATCTCTCTTGGTTACTGACTCCTCCAAAGCACAAGAGAATGGGGAATCAAAGAAGAAGGAGCCCAAGGAATCTGATTCGAAGCCTAAACCAAATCAACAAGCTTCCGAAGGAGCCTCCGGCTCTAAGAAGAAGAAATTTGAAAAGAAGTTATGTCCATATTGTGAAAAGGCATACCATCTTGAAGAAGATTGTATGAGGAAGCAACTTGATGAGACTTCCACTTTTCTCAGGTAGCACAACATTTCTCCTCCAAGAGAAAAGAAGCCAGATGAAGAAGCACCAACAGACAATGTCGAAAGGTGTCATGCTTTGGAAGAAAATCTCTCTCCATCCTTAACATACGTTATAGATTTTGGAGCCTACAACCACATGTTTTCCTCTAAAAAATCCTTCTCTACTCTTTCACTATCAAAGGGGCCTAATATTCACATGGGAGATGATTCCAAGATTCTAGCAGAAGGAAGGCGCTTAGTCAGAGCGAAGCATGTTGAGTTCAAAAATGTCTTATATGTGCTCTCCCTTGCTGTTAACCTATTATATGTTTACCAGATGACTCATATAGGCTCTCCCAAGAGGGTCACATTCAATTCAGACTTAGTTGAGATTACATAAAAAGCCACTAGAAAGCTTGTATCCTAAAGGTATTGCAAATCACTCTACCAAAGCTTATGAGTTTTCACACTTCGTACCCGTTTCTCCTCCTATAGATTTATTGTCTCATTCTAACAACACCAGCAAGATTTGGCATGAGATATTTGGCCTTCTCAATTTGAAATATTTGAAGCAACTCCATAATGATAACATGGTTGAAGGTTTTCCCTCCATGCAAACTTCCGATGGAGTATGTGTTGGGTGCTTGGAAGGTAAGCATCCAGAAAACAAGTATGATGTTGGGAAGGCTCATAGAGCTATCTCTACACTTGATTTGATAAATAGTGATGTAGTTGGACCTATGCCCACAAACTCCATTAGTGGTTGTAGGTATTTTCTGACCTTTATTGATGATTGTTCTAGGTACTACTGGATTTACTTCATGAAACTAAAATCAGAATTTTTTGAGACTTTTAAAAGTTTTAAGGCTATGGTTGAGAACAGTTTCAATAATAATATCAAGTCAATAAGATCCGATGGAGGAGGATAATATGTCAAAAGATATTTCCATAATTTCTATGAATCAGAGGGGATTTGAAAGGAACACTCAGTTCCATACACACCACATCAAAATGGTGTGGCTGAGAGGAAGAACAGATCACTAAAAGAGATGGAAACGTGCCTTCTAAATGGCAAGCATATACCTCCTTCTCTTTGGGTTGAAGCAGTAAACTGTGATTCGTATTTGTATAATAGGGTGCCCCACAAGTCAGTGGTTTGGGTGACTCCATTCGAAGCACTGCATGGGTACAAGCCCAATGTCTCTCATCTGAGAGTTTTTGGTTCCAAAGCTTGGTCTAGGATACCACTTGACAAGAGAAAGGCCTTTCGAGCCCAAAGTAGCAAATGCATTCTGCTAGGATATGCAGATGATGAAAAATCTTACAACCTGATGGAGGTTGTTACCAGAAGATGCTTCATTGAAGGAAGTGTCCAGTTCGAAGAAGATTAGCTGCATGATACTCCTCCAACAACACAGGAAGGTATAACTATTTCTCCTCCTATTTTTTATGATGATGATGATGTGCTACATGTTTCAGATTCATATGAAGAAGATCACATAGAACATGATCTTGTTATTGAGACTGAATCTCAAGGGATTCTAGATCCATATCTAGTACCCATCACTAATTAGTAGCCTAAACCTAGATAGGCTCAAAATATTCTTGATACACTTGGAAGTGGTGTTGGAGGTCCAGAAGACAAAAGAAGAACTAGGTCCCAGTATCAAAGTGAGCATGCTGCACTATCCCTCACATATTCACTCCATAAGAATGGTGCAACAAAGTTCCAAGTCGGTGCTACTTGATGATGGAAAATGATCAGCTAAATGGATCACAGAATCAAAGATTTGATGATTCCCTACCTTAACCATCTAGTAGAACCAAACAAAGTCATCGGTTTAGAAGTACATTGAGAGGTACACTAATGGACCATGCTGCTGCATGGAGCTGCAATTTTTTGCAGCAGTGTTTTGCTTAAGTTATTTTTCTAAGGAGGAAGCTTCTTTCTTATAAAGATAGCTTGCAAATTTCTATTTTCTTGCTTATTTTTTTAGGGGGGGGGGGGGGTTCCCATGATGTTTTCCCCTATTTCCTTAGTTGTACTAAGAAACATTTTTTATTATTTATCTTCTAGATTGTATTTGGGTGACCTATGGTCTTATTACCAAGGCCCATAGTTGTCCAAGTTAGGATTCATGCGGGGTGTTAGGATTATTAATCCTCCCTTGGTTAAATATCTATTAGATTAATTATTTCCTAACTTAGGAGCCTTAAATTAATTAAATGGGTCCACTAGTACAATTGGATCCACTAGGCCCAATGGGGCCACATGTACCATTCATTGAAGTGTGGGGAACACTGTTAGAGGTTCATTTCCACTTACTAGATGTGCATGCATCAGTTAAGGTGCCTCCTAGACCAATCGCTACATTTCAGGAGCAACTGGGAGTCCTGACACCAACCTACTTCAGTCAGTTGGTGTTAGCACTAGTTAGTCTTAGTTAGCCCTCAATTACAATCAGTTACTTCATAGTTAGTTAGGATAGCGCTACTAATGCATGGATAATGCATGGTTGCATGGGGAGGAGCGCTTTTCCTACCTACCTCACTCTTAGTTTCACTATGTTATCTAGTTGTTACTGCATGTTGGAGTTATTGGTCATTGAGGAGTTGTCTATTTGGACTCCGATATTGATTGGGAGACCTTGAGTTAGAGATTCAATTAGATACAGTCTTATCCACTTGGAGGATTAGAATTCATTACTCATGCATTCGAATTCTACCTATGTAAACTACATTGTAACACTGGATATTATTATGATGAATATATTGTAAATTCCTAAGCAATACTTGTCCATTTCCTATGTGGTTTGTCTTGTTTGATTTATATTTTCATTCTCCATTCAATTGCTGCAACATAATTAGAACTCTTTGTCTAAAGATCTAAATGGAATTCAATTTCTAACACCTGGGTGCTAGATTAGCACAACTCCCTAATTTTAAGGAACTCTTTTTAGGTTTTACCTTAATGAAAACATGTTCACCCACCTGTAACTCTTTCTGAGTTTGTTTAAGATCTGCTTGAATTTTATGTATGTCTTGTGCAACCTTTAAATTACCTTGTACCTACTTCATGGTTAATTCGATCTCCTTTAATAACTCAGGTCCTAGTATTAACCTGTCAACGAGGTTACTCCATGAGATGGGAGTATTGCATTTTCTGCCATACAGAATTTCAAATGGGCTGAATTTTGATGAAGCTTGGTAATGGTTGTTGTATGGAAACTCAACCAAGTGTGAATAGTCCTCCCATTTACTTGGGTGTTCTCTTACGTACATCCTTAACATATCTTCCAAAATATGATTTACCCTTTCTGTCTGCCCATCTATTTACGGATGAAAATATGTACTAAAATTTAAAGTAGCATTTAGAACTTTAAATAAATATTTGCAGAAGTTTCCTGTGAATTTAGAGTCCCTGTCAGAAATTATAACTTTTGGAATCCCATGCAAACGAAAAATTTGTTTCATAAATATTTCAGCAATGTTAGTAGCCTTATGAGTGGTTTTTACTACTATAAAATGGGATGCGTTGCTGAGTTTTCCAACAACTACCATTATTGAACCATCCTGGTTCTGATTTCTAGGAAAACCTGTAATGAAATCAATGTTGATTATTTCCCATTTCTAGCTAGGAACTGGTAACAGATGTAATAAACCAGTTGGATGTTGATGTTCATTCTTAACCCGTTGACAGTCAAAACATCTAGCAATATATTCTGGCAACTCATTCTTCATATTCGGCCAAAAGTAATCTTTACATAACATATTTATTGTCTTCTGATAGCCGGGGTTTCCTGAATAAGGAATTTTATGTATTTCATTTAAAATTAGAAACTTAACTTTAGGTACATTAGGTATATATAGTCTATGTTCATATAGTATTAACCCCTTTTCATTTAGACTGTAACCTGTATTTAAACTTTCAGTTACGTTTTCTGCCACTTTAGCTTGCAATTTTTGGTAATTTTCATACAATTTTACTTCTTCTTCAAGCTGATCTTCTAAATATGTTTTGTAAGTACTGATTGCTGCTATAAAATTTAATCTTACATTTCTGCTCAAAGCATCAGCTACCTTATTTTTCTTTCCTTTGATATGTTGGATCTCAAAATCATATTTTCTAAGGAAAGCTAACCACCTAGCTTACCTTGCATTTAAGTTTGGTTGATCCAACAGATACTTTAAGCCCTTATTATCCGTCATTAAAATAAATTTTCTCCCGATCAAGTGATGGTGCCACATCTTTAATGCATGTATCATGGCAGCCAATTCTAGATCGTAAGTAGCGTAATTTTTCTCATGAATTTTAAGTTTCCTAGACTCGTACACTATTATGTGGCCTTCTTGAGTTAAGACCCGACCAAGGTCATCATTGCATGCATCAGTGCATACAACAAAGTCCTTATTAGGATATGAAATTCTTAAAATCAGCGTAGTAGTTAATAATTCTTTTAATTTCTTAAAACTCTCTTCACATTTTTGATCCCATACAAATTTCTTCCCCTTCTTTTGTAGAGAATTTATGGGATTCACGATCCTTGAGAAACCCTCAATGAACCTTCGATAATAACCGGTGATCCCCATGAATGACCGTACATTAGTCACATCATTTGGGACCACCCATTCATTAATTTTTTTTATGTTATCTGAGTCAACCGAGATCCCATCTTTAGTTATTATGTGACCCAAGAATCGTATTTTATCTTTGAAGAAGTCTCATTTAGTGAACTTGGAATACAACTGATGTTCCCTTAACACTTGTAAAATGACTTTTAAATGTTCTTCGTGCTCTTCTTTAGTCTTGGAATAGATTAAAATATCATCAATAAAAACTACTACAAACTTATCTAGATATTTATGTAATATGTTTTTCATTAAACACATGAAGACTGTCAAGGCATTATTTATCCCAAATGGCATGACAACGAACTCATAGTGACCATATCAGGTTCTAAAAGGCATCTTGAAAATATCCTCATCCTTAATCCAGACTTGATGATAACTGGAACTTAAGTCAATTTTTGAAAATATTGTTTCTCCGCGTAACTGATCAAATAGATCATCTATTGGGGAAATGGGTATCTATTTTTAATTGTCATTTTATTACAATGATGGTAGTCAATTCATAAGCGTAGAGTATCGTCCTTCTTTTTAATGAAAATGTCTAGTACTCCCCAAGGAGACACACTTGGTCTTATATACTTTTTATCTATCAGTTCTTTTAATTGCGATTTTAGTTCATTAAGCTCCAGGATGTTCATCTGGTAAGGATCTTTTGAGTTAGGCACCGCACCAGGTAGCGGCTCAATAGTGAAATCCAACTCTCTTTTCAGAGGCAATCCCGAAATTTCCTTTAGAAATACATCCAAATAACCTCTCAGAATTGGTATATATTCTAATTTTAGTTTGTCTTCTTTATTAATGTGTTTTTCATTAGTTATAGTTACAACAAAAGCTTTACATCCCTTCCAAGAAACCCTTTTTAGTTGTAAGGCAAAAATATGTCTGATTGTTATTTTCATAGGGATTCCTTTTACTCTTACCATTTCTCCTTCATTATTTAAACAGGTAAAAGTTTTAACAAAAAAAATTTAACACTACTCGATGTTGTTTCAACCAATCCATTCCAATTAATACATCATAGGAGCCTAACAGAAGCACATTCAACCTTACAAAAGTTTCAAACTGATTCATAAATAATGTACAATCTTTGACAAAATCAATTGCTTTCCTTTTTGCTCCCGTAGCTAATTGAAATAGCCATGACTTTGCAAATTTCTCTACTGGTAGTTTAATTTTCTCTACTAAAATGGGAGAGACATAACTCAGGCTAGCTCTTGGGTCAATAAAAATAGAAATAGGTTTATGGTTAATCATATCTTCTACTTACACCATGGAAGTTTGATATTCAGCCTGTCTGTTTTCCAGCGCTGCATTGATTCTGGGCATTCCTCTCGCTAAATCACCAACCATTGTTTCTTCCTGCACAACATGAATGTTGTTGAAGGTCTTCTTCCTGTTAGGACATACTGATGCATAGTGAGGTCCCTGGCATTCCCAACACTTTATGGGTTCCTTATGTTCATTATTTTTAACATAGTTACTCTGATTATTTGTAAATTCTTTATTTCTTGTGATGGCAGGGTTTTGGTGTGAGTTAATTTTTGAATTACTTCCTTGAAATTTTCTGTTAGGAAGATTGCGTGAGTTATTTTGCCCAAAATTCTGATTAGGTGTGAAATTTTTCTTCCTTGAATCAAAATTATTATTAGGCCTTTTTGTTTTCCAGTTTGGCATGTTCTCCCTTTTCCGGTTCTACTCATAGCAGAAATCTTCTTTTCGCATGGCCTCTTCAAGGGTCTTGGGATTATCATATTGAATTTTGTTCTTAATATGAAAATGTAAACATCTTAGAAATCATTGAACCTTGGGTTTTTCATCAACAATATAAGGCACATATCGCAGTAAGCTTAAAAATTTACTATTTAACTCCTTCATAGTCATGGTTCCTAACCTTAGGTCATAAAATTCTTTAACTCGTTCCTCGTAATATTGCTCTGACAAAAATTTCTTTTTAAAGTACTTCTTAAAAGTGATCCAGTTTATATTCTTCTCTTTTATGCCCTTCACTCACTTAATGTCTTGCCACAAGATGTTAGATTTTCCAGTTAAGTTATATATTGCCATCCTTGCTTTTAAGTGATTTGAATAAATATATATCTCAAAGTATGTTTTCATTTTGGAAATCCATGCTTCGGCTTCCTATCATTTGTTTGTTTCGCCATTTAAAGTTGGTGGTTTAATTTTTTTGAACTCTCCAAAAATCTCTTCATAAGGCTTGTATTTCTTCTTTATAGAGCGATAATTACTCTCATTACTGTCACTAGAATTTTGATGTTTCTTTCTATGTGAATTACCATTAATTTCAGAAGAAGACTTGCTTTCAATTTTAGAGTGTTTTGACCTTTTAATCTTATGTTGATAGGACATAGTGTCAGATTCTATCTATTTATCCTTTTCTTCGGTATAAAATTTTTCCAACAGTATTTGATTTAGCTCCTCCTGAGCTCTTAGGATTCTCTCATTTTCTTTTTTAACAGTCTCCATTTCAGTTTTTAGATCCTTAACTATTTGCAGTAATTCAGATGAGTTATTAGTTATACCTTCTTTAGCAGGTTCTTTTTCAGAATTATTTTCTTTATTTAACAAGGACCTCTCTTTAGCATACTCTTCGAGTCCTTCATACCTGCAAATCTAATTTAGAAAATATTCTGTACAAGAACATTTAAAATCATAAATTAGTATCCATACTTTCTATTTGATTTTTTTGTACGTGCGTTGAGCCACTTCAGGCCTAGTGTCTTAACATGTGCTCTGATACCATATGTAACATCCTCAAATATTCATAAAAATTTAAAATTTTTCTATGGGATATTAAATCCTAAAACATAGCCAGAATGCTAGTTTAATGGTTAACTTTACTCTATTTAACATATAGTTTACAAGACAAGATATTAAGAGAAACTTAAGAGTTAATTCTCTTTTGTTAATGATAACTAAAAGGCTACAAAATTTTACTTACTAACTTGTAAGTCACCTGCTACTAACCGTATTCAATCTATATTTATTTTCAGTCTTAAATAAAATGTTTATCAAAAGTTAATGAATTTCAAATGATTGAATTCAGACCATTGGTTTGTTTATGAGAATGTGTATGATTCTGACAGTTATTTATTTTCTTACCAAAGGGGGCTTGAGGTTAACCCGAGGCTTACTTAGATTTCTGAAAGCTAATGCAGACCTGATGCTTGTAAAAGATTTACAGGTAAAAATTACTTCCCGTTTTACGATATAAGAAAATAAGGCTCAGAAGACTAATCGAGTAAGTTAGGAAAGGTCCTTATACTCTAAATATGGTATAGATTATCGAAACATAATAAATCTTAGGCCTAGAGTAGAACTATTCTTCCTAGGTAGAAATTTCGAGTTGATAGTGTAATTATTTGCTCTTAAACAAATAAGTCACATAATTAATGGTATGTAATTATCCAATATTAATTATGCATTTTAACTTGTTACTCCTAGAACTTACCAAGGCAATTACCATTTTTATAATTGCAGATAGTAACTAACTATCAATATACAACACAATACTAAGAATATAACCAATGCATAAAATAATACTATCCTAGCTAAGACTTCACAATGCATATATAAAACTATAAATTAGCTTGATGCTCCAACATACAAAAATATGATTTGTTTATTTCTTTTTGCAAAGGTAATAGTATTGTTATCATTGTTTGTTTTAACAAATATAAAAGTTTACAACTACCATATGTCGCAGGGTTATGAGCAGGTTAAACTATATCAACATACAAAGAATTTTGAGGTTAGTGGAATCCACATGTTGGTTGCTCATTAGATGAAGGGTTTTGGCATTAAACCCTATGCACTTACATTCAAGTTGCCCTAAACACGTTTTTTGCTTCCACAGTTTGTTGTTTTTGGGAAGGAGGAGCAGATTGACAGGCCCTCAGCCTTCTAGGGTCTCTGCAAAAATTTTGTTCTTGTTTTGGTGGTGGCTTTCTCAAATCTCTGCAATAAAAGTCACTCTTTGTCTTGGTTGTTGCGTTAGCAGGCTTACTACTTGAGTTTTTCACCGTTAACATTTTTGTCAAGCTCGACCATGGTGTTAGTAGCTTTACAGCTCCGTTTCTTTGCCATTACTGTTTCTTCGAGCTCGGTGTTTAAACTGGTAAGTGAAGAGAATCTCCAGTGTTTTTTTAATTTATACTAAGATATTTACTGAATAGTTCTAAATGGTTTCTTAATTGATGGCAGGTAGAAATACTTGGCATCGCACAGTCGAGTGCTAAAGGCGTAGCCCTGAGCTGAAGAGTGTGAGCAATAAAGGCTTCGGGTAAGCCTCGGTCTCAACCCTGGGGTGCCTTTCATTGATTGTATTTGTAGTGATGTCGATGGTATATGTAGTCTGATACTACGGTGTTCATACTACTTGCAGTAGATTAATGTTTTGCTTTTGAAAATGGTGGAGACCATAAGGCTGTCCTTGGTGATAGCCCTTAGGGGTTTGTAAAAGGGCTATGACTCTTGTAATAGTGTTTGAGGGTAAATGTAAACTGTTCCGAGGTTTTTAAAGTTGTTTGTCTAAACTATAATACATTATGTGAAGCTTCCTCGACCTTTTTGCTCAGCGCTGTTACTCTTTCGTGGATATGAATATGTTAAGGCATTTTTGTTTTTTAACAAAGTGGCAATTGTAAAGGTTAAATTATTGATAAATTAAGTCCTTGTTTCGGTATGAGAGATTTCATCCAGAGTGTAAATAATTGTTAGTATTGTCTTGCATTTTTGTGTCTTTCTGAAGCATAGTGTAATATGCTTGGTAAAGAGTTTTATGCTCTATCAACAACTTGTTGTAATTTCTACTATGGCTAAGACTAGGTAAATCCATTTGGAAAATTAGTTATTGTAATTTTATTTGTTAATGTGGTACTGTAAATGATTAACCTAGGGTTTGGTTTTGAAATTAAGAGTTTTGATTATTTTAGGTTATCTTTATAACTTCGATTTTTTTATATAATTATATAAGTAGTAGTTAGATTTTTTATAGTTTTCCTTTTAAAATGGAGAAGCTGGAATCTATCCTATTTCATAAATAGGTTTTGTAAATGATTATGAAGATTTATTTTTAAGAGTAGGTTTAGAAGAACAATTTACAAATATTAATAATAATATTAGGGTTATACTGATTATTTTCAGTTTGTTTTCCTAAGTATTTAAGTTACTGTAATACAATAGATGTTATAATCTTAATCATTTTCAGTCTATTGTCTGTTCATCCTGAAGTTACTGTGTTAGATTTTTAAAAGAAACAATTTGAGGATTAACTTGTGCATTAATTATTATGATATAACTAGAGTAACATTGGTTATATTATAGGTTTTACAGTATTAAAATAATGATTGGTTTATTTCTTTACTAAGTGTAAATAATTAGGTTATAATACTGTAATTATTAATGCACTATACTTAACACAGTTCTATGGCTGCATGACAAAATCTTGCTATGAAATACTTTGTGTAAAAAGTTCTTAGAGGTTTTTGTATAAAATTTTTAAGTCCTAGATATGGATTTTTTATGATTTCATAGCTGGAAAAATAACAGTAAAAAGTTTCCAAAATGAACTGAGTTACTTGAAGATATTGAGGGTAACTTATTAGAGGAAAATATTTTTGATTTATTTCTATGGAGACTCTACAATTCAATAATAGCTCATATTATTTTATACATAGATAATCATTCCTATCTACAGCTAAACAATCCTTCTGTACTAGAGTAGTTCATCGTAAGATGAGTGGAAAAATACAAAAAGGAAATTTTACTCATCATTCCATCATTTCTAATTCTAGGTTCATTTATTCATTGAATATTATACAAGTAAATTTTCCTAATTAAGTGTAGACTTAATAGAAGATTCCTAGTATTTAAGCATTAATAGGAAATATAAACATGAATGCTTCATTCCAGTAATTTTCTTAAACATACATAAATAAGATAACACAATGGAACTTGGTAATTTATAGAAGAGACAAACAACCCAAGGAGCTCGTTCCACCCAACATTTTCCCAAAGATAGCTCAAATTCTTGTCTTAGGACTGCAGTGCCTGTCCACTAATCCACCATGATGATTGTAGTGTGTGAAGAAATGGGATTAAATACCCTTGCAATTCAACAAAAGTATGATACAGTAGTACTTCTGCCCTCAGCAGTAACGGACTCAGCTATCAAGCTGCACTAGTTCTGAAAGTAGTCTTAACACTCAAACCACTTCTAACTTTCCCCTCATCGAATCTCTTTTGCTCCTTTCTCAACTTCATAAATTTCAAAAGGTAAAGAATGAACAGCCTCCTACTGAATTCAATAGATAGATATATGCATGCCTAGGTCTTTTTGGTTAGTTTTTCAATTAATGAGCCACCTGCTCTGTTCCACTTTCTTGGGGAACATGACCACAAAATTAGGGAAGTTTCCCCTTGTAACAACTAGAAGTGGTTGAGGATGCTACCACGGTGTCCATTTTCTCTCACCCCAGTCTATTGCTCCTAGTGGGTCAGTGGACACTTATTCAACAGCCTCCTTAGGCTATTTGTCTTGTCTTTTATTTATTAAATAATAAAATATTCAACATAGTTAATTATAGTCATCCTTGACCCCACATGGTCAATAGTCATAAACTTTACAATAAAAGTAAAATATAATGTTTTCTTAAATATAAAATGCTATTGAAATTGGGGTACGTGACACATTTATACTTTGAGTAATCCTTCTTCTTCTTCTAGAATTTCTTCTTTGAATGCTTATGATTAATCTTCTTGAAGTTTGATTTTTTTCTTCCTTTAGTATGGGTAGCTAGAGCCCGACCATCTTCTCTAAGGGGAGCTTCTATATTGGCTTCTCTAGCTTCTTCTTTTATACACTCTTCCCATACTATGTCAAACTTCATACTTTCTTTTCTGGCACACAGAGTCTGGATGAATGAGTCCCAAGGTCTAGGAGACCATTGAGAGCAGTCATAACTAGTTCATTCTCATCAAGAGTGTCTCCAATAGCACTTAGTTTCTATTTGAATTAAGATTCCCTTGTGAAGTAATCTTGAATAGATTCTCTTTTTCTCATCTCCGTGCCCTTCATTTGAGCTCTCAGGTTCATCTTTCTATTGATGTTCCTTCCCTCATACATTCTGGAAAGTGCATCGTACATTTTTTTAGGTGTCTTCTTGGATGACACTTGAGGGATCAAGTGATCCTTAATAGAATCAACAATAATACTCATTGCCTTGATTAGGTCTTGCTTATGCTTCTCCTTAGCTTCATCTTCTTTAGGTTCTGCAATATCATCCTTGATGTACTTCTCAAGACCATTCTCTTTTAGAATGAGACCAATCCTATACTTACAAGCTAGAAAATTTTCTAGGCCTTCCAATTTGTCCTCAAGCTTAGTGCTTGGGGCCATCTTGTCCATTAGGTCACTCAAAAATGAAATTTCTAAAAACAGGAAGTTGAACTTACTAGTAGATGTGCTTGAGGGAGGCGAGTTGTTTGATCCAACTACTTTCTAGAGATCCCAAATCTTAGTCTTTAGATCCTACTTGCAAGGTTGCAGCACTGCAAACATTCTGGTTCTGTTTCACTGTAGTTTTCTGGTTCACTTCCAAACTAGGGTTTGTCCTTCCCAGAGATCCAACCACGCAAAAAATTCGATCTAGGTCTGAATAGATGTGCTCTAGGAGGTCACAAATTTCTATGCAAGCGGATCTTAAAACTCCAACTTTTGCAGAAACCGCAATTTCTTTCGGAGAGGGAGGAGAGAGAATTTTACATTGTAAAAGATACTCTAATCAGGTTAGCTATCATACCATGTTAAGATTTCATATGCTAGACTAGATTCAATGGTGTTCAATTCAAAATCATAGCAGTAGCATATCCAGAATCACTAATAGAAACACACTCACAATATAGACACAACAATTATCATGGGAAACCCTCAAGGGGAAGAAAACCCAACTNTCTCTCTCTCTCTCTCTCTCTCTCTCTCTCTCTCCTATACACTACTCAAGTGAGTGGGTCTATGTTCAAATAAGAACCAAAACTCCTATATTTATACATAATGAGTCAACTGACTTTTACCCCAACCAAGTCAGCCCCACTAAAATGTGTGGTCTAACTTCTCATGGGAAGACTCAAAACAATATATTATATTATTTATTAGGGTGCTAAATACCCGACACAAGTGGAGGATTTTCCTCATGACTCTATGATGACCAAATACAATAGTAACACCTCGCTGGAGGAATAATAACATCTCCCTTGGGTTACACCAGTAAAATACATTTAGAATATCCGTTGAAGTAACAATATTTCATATATATATATATTAATTAATGGGCGCTTTTCTAAAATACAGGGGGAATAATTCTGAATACTGTTGTCAACTTCTATTTGAAGCTATTCTACTTGAAAGATTTCGTACCAAGACCATCTTCTCTTGGATTCTAGAATACCAACAACATGGAAGTAGGCCTCAACACAATTTAAGAATTTGTTTGCAAAGATGGAAGTTGAAAATTGAATAGAATATTTCTTGTTTTAGTTTCTTTAAATGCATTTCAGAAAATTGTTAATATATATATATATATTTGAAAATGATGCAGTGTGTAATGAAAGGAAAGAAGCACAATGATTGAGCAGGAATATATTTGGAAAAGACGCAAAATCATTTTACTTCTTTCTTTTCTTTAAATGCATTTCATAAAATCGTTAGTATATATATTTGAAAATGATGCAGGGTGTAATGAAAAAAAAAGAAGCAAAATGATTAAGCAAGAATATATTTCATTATTCTAGTCCAATCCTTGGGACCATCATCATATGGGTTCATTAAAGCTCCACCTTCACCTTAATAATCACCTATGAAATCCTCTCAATATTCAGCAGTGGCAGACTCTGAAGTAATTTTCTATTTCAATTTTATGGAAAAAAAATCGTTGTTTTTCGACTTTTCATTCTATACATTTGTTTAGAATGTGTTACCATCTTCACCTTGCAATTTTTTTTAGATCGCTTTACCATTTTTACATTGAAAAGAAATTAAGATGCGATCTGACCATGGATTTAGGATTGAATGGTTGTAACATAGTTTTGAGAGAAAGAGGAGAACACTGCAGGATGTGATTTAAGGAGTACTAGAATGATATTTTTTGCACTTTTGGTACACAAACACACCCAAAGTTCGATTCGAGCACATTAAAAGAAAAAAAAGTAACACTTGGAACAAATAAATGGTTAAAAAATCCCTAGAAAATCATTTATGGGTTTTAAGAAGGTGAATGACATATGCGTTTGCAAAGCCAATAGGCATTGCAGCCATCCACAACATAATCACGGGGTTTCATTAACATTCTAGTTTTAGTCATTACAATCCATTGGCAGGTTGACTTGAGATTGGGTTTATGAACAATGGATCCTTTGCAGATGATTGTTATTTCCTTCAATCCTGAAAAGAGGAGGCATATTTTCTGGAGAGCAATGGAAGCGATGCAAAATGTCAAAGTAGATGTTGTTTTTATTTGTAGGGAAAATATATTCTCGTTAAACAAAATCTCTTCATCTGGATATGCCATTGTGATATTAGCTTCTAATTATGTTCTATCACATGGAATTCAACCACACACATGATATGGAAAGGAAACATAAAAATATAAGGAATTACACTGCCAAAATTTAAACATTTTAAATAGGTTTCAACCTCGCTGCCTACTGTAGGGCTCACAATTCAATTTCTTAGTTTCTCTTCATGTATATATCTGTCTTCATGTTATATATCTATGTTATAATTGCATTGTTGTATATTTATGGGTTGATATTTTTTCTTATTGTTTATTCATCTTCTTTCTTTCTACCTACAAACAAAAATGTTTGGGAAGGATGTTAGTGACAATTATGATGCATCCTTTATCATGTTAAAGATTAATATTATGATGCATACTCGAGGAATTCCACAACCTGCAACACTTAAAACAAATTTAGACAATTTTTTCTCCATAAGCTAAGGCCGGTCGCCTTGCGATAACCAGTTCAGTCTGATCTTGCTCTGTTCAACAAGCATGTTTGTTCACTGTAATCTATTTTATTTTTCAGTTGAAATTAAACATCTTTATTTGAATTTTATTCTGCAATTGAAATCTAAGCCGAAATTTATTTCCTTTGCTTCTTATGCTTTGTCCAAACTCGTGATCGGGTCCTCAAAACAACTATACACGAGTCATCCATGTCAACGTTTTGGGTATTATGTGTGGATGAATACAAGCAAAGTGGCCCTCTGGACACTAATAACCAACATGTCGTTCAAGAATCAACAATCAGTATTAAAAAAGCATACATCAAGTTAGAAATTGAAAGGTGTCCCACAAATGCAGTAGGTTTCAATAAAATTATGAGTTGGGTCTTCCAACATTCCTCCCCAATCCTTCGGAAACATTGTAAGCACATTTATTAATAAAAAAATTACAAGTTATTTAAAGCACACAATCCAAATAATTAAAAAGAAGATGAGTTCATCAATCTTTGTGGTGTTTTTTTATTAATAACTATCAGGGTTTGTATTATTAACCTTATGTAGTTCAAAATCAATGAGCTCATCAATATTTGTGGTGTTTTTTTATTTATAACTGTGAGGGTTTTTATTGTTAACTTTATGTGACATAATGGTTGTCAATAAGTACCATACTTTTGGAATGCATGTCAAAGTGTTTTTTGGTTTTTAAATATGCATGTAAATTCCATACTTTTCAAAATATTTCAATGAGGTTCATTATATTTTGAATACACTTCTAAGGATAAGGGTGATTTTTACTATTTCGTATATGCAAAGTATGAAGTTATTTATATTTGGGATCTCAAAATATTTCTATTTTAAATGAACATTTAAAAATACATGTGTTTGGTATCATTATGAAGATGTAAAATATGAAGTTCTTTATATTTGGGACACGTTTTAAAATAGATATATTTAATATTGGATCAAAATGTTAAATACTTTGGTTTGGTGTACAAGTATTTTATCTTAATAAAAAACTAGGCCATATATTTATATCTTCATATGTTTTAGATTAAATTATGATTAATATTCAAGAGTTTATTAGGTACAACCATGGTATACTAAATTGAAGTCCATTTTAACAATGTATACACATTATTACTTTCTTTTGCATTTTTGACTTGAGAAAATAGGTATTAAGAATATCAAATAAAGACATTAATATCATGATTTTCATAGATGCTAATTTAACTACTCCTTCAACACTAATTAGGTTGTCAATGGCTTAGTTACAATGCATGTGAACTACTATCAAGTGCGTTCAATCACTTTGGAAAGTACATTGTCATTGGAAAAGTAATGAATTTCATCATTCATCATCATGGGAACGAGTAACATAAAAATAAAAAGTATGGTCCAAGAAACACATTACAACTATTTACTCATCAACACGCTCAACAAACACATGCTTCTATCTACCAATCTAACCTTGACAGGTATATGCTGCCATGAAGCCTTGTTCACATTAGCATTTTTAGGATATTCCAAAGATGGATAATAAATATAGTCTTTCAAAATATTACAAGTTTGATGTTGTTAAGGTCGTATTCATTTATTTGGTATATTTTCAAATTCGATGCATCCTTTTTTGTTATCGACAAGAATCATCATGGTTTACTTTTCATTTATTTGGTATATTTTCAAATTCATTGGATTATGGTTTTGTTATTCTCGATATTCTCATGGCAGATGCAATGAAAATTTGTTAAAAGTTCTTCGCCATTGGATTCATTCTGTGTTGGTTGATAGGTAGAGTATAACCATACAATGCAAATGAACTGATATTTTTGATGATGTTGGGTTGAAAATTTAGTTAATTTATATAATTTTGTTAGATAATAAATACAAATATTTATGAATAATTAAAATAATTTTGTTTAATACGACTTATCATTTATCAAATTAATTTACAATATTTTGATTTTTTATTTATAATTATAAAAATGATTACAAATATTGAATGAATTTCTTTTACATGAGAGATAATATAATATTTTTTTATAAAAACTTAAAATAATTTTAAAAAAATTGAAATCTTCACATTTAATACTTAATCACATTGATATCTATAAAAATATCTATATGCATAAAAGTATTTATGGAAATAACAAATGCATAAACTATTGATTGATATAACAAAGGTGGAAACATAAGCCACTCATTACTTCCACATCTAATTGTTTTTTTTAGTTGTATATTTGTATTTTTGAGAAGGTGATTAAGGAGACAACTTTGGTTTACATTAATTGAAGATATGGATAACTATGATATTGATTTTAAAATATTTGAAACATTATGATATTGAACAATTTCTTTGAAATTGAGAGAAAAAACATTGAGAGATTCTTCAATCTAATTTATTGATGGGATATTAAAGCTTGTACTAATGAGAATGAGCTTTGAGAATAGTCATTCCATGATCTTATCATATGCATTCAATAAATCCAATTAAACCACCAGGTGACAATATTTTGGATGCAAGAACTCAAAGGTTTTTTTGGTTCACACAATTTTATATATGAAATTGTATACTATAAAATATAAAAAAGTCATAAAAGGAAGAAGGTGTTTTATGTATGAAAATTTATACAATAAAATATAAAAAAGTCATGGAACAAAGAAGGTGTTTCAATTTTAAGAATAAGTGCAAAAATAAAAATGACGTTTAGATACTTAAAAGCTTAAATGAGTGTAATGAGAAACTCAAAATCGTATTCTTTCGAATTTCATGAGAATATTTTAAGGAATCAGCTCTTGTATTTAAAGAATGAAACAAATGCTTCTTCTAATTAGGCTTGCTATAGAGGTGCTCTAGTTTTTTCAACTCTATTTTAAACTTGTTCTTACAATTCTTAGTTAGCATCAACTATTCAAGGTAAAAAAAATGTTTTAGATAAAGTTTAAGGACCTATTTCCCAACCCTTCACCCAAATAGCTATTGCTACCATGTATCCACAAATAAAGCAATGGAAACGTGGGGGACATTTCCACTTCATTTCTCTTGTTTATATTTAGATGTATCCAATTATTATTTCTTATATTGAGATGCACCTAATTATTCTCCTTGTAATTCCTCGTACATGAATTCATTGTCTAAAAACAACCAAAGAGAAAAAACAAAAAAAAAGTCATTTGACAAACTTGCAAATGCTTCAAAAAAGTGACAAAATAAACTTAAAAGACAAACAATATAATAGACATGCCTATCCTTAAACCTAATGCAAACAAAAATATAATATCCTTCCATGTAAGAAACTGACAAACTTGCCAATGCTTCACAAAGTAACATAATAACCCTAAAAGATAGAGAATATAATAAACATACATCTCCTTAAATGTAATGCAATGTAAAATATGATATCAATTAATATTAAGAAAACTTTCATACCAATAACACTTATCTTCCTTTTCCATTCTTTAATCTCAATATACCCATATTAACCTTACATGAATCTTATAGTTTTTCAACCAAAAAAAATACCATCACCTTTTAGTTTTTTCACTTTGAAGAAAAATTAAACATCACCTTTTGTACATTGGTAAAAAAAAATGCCACTCTTCACTAGTATGAAAAATGCCACTCTTGACTGGTACGAAAAATGCCACAATGGAGATACTGTTGTTGTAACAGCTATTAACAGAGCCCGGTACAATCCCACTCTTCACTGGTATGAAAAAGTCTTTGTACCCTCCATGAAACTATTTGAGAATAGTATATTCTACATGTAGATTATGAGACTTGTCGTTGATTATGTCATGCACGGCGTGAGGCAGTTGCGTACAGGGTGGGCCGATGGACCAACATATATTACACAATGCACCATTCAACGAGTTGAAAGCTTTACATACAGATTCACCATCCCTGTGGTGGCATGTGTTGAAGAGAGTAATCTCACCGTGGTTAGGTTAGAGAGTTAGGTAACCCACAACTGTATTTACCTAACTATGGTATACATCCACAGTAATATTGTTTTGTACTTCCTACTTAATCACATATCTGAATAATGAGAAGGCAATCTATCTCATGTTTCTTTTGCTCTGTTTTCTTCTCTTTCACATGGTATCAGAACCTAGGGCTTCATCCTTTCATTGTTGGGGTAAGCCTTTTCACAGAGTGGAAAGCACTCTATGGAGCTCAGAAACCTCTGGCCTATGCATTCTCTAGGTGGCACAACAGATCCGCTCCATGACATAGTGGCAGATATATTTCCGTTTCTCCCAGATCTGCACAATTTGAACACAGATCTATTCGGCAATTTTACCAATTCTCCTAGATCTATTGGACAAGAAGACTCAACAGATCCGTACAGAGCAGATCCGCTCCATCCGTTCATAACAGAGCCATCCCCTTGCAGAAGCCTCCATCGCTGTGTCCTAGAATCTGGTGGATTTTTCCCTTGCGTGCGTCTATATCGATGTTGTGGATCTTAGCTACTGAACTAGAGATCAGTAAGTTTGGGGCTGCGATTTGAGAATGTATCCAATGTTTGGATCAATTTTTTGATTTTTATTTTTAATCTACAGATCACCAAAGTTTGTGTGTAATTGTAGATTGAGTTTTGTTAAAACAATGTCTGCAAAATGATAACTCCATTGTTGCATGGAAACCTATGGGAGACGTTTTCCCAGATCTGAGTTTTAGGCTTGCTACAGCGCTCTCTTTAACCCTCCTGAATCCGATTTCGCACCTCTGAGTAGGCATTATCTGTTGATTGTGGGAAAGGGAAATCCAATTCCCAAGAGCTCCGTTATCTCTGTAACTTGATCTGGATTCTGGAATTGCGGGTCACTTTCCATTGGGTAGCGTGGTTCATTATATTCTTTTGTATATCAAAGGGACTCGATCCTTGATCTGGTATAGATTGCAGGCTCTGATTGGAGGACGCTGGAGTAGCCGGTCCCATTCCACTCAGCAAAAATCGCAGGAGTGCCCTAGCCTCTAGATCGGGCATCGTGATTGACAAAGCTCTTCAGATCTTTGTTTGTATCTATCCCACGAACACCATCGTGATCATGAACTGAGGCCAATCCAGTACTCGATTGAAGGTTCTTGAATCTGATGTCTTTGATTTGTTGTCTCTGCATAAGTAGTTCTCTGAGAGATTTAACTAGAGGACTTCTGCAAAGCATTGAATAAATCGCTCACTCTGCTTTCAAATGCTTCGAGATCATCCCTGATGAAGCTACCATAGATACTCTGTACTGGGAGATCAGTACTTGCACAACTCTCAATAATGTATTCATAAGAAAGCGTAGTGAAGTGCAACAGCATCAAACATCTATGCAAAGAACTTGAAGCGGAATCGAACCTGGCCTGATCAGAGGCCCGCAACAAGCTGTGAGAGGTATCATTATTTTTTTTAATAAAAAAAAAGAAGTCAAGTCAGATCTGCTTACAAGAAGCACATAGTTGGAGCGCCCACCAAATCAGCCTTTCATTTTAGATTTGCTGCCTTCTCTCCATTTATCACAATTGATCGAGACTGGTACGATTGTGATCTAGATCTATTCTTGAAGATGGTGCTACCAAAAGTAGTCCCAGAAGAATATGAACAGGTAAGAAATATCTTAACACTAGAGGGTTTATGGCAGACCTTCAATGGAGATGAATATGATACATGGGTAATTAAAGTAATTAATATGTTAAAATTACAAGATTTGTGGCACTTCATAGCTGAAGAGTATCCCATTGATCCAGAAAAGTTTAATGTTTTCACAGAATTTGAAAAAGAAAGAAGGCAAGTTGTTGCCTTATGTCTCATACAAGACAGTATAGACTCTTCCTTATTTCAGTACATTGTAGAAGTTGATACTCCAAAGAGAGCATGGGATACACTGAAAGAAGTCTTCAGTGAGGAACCACCAATAGAGGAAGATTACTTTGTAAGTAAGGCAAAGCACCTGGAATCCCACACTAAAGTGGAAGACAGTGAAGATGACTATGTCCATGAGGCAACTAGTGATCATGTAATCCCAACAAAGGATGTTGATGACAACATAGAAGCTGCAATAGTTGCTGAGGATGAGCAACAACCAGCTGACACCATCACAAAAGAAACAACATTATGCAGTCCACCCCAAAACCAGAAAACCAAAAGTTTGAGGGAGATCTATGAGCAGGCTCCTTATACTGATGAGCATCTACAGTATGCTCTCTTTTCTTCTCAGCCCACATTTTTTGAAGAAATCATGAAGGATGCACAATGGATACATGCAAATGAAGAAGCCAATGAGAATGATCAAGTAGTTGTCATTGATGAGCAACACCAAGATGTGAATGCTCTCCAAGAAAAGCTGAAATATATTCATATTTTTTCTAACAAAAATGTTGAGTGTACAGGTAAAGATGACAACCAGAAGAATCATGTTGAAACAGAAGATAAAAACTTTCACTATGTTCCAGAAGAAGAAGATCAACTACTTAGCATCAAGATAGAGAACACAAAGAAAAAGAATTCCAACTACACTTCAAGGAAGAAAGTCAAGCTGAAGTTTTTTGAATGAAATGTAAGCCTAGCTGAGACATAGACCAGCAGGCATCTTTAGGCATAGACAATGTTGATAATGTACTCCCAGTGGAGATTAAAGGGGTGTGTTGAAGAGAGTAATCTCAGCATGGTTAGATTAGAGAGTTAGATAACCCACAGCCGTATTTACCTAACTGTGGTATTCACCCACACTAATATTGTTTTATACTTCCTATTTAATCACATCACATCTGAATAATGAGAAGGAAGTGCTCTGTTCTTCTCTTTCACAGCATGCTCATATCTCATGGCATATGGAGCTATAGTAATCTATCCTAAGAGAGGAAGCTTTTATCCTTTTCTTAATCCCCAAGTCGCCAAGTCGAAATTCGTATTCTAATAGGTGATGAGTTGAATTAATGAGATTCAGTACAAAAATGTTTGCAGCTCTAATGTTCATATTGATTCAAATTAATTAGTAATAACTTTGTTTTTAAACAGAATAATGGTGCGCGCCCAATATATCAAACGCGTTCACCATAAATGGACAGCTAGGGGACCTGTATCCTTGCTCCGCACAGGGTATGAAGTGCTTCAGAAAAAGTATATAAATTGTACTGTTGTGTTGAAAAAATTACATATAAATCAAAGGATTTTTTGTTCCATGGATGCATAAACGTTTCGTGTTTTTGTACAACGGAAAAACCTACCTTCTGCGAGTCATCAACGCCACACTCAATGACGAGTACTTTTTCAAGATAGCAAACCACGAACTTACTATCGTAGCGTTGGATGCTTGCTATACTAAGCCATACAAAATGGATGTAATCGCTATTGCTCCAGGCCAGACTGTTGATGTTCTTCTCACTGCCAACCAGCCTGTAGGCAAATACTATATGGCTTCCCGAGCATACAACACTCAAACAACCGACAATTTCGATAATACCACAACTACTTCCACTTTACAGTACGTTGGAGGTCAGAATTATAGGCGTCCTATTCCTCCTAGGCTTCCATTCTACAACGACACTGCAATTGTAACTAGATTTAACAGTGGACTCAGAAGCCTAGCTTCCAAAGAACACCCAGTAGAGATTCCGTAGAAGATAGATGAAAGCCTCATCTTCACAGTTGGACTGGGATTGCTTCCATGCCTCCCGGGGAAGATCTGTGGAGGCCCCAATGGCACAAGGATTACAGCAAGTATGAACAACATACCCTTTTCATTGCCCAAGATAGCCTTGCTGCAAGATGCTTATTTCGGCATCAATTGTGTCTTTACCACAAATTTTCCTCAGAGTCATCCCGTTATATTCAATTACTTGGCGAAAAACATACCTCGAAGTCTTTGGGATCCTATTTCCGGAACAAAACTGAAAGTTCTTGACTTCAATTCTACAGTACAAATGGTTTTCGAGGTAACGAACATCTTCGTGGTTGATAACCATCCAATGCATGTTCATGGTTATAGCTTTTACGAGGTAGGAAAAGGCTTCGAGAACTATAACCCTCGAACAAATCCTCTTAAATTTAATCTGGTCGATCCCCTGAAGAGCAATACCTTAGACGTTCCAGTGAACGGATGGACATCCATTAGATTCAGAGCTGACAATTCAGGTACTTGAATTCATTTGTAATTTCATATTATAGATTCTCATACCACTAGCAATTCACAGATTCAAGGTATTAAAAATTGAATGAATGAAGTATTGTTGTGATGTTTTGCACAGGAGTGTGGTTCGTTCATTGCCATTTAGACGATCATTTATCATGGGGACTGAATATGGCGTTTCTAGTGAAGAACGGTCGCGGTTATTTGGCAACACTGGAGCCTCCTCCTCCAGACCTTCCCAGGTGCTAGAGAATGCAAATCACATCAACTGGATCATGTGAAAGGCACTTGGGTTTCTTGAAAAAGTCAGCCCATAAGAGTAAAGGGTGCTCTGTTTCTCCTTCTATTGCGTGGTTTGGTGTGACTCCATTCTATTGGATGGCTTAGTGTGACGTTAGGGTTTGCGTGACTTTAGTGTCTGTCTGTTTTCTCCGTTAATAACGGGCCAACGATATCAATGCGTGGCATGACATCAGCATTCCAATATGCGTTTTCTCTGTACAAGGGTTTGTTATTTTTAATAAGCTCGGCCATTAGGGTGAAGGTTAGATCTAGACATCGTCTAATTCATGCCATGGATTAGGCCAGTCAAATGAAGCCAATATTCATTCGGGTAATCTTTACGGATAGCCTCTACTGTTTGTAGCAGATGTTCTATTTGAGATTCATCAAGGTGAGGGTCACTCTCATCTACAAACTTGTTTAAGAGTTCACAACATTCCCAGATACTCGTAACATCTTTGTCAAGCTTACCATACTGTTCACGCTTGCTTAATACCTGCAGCCACAAAAAATAAAACGACAAAGTGGATAACCAAACTCCATAAGCAGCTAAGTTGACAAGCAAACGTGACCATCATAACCGACTCTGCGCTTCCCGCGAGATCCAACCCGCCATTGAACGCAACATAAAGAAACTTTGAGAATATTTCCATTTCAAATAGTTTGGGCTCCCTATGCTTATTGATGATGTGCTCTTTTAATTATCTTTCGAGATTAGTTGGTTTTATAGAATAATTTAATTCATTCATTGCAATGCCCCAGGATTTGCGTGCTCGGAATATTTAGATCTCATCGAACACAAGGGATTTTGAGACTACGATCTTCTGATATCTCAGAAGAAATGACCTACAATCGACTATAAAAAATGACCTACAATCGACTATCAATTCAAGTGGGTCAAGATCTATGATATCAGAGTTACGATGCAGTCGAGATCTTGTGCCTGAAGTTCTCTTCATGCAGGCGATATTTTTCTACATCTTTGGCTCTTGGATTGAGATCAGTGTAGAGATTTAGAGTTATATTGTTGCAGGGTTATGAAAAACTTCAATGTAATCGTTGCTCTGTCTTAGGCACATCTATGATCCAATTCTGTCCTTCAAAATGCAGTTTCTCATATGGTTATGCTCCAGAGGCCATTGTTTCAACAAGCATAGTGTATTGCAACTTGGTTTTTTATGCATTAATTTATAAGCCTATTCTTCTATATAATGTAAGAATACTTAAATTTAAGGGAAACAAACAACTTACATAATCATAGGTCTGGTTGATGGGATTAATTCTGTAAAACTCTTGCACACCAGCCTGCCTCTGGCTTTCCTTTTCATAATCTCTATTAAGGTTAAACTGTTCCGCTAGATTTTTAATTCAAAAGTTATGCAACATTATAGCTGGTAAAATGCTTTGATATGTAAAACCTAGCAAAGAAAATTAAAAATGGTAGGTAGGGTTTCAAAACCTGAAACCATGACCAAAGGTATTGTTGTCTAGTGTGACAAAATCCCCATCCAATTGAAGAATGTCCAACTCTGATGGGCCGCCCCCATTCCCCATCTTCTCTTGAGGGATGGTTTGAGTTTGGTTGACCTCATCTCCCTCTAGGAGGGGCTATGCAAAATGACACCAAAAAAGAAAAAAAAAACAGTAGATTGCTATTTATTCATAAATACCAACAAATTTTGAGTAAACAGAGAGGGAAATTGTTGATTTGAAAATTGCATTGCATGAGAAGGCGATCACCTTGTACAATAACTGCCAATTGGAATTGAATTACGCCTCTCTCTAAACTATGGTTGATGGAGAAGTCCTACAAGATAAATATATCATGTTCTACATATTATTCCAAGATAATGAATGCATCATTGCAATACTATAAACACACAAAGATTCTAATTTGTAATTGTCATTCTTTAGTGGTAGATGGTGTTTATAGATTCTAATTTGTAATTGTCATTCTTTAGTGGTAGATGGTGCTAGAATAGGTTTTGGTTTCACTTTATTCCCGACTTTAAAGCCGCCAAATCGACATTAAAGAATAAATTATGTTATGAGTTTTGATAACTTCCCTGTAATATAGATTCATTGGATCATTTGTTTTTTAAAATTACCAATAAAAAACTCAGCTAATTCAATCCTAGACTATTATTCATCATTTTTATGATATGAAGTTTTTTTTTGAAATATTTGTTCCATCATGATAGAATATAGCTCTCTTATTAGGAATTGGAAACTTTCAGTATCCATGCATCACATGTTCAAACTTCATAGAATTGTCATGACTTTGTTGGGTCTTGTGTTGTTAACAACATAATGAGTTGGATTTTGACTCAGTGTATGCTTTTGTAAGCCAAGACCATGACCAAGACTTACTAGTATAAGTTAAATTTTCTGTGCACGTTTAAGCTCATTATTTCTTTTATCTCTCAAGCTAGTTTTTTTTTATTGAATATTTGAAGGGTGCTTAGCATTTAACACATCTCAATATCACAAGTATATCTTAGGAACCAAGAAAAAGGTACTTGACTTATTCTAGGTTAAGGAATTATTTTGAAAAAAAGACACCTATTCACTGGGTGCTCTTATTCCTAAGCAACTCTGCAATACTGGTTGCTTTTCCAGTTTCTATCCTTCTTTCTCGTCTATACTATGTAGATGGTGGAAAGAGTAGGTGTTTGTTGTCATGGATAGTAGTAGCACGATGGCCTCTAACAACCATTATTTTACAAGTCCATTTTATATTCAGAAAGGAATTTCACCTACACCATTTAGTTGGCAACTCATTATTTCATATGATGTACTTGGCTTGTCAAGTGATGCTGACAACCTAATATATGTGTGGGCTTATTCATATTTTCCTTCATCAACTTATTCTCTTCTTGCTTCATCATCACTCATAGTTACCCCAATATTTTCTTATTTTATTGTGAGAAAAAAAATGAATGATTCCACTTTGAATGCAGTAGTGATTATGATTAAAATATGATTAAATATGAGAAAGGAAATAACCAACAATAAACTATGATTAAATTGTAGAAAAAATTCTAAAACTAGTTGACTTAGAGCTCCACTTTGAAGAATAACTTAGTATATCATAACTTCGAATGTTTCGATCTTCTTGATAATGTATATTTGCACATTCTCATCTAGAGTTATATGGATTCCAGTTTTGATATTTTATTTATTTATTTTATGTACAGGTTGAAGCATCAACAAACCTAACCAACTGGTTAGGTAATTCAACTATTTCTCACTAGGGCTTTCTGTTTTTCTTGGCAATATTCCATTGTAATTTCATATGTACTTATCTATTGAATATATGTGATAAATCTAAAAAACTTATTGACATCTCATGAGAAATTGTTTTCTTTTTGTGTTGTTCTTCTTTTTGCCTCTCATCTGATACAAACAAGATGGTGCAAGAATGGACACTGTGCATTCAAGTGTCCTGTTATCCCAACCCGAGACAAGCCATCATTGAATATGTCCTGGGCAATAATTTTTTGAATGATCATTAGAGGAATTTTGGGGTCTAAAATGGGCCTCCTAAGGAAAATAATAAAATAATAGTTAAAATAATAAAATAATAGTTAAAATAATAAAATAATATTGATTAATTTTGAAGGAAGATAGAAAAAAACTACTTTTTGTGTTCGTATTTTTGACATATATCCCTGTGTTTTTACTCAAATTTCGATTGGGAGAGCTCGTTGGATGCGGAATTTAATTCTGCATCCAACGAGTACCCACATTGCATACTTTTGACAGACCCCGCTACCCCAAAAACAAGAAATACCTGAAAAACGTGATGATGACATCATCATCACGTTTTTTCAGGTATTTCTTGTTTTTGGGGTAGCGGGGTCCGTTAAAAGTATGCAGTGTGGGTACTCGTTGGATGCGGAATCAAATTCCGCGTCCAACGAGCTCTCCCGATCGAAATTTGAGTAAAAACACAATGAGATATGTCGAAAATACAAACAAAAAAAGTAGTTTTTTTTAATGACAAATATGTCAATTCAACCATTATGGTTGACTTATTTTATTGAAATTCTATTGGTTCTTGAATTCCAACTCACAAAAACTTATTTTGGCACGTTTTCTTATAAGGCCCATTTTAGACCCCAAATTTCCTCTAATGGCTTTCCAAAGGAAAAGAGAGATTCGTGGGAGGACAATGAAAAACAAAGCTTATTACATTGCTCTTATAGAAGGGCTAAAAACAACCAAAATGTACAGTACCAATGACATATGTGCATACACCAACTCTCTCCTTCTATTTAACCAAATGAAGGGAATATACCAAGTAAGAAAAATGAATTGAATACTGCTTCATGTAGAAGTAAGAACCATTGCTGCTGAATTTCATTCCTTTACGATCAACCACCAGTCAAATATAAATAGGATGTTTGTTGATCTACTGTCCACTGAAATTTCCACTCCAGGGGGGTGTAAAAATGAAATGTTTTCAACATCTATTTCATCAAAATTTAAGCTTGTACATTGTTACACATCTTCGCTATGTGTATGCTTGTTTGTTGTAACTGTTTTGGTGTTACTCATGGTGTGGCTCTTTTAATAAATAAGAATGTTTGCCCCATGATGTAATGGTTGGTGTAAAATTGTAAGTTTGGCCATGTATAATTTTCAACATGTTATCATTGTTCAATAAAAATATATAGTTGATGTATTGAAAGGTTGTTGCTATGTTTTATTGTTTATGGCTTCACATTATTTAATGGTTCGTTTGTAATGGATATTGTTGATGGATATATCTTTGGAGGGGCTGGTTTCACAATATATCACCTTCCCCCTGTTCATTTGAAAGCTTAACAGTGCAAGCTCAATAGTGCTTTATAAATTTGGCCTTGAGGCCTTCCTCATTAGGTGGTATGTTTGAAACTTAGAATATATTTAGATTGTTACCTTATTCCTTGCACTTTATACTTTTCCTTATTTGATGTCATCAACAAAAGTGTGGTGCAATATGCAAATGTTGTCTAAGGAAAAAGTTGCAAAAAGGTTGAAAATGTAGACACATGTGTTGATGTATGTACCAAGTACCATGTAATTATAACAATACAATATTTATCGTAGGATTTCAACCCAACTCACAGGATGCCTATAGTTATAAATTATAAAAAAATGAACCAATTTCTGATTGCTTGCCTTAGACTCACCATTCATATGTGAATGAAAAATTATGTTCCATAATATAGATGGGATTTTCAAATGTTGTTGTGATTCTGAGGGAGGTGAGGACACTTGGGAATGCAAGATTGCTCCATTATTTTATTAGGGCAGCCATTGGAGAGGACACTTGGGTATGCAGGATTGCTCCATTATTTTATTAGCACAACCATTGGATATATTTCTTAATTCAAAAGGATTAGCAGATACATTGATTTTAGGCCTTCTAAGGAATAAGTTCTCTGTTCACATAGCGTGATACCCATGCCAATTAGGGCTCCTAATATTGTATGGATTGGACCGTAACTCTTCTTATTACTTTTGAAAGAACAGGCTGAGGGAGATTGGTTTTTTGAGTACTCTATTGATTTTCATTGGTTTTGGACTTGGCATTCCCACTCGACTCGTTATTGGCTATTTCATGTTTATTTATTTCGAGCCCAGTGAGGTGCACATTGGTATTTGATTGCTATTGCTTTTGTTTTATTTAGATTTGATAGTGGTTTTAGTTATTTGTTTTTATAATTTTGGATAATGGAGCATATTTGGTTATTATATCAGGAATTTGATATTAGGCAATGAGTGCATAACTGCTGAAAACAGGCTAAAAATGCATTAATTTTGGTTTGGATAATCATCGCCTCCCATCCATCGGTATGTGAACCCTTGGATAAATGAATTGGCTTGTTAATTATAATGATAACAATCATAAATAGACCAATTATTACTAATTCAATGTAACAACTATAAGCATGCCAATACTAAGAATTCAGATATTGAGCACCATAAAATCTCAATCATAAACAAATCAATATATGGATAATAAGCATAATATATGAATCACAATCAAAGAAAGAGGACAATGGAAAACCTATCAATACTAAGAATCTGGAAAGGGGCATGTCAATACAGAAAATGGCAATATCAAAATTAACAAGCCAGTTTATAAGTGGATGGAGTGGATCTTCCCAGCCACGGGGGGAATGTATGCGACTAAAAAACATGGATTTATTTTTGAACCCTAAGCTCAAAACCCAAAATCACATCTATTTTTCCAAAGGTGGTATATCAGTGGATGGGAAACATTTCTTATGCAAAACCAAATCAGCGCAAACTATAAACACACACATAAGCGTTGTTCATGAATCCTCATCCACTGATATTTGATGTTTTGTAAAAATGCATGAACTAATCAAATATTTTTTGGCAAAATTTGTTATATCAGTGGATGGGAAGCAATTCTTATACAAAACCAAATCAATTTAAACACACATATAAGCATTGTTCACGAATCCTCATCCACAATGATATGTGAAGTTTAGGCAAAATGAATGAACCAACCAATTCTAATTTTCCAAAACTTGTTATAGTAGTGGATGGGAAGAAATTCTGATGCAAAACCAAATCAATTCAAACATACACATAAGCATTGTTCACTGCATTTATTCTTAGATGATGTGTTTCAGTTGCCAAAGTCACATCTATAGAATGTCAATTCATTTGCATTGAATTACAAACATAGAATCATTTTCATTTTTGAAAACTGTCATTAGATGGAATTTCAACTCAAAATGGGCCTTCTAAGGAAAACTAATAAAATAATAGTTAAAATAATAAAATAATATTTATTAATTTTGGAGGAAGAAAAGAAAAAACTACCCTTTTGTTCATATTTTCGAAATATCTCCCTGTGTTTTTACTCAAATTTCCATCGAGAGAGCTCATTGGATGCGGAATTAATTTCTGCATCCAACGAGTACCCACTCGACATACTTTTGATGGGCCTTGCTTCCCCAAAAACAAGAAATACCTGAAAAAACATGATGATGAGGCCCATTAAAAGTATGCCGAGTGGGTACTCATTGGATTCTGCATCCAATGAGCTCTCCTGATTGAAATTTGAGTAAAAATATAGGGATTAATGTCGAAAATACGAACAAAAAAAGTGGTTATTTTTATGATCCCTATCCCCAAATTTATATTAAAAATTTGTTTAAGAGGTGCTCCCTTTTTGAATTTTAAAGCATTTTGATTGGATAATACATGATGACATGGAATTTGTATTATTTTTTGAAGGCCCATCTTAAATTGAAATTTCCTCTAATGTGAATTAAGCTAAAATAATCAGGAAAATGTTGAAATATAATAAGATTGAATGAATTGACAACCTTTTTATATCCAGAAATAAATTAGATAAATAAAACCAAACCAGATCGGATTCAAAACTTATAATGAGAAAAGTACCCCGTAATATATGCATTGGCAAGCCTTTCTTATCTAAAATGCTAACAATATGAAAAAATATCAGAAATATTTTATGGGTCCTCTTGACAGTGTTATCAATTTATACACATTGTCTAAAATTGTCTTGTCGAAAACAACTTGTGTAAGAAGTGACGTTCTCTTATCTTTGGCAAGCTGCAAATCTTTTTCAATGCTACAACTTATTCCTTTATTCATGCCAATGCTTTTCATGCTATGATATCCAAGCTTCAAAGCCACCTAAAAAACATGGAAGGAAATATGGAAATGAGTATAACTTTTATTCATTTTATTTAGAATTACAAACCATAAAAGCATTAATGTATTTGCATAGCGTTGGAATTCTAAATCATGCATGTTGCAAGCTTAAAAATTTTAGAATAACCAAATTTTCATATTTGTAATTCTCACCTTCACTTATTTGGATTTCTTTCATTGTCTCGTTTGGAAGCTCTATCGAGGACATCATCAAATGTTTCTCTCCTTTTAGTCCCATGTGTTGGGAGAGGAAAGTATGCAGAACTAGATGATGTGTAAGAGCACTTACGAGTGACCATCCTTTCCAAGAAATCTTTTTTACGTTGTAGGGTATGCCCAAATCCATCTTCCACTTGTCAGAAATATGTAGTAGGATGGTCCAACCCTAAACTGCTTGATACCAATGTTGCTTTGAACTCATTGGCAACATCTTCCATGCATTTCTCTAGGAAGCAGAGATGTGATTCTTCACTAGGCAACTGCATATCGACTCAAAAATGTCTCGAATATGTTGCGTTACGCTTCCTTGATCAATGATTTACATTGTTAGAAGTAGCCATCGAACCATTAACATTATTATATACCTGAAAACAAATAGATAAAAATTCACGTCAATAGTAAAAGAGTAATAGAAAACTATAAAATGAACCAAGTTATGAAATGACTACCATGACAGGAATATCCAAGTCATTTGCAATTCCAAAACCACCGTTTTCAAGGATCTGGTAACAGAACATTGCAAGATATTAGGCCATAAAAACTACTATTTAAGATCTAAAACATTGATAATGATATAAATATGCATTATGAAATACTCAAATAGCCTGATATGAATTTGTTTCATCGATTCTTATTTCTAGCTCTTCTTGTTCCAACCTTTATTTGTCCCTCATCATGGTAACCTTAATGACATGTTTGCACAAATATCCATTTTTTTCCCAGTTGCAATCACACATAGAAAAGTTTGGACCTAATTGCCATACCATATATCTTTTCATCTCATCATGTTGTCTTTGCACCCATGCCATCGAAGGATTTGAGTGGTACAGTGTAACGTTATAATCTGGAATAGATTGTGCTCTTAGCCAGGACTGAGATTCTATTTTCTCCACTCTAAAATTTCTGTGGAAACCATTTTCCTTTACGCATTGACGCCACCAATAAAAAATGTGGACCATTGTTATCAATTGATGCACCAACCAATCTACTCGACGATGGGAAGTTGATCGTATTAACCTTAAAAATACCTTTTTCAAGTGTGAATGGCATGACTCGATGGCCCCATTTGTTTCTTATCCAACATGCTTTAAAGTATGACAACATTTTTTTCACATTCCTGATAAGAATCAAAGAACATAAGCTAATAAATATAGAACATGCTAGTAGGATAAACACATAGGATAAGAGTGAAGGAAATAGCTAGAAAATTTTGAATTTATTGTGAAAACATGAAATTTGAAATCTAAAAGTATGTGAAATATAAAAATATAGAAAATATCACATAGAAGTTGAGGATTATCCATAGGCTATTCATTAAATAAAAATATCTATATATTATAGTATGAACCCAAACCTATTTTGTCCAACCATCGTGCTTGAAAGTACTCAACAAAGAATTTTCTTCTTTGAATTCATTCAGAAACCTATTGGCCTCCTCAAGAGCAGAATATTCGTTTTTGTGGTTGTACATAATGTCACCTAAATGCTTAAACAGCAAACGCCTTGTAGTGTCATCCTTAACTTTCATGACAAGATGTTTTAGCCATGCTCTTCTGACATGTCAATTGCATAAGTAGACTTCACATTGAAATGCCGCCCTATTCGATAAATATGTTACACAATGTTAAAAATATATTCCTATTTGTATAATGTGTCTTTAATATTGTGTTAAACATTTTATTTTGAGAAAAGGAAAAAAAACCACCCTACTAGCTATATGTACCTAATTGCACCAATCTCTGCCGCTGCATCGTCTACCATGAATGCATTGAATTTCCATTCCAACATAGCCATGCGTAGTTTAAGAAGTAGCGTTTCCATCCATTTGGGAATATATGAGGTCATAGATTTTGACATGATGACCCATGGCACAGGAACACCATTATGTTGGGAATCAAATGCCAATAATGTATAAAGTTGGAACTGCACACAAATAAATATGACATCACTACATTATTGAATCATATTATAAATAACAAATGGCAGAAAAAAAGTACATACATGATATATAAACATACCTTAAAACGATTTGCTCCAAATGTAGAGTCCATTGCTAATATACTATCATGACCATATTTCCTCATCCATTCCAGCTGTAATGGTAGTTGGATTCCTAATATGAATGGTGTGTGACTCTCATCATCTACAGTTTTGTCAAACTCATAGTAGTAGAACACTTTATCAGGGTTTACATCTTGCCATATATGCACATTTTGGGCATCATTCTTGTCAAACATATATTGGGCATGTTTCAATTTTCTCTCTATATTGCCAATGTCATCACATGAAAGAAAATCATTTCAATCAAACTCTATTTCAAAAGACGTATTAATCTGTCACAGTAATCTAGGGACTAAAACACAGTCTCATAAGAGATTTCAGATAATTAAGCATGAAAATGGCATAATGGTGCTACAATGGAAGTAGCAGCTCTGTATAATCAATGAATAAATGAATAATACAATAAAATGGTCATGCAAAATGCATGAATACCAAGACAATTCGAATTCCCAAGGAGGTCATTTGAATTGAATGAATGGGTGTAGCTTAACTGACTGTAAGTCAGAGTAAACACACTAGTTAACCAACTGATCAAGTCCTGTTGACTCAACTGAGTCCTAACTGAAGTCAGAGTGCAATGAATGACTGAGTCTAATTGAAAGTAGTTCAGACACATGTCATTGCATGCCAACCAACAAGTGGTAGCACATCATTAACTCCAATGAACCCCTATGAGTTTAACTGAAGTCAAACTGGCCATCAGAGGTGGTTGGAGGTGCCCCTGTTGACTCCAGTTCATTAAATATTAATAAAATAATCAATATAATGAATGGACGTGCCTTCACCACTTAGCTTAACTGATTGTAACCATCAGTTAGCAATTAGATGCATTTATGACACTCAGATCACTCTCGGAGTGCTTTAGTTAGCCTCCCCAAATGAAAGATAAGGATTAGTTGGCCTCCTTGACTAAAGTTAGGTGTGGGTGTACTCATGCTGATGTCATATAGTGATCCTCTCATGCCAATTAAGTCAATAAAACTTAGGATAGTGGTTTAACAAGGCCAAATTGACCAAATTAAGTGTGAATGGTGGGTAAATGTCTCTAACACCCCCCCTTAAGCTATACCTAGGAGAAATAGAAACATAAAGTGCATGAAATGCTAGGGCCCCAGAAACAGAGGCCATGGGTCACCCTATACAATAAAGTAACTGCTTAATATAACCAAGGAAATAGGAAAAACCTCATGGGAAAAATACCCCCCCTCAAACTAAGTAGTAAATCAAGATTTTTTTTGTTCTTCTATGTAGCAGCATCCTGAGACTGTGCATGTGAACCTTTGAATCCAAACTGAATGAATATGTCTAGAGGAATATTATACTTTGGAAGAAGAACAATGCACTCAACTTAATCAGAAAAATAAACAACTACACGATGAAAACTAGATCCATGTAGAGCAACTGAAATCAACTGATAAGAGAGGAAAAGTGCTTGAGGATTCAAACCATGTGTGGAACACTCAAGAAACTGATATGTTTCAGACTTGAACATCAAACCATGAGTGGTAAAATCAGCCCCATGTCTTAGGAGCAAGTGTCCACGCAGATGTAGAATGTTTTCGTCTTTACTAGTTCTGTGAGGAGATGAACATGTGACCAAAGCTAGAGAAGCCCTGGGACTGTGGAGAGCGAATGATTGAGATCAATAATATGATATAGATTTAAAAATATATAATGATTCAAAAACTAAAATATCAGCAACCTCATAAGAGGAAACTAACACCAAATCCCCAGCAACAGTTTTGAAGAGAAATTGCGGTACTTAATTTTTCACACCGGAATTGGTGAGAGCAGCTACAAGAATGACTGAAATCTATTGGATTTTAAAATATGAACCAAATAATATCACATCAGAAATTAAATTGGATCTAAATAGGTTCACAACAGATCCAAAACTATGAAATGAAATCAAATCCCCAACAACAGTTTCGAAGGAGACTTGCGATACTTGTTTCTTCACACCGTTAATGAGAACATTTACAAGCAATACTGAAAGTTTATGAACGTGAAATTTTGATCCAAGAAATATCAGATTAGATCCAAATAATATCATATCATATCCAATAAGGTTCATATCAGATCCAAATGTATGGTCAACCGAGACAGTGGATGTACAATTGTCTTTTTCTTCAAAATTCTGAATTTTGGTGCATGCAATCCTGCAGGAATTTGCTGGAAGATCTAGATCATGGGGAGCGAATTGATCAATCTTGTAATTTGATATTTTTTCCAAAATATCCAAGATATTACATATTTTCACACCAGCAGCAATAGTAGAGGGAGAAAAATCAAATTTCTCTTTACTTTCGGAAGCAATTACTGGTAATTTTGCACAGAATTCAAAGGAAAATCACTGGTGAATGTTTGCATGGAAGTGCAGCAGTGTTTTTATTCAATATCAAAGATTCAAATTCCTTCTTTTGTTTTATCCATATGAGGAGATGAGATATCAGATATCTCACAAACTTTCAGAGCATCAGGATAAGGAGTCATTGCAAGGAGACTTTCTTCAATTCGAATTGACTATGTAGAAGATTATGCTTCTTCTTCATCTTGAACAACTTCATGAGAGAGACTAGAGGCCAATAATTTTGAGTAAATAACTCTTGTGGTGCTGGATGTGATCTCCAAAGTGCTATTATGATCCTCATTGTGCTTGCCAAAGGTTCTGTCCAATTTTGTCCAGAGATCCTTTGGGTATTGAGCAGAACCCATAAGGTAGTGCAAGCTAAGAGAAAGGGCGAGACATATTTCTCCAAAAGATCTATCACCGTCATTTAGCCAGTCATTCTCATTCTCATAACACTCTTTTCCAAGTCCAATAGACACCTCATAGAGACCTCGTCTCTTCAGATATGCAATCATCTTCAACTTCCATTCTGAATAGCTTGTGAATCGGGTGAGAAGATGGACTGATGAGTCCATTCAAAGTTGTACCTGTTAAAACCTGCAAATCACAAAAAAAGTGGCACCGTAAGGTCGAACAATTTGCACATTTTAGGCTTTCATCACACCCAACATAATTGATCACGCAAGCTTGATCAACAATTCCTTTACTTGGGGTATTAAGTGGTAAGCCTTGGCTTCTCGTGCAGTGCTGGAATTTTAAGCTTTTGCTCAATTTTTCATGCAAGATCTATCAAAAACCATGTTTTTGAGAGATCTGAGCTTCATCCCGCCATGAGCTCTAACACCATATTAATTTGTCACAGTAATCTAGGGACTAAAACACAGTCTCATAAGAGATTTCAGATAATTAAGCATGAAGATGGCATAATGGTGCTGCAATGGAAGTAGCAGCTCTGTATAATCAATGAATAAATGAATAATACAATACAATGGTCATGCAAAATGCATAAATACCAAGACAATTCAAATTCCCAGGGAGGTCATTCGAATTGAAAGAATGGGTGTAGCTTAACTGACTGTAAGCCATAGTAAACACACTAGTTAACCAAATGATTAAGTCTCGTTGACTCAACTGAGTCCTAACTGAAGTCGGAGTGCAATGAATAACTGAGTCTAACTGAAAGTAGCTTAGACACATGTCACTACATGCCAACCAACAAGTGGTAGTGCATCATTAACTCCAATGAACCTCGATGAGGTTAACTGAAGTCAAACTGGCGATTAGAGGTGGTTGGAGGCACCCCTGTTGACTCCAGTTCATTAAATATTAATAAAATAATCAATATAATGAATGGAGGTGCCTTCACCACTTGGATTAACTGATTTTAACCATTACGTAGCAATTAGATGCATTTCTAACACTCAGATCACTCCCGGAGTGCTCCAGTTAGCCTCCCCAAATGAAGGAGAAGGATTAGTTGGCCTCCTTGATTGAAGGTAGGCATGGGTGTGCTCATGTTGATGTCATACAGTGCTCTTCTGATGCTAATTAAGTCAATAAAACTCAGGATATTGGTTTAACAAGGCCAAATTGACCAAATTAAATGTACATGGTGGGTAAATCTCTCTAATAAGAGGATACTTTATCATGCACTAATTCACGATGTTTTTGATGTACACATTCAATAGACATCCCCAAAAGAAAACATATTTCTACCCATTGACATAGTTCTTTGCTAACATAAGGTGCATGGTATGCCCTTGTGCCTACAAAATCAACAACCTCTTGTCCATGGCAAGGTTTTCCCCGATTATCTATATGATTCATCTCACTATAAGTGATTAGGCAGTGTTTCGGGGCCTTCTTGAGTATGCAGATGCTAAAATGACAACGACAACCACATCTTAGATGCCTATGACCTGGAAGACTCCCCTTACCATGTGTAGGCACTTTGGTTATATCAACAGGTAATTTTTCAATCTCTTGGTGGTCATATGGCCCATACGTACACCAAAAGCTACAAGAAACAACAAGATATTAAAACTTCAGAATTCACAATAGATTAAAGCATCAATTTTTCTTGCTGCAACTAATGCTTTTATCTCAACCAGTTTCCAAGAACCAAGAAAAATAAAGAAAAACTCAGATTGTATATTCTAAGGTGTTGTCAATTCTACACATTTGATTTCCATCATTTTCTTTTTCTTTTTCTGTTTTACTACTGTAACTTTTTTGAAAGCTTGTTGGATACAATGGGTTTTTGCACTCCTCGATAACTAGCTCTTTAACTCTATCTGATTTGATCCATGCAACATAATTACCTCCAACCATATTCCATTTCAAATCAGAAGAAGAAAAGTTTTTTTTCAGGATCCTGCACCTCAAGAGCTAGAAGTTGGTTCCATTTCAAACCCATCTGAAAGGTGAAAACAAGGATTTGCAATTAGTGAAAGTGAAAATTCAGATCAATGCAAGTACCAGAAGTCACTGTGTCTTTCTTATAACGATTCAGCAGACATATATTGAGGACAGGAGGTGATTCCTGAAAGTTGATGTACTTCATGTTTTTTCTCTTTCAATATTTATCTATTGACAATTATTTCTTTACTTTGCTGTGTATGTGTGCATGCATATGTGAAAACGTGTGTGAGAGACAACTGTTTCTTTGGGAAAATACAAAATTTTAATTACAAACTTCGTCATAGACATCTTAATAAATGATGATTGATCAAGGATCATTGAAAGTCTTTGAATATCACTATTTTTAAGTTTTAGTGATTGTTGGATAGGACTATTTTCTCCGAGTTAAAATATCAAAAAAAAACTCTTCTATCTTGCAAACATGTGGAACCTCCTCCTGTGGCTTGCCCTCATAAATTAGAGAGAATTATTTAGAAATATCCAAATGAATAATTTATAACCACAAAATGGTGTATAATAATAATAATATAACTTAACTTCACACTTTCCAAGACACCAAATTGATATAATGGTAGTATAATGCTCCATCTTTGCTTTATGTTTTCTTTGTAGTGACACCTAGCATTCAATTCAGGCCACGGATTCCAATACTTGTTGTTACCAAAAAAAATGCCAAGTCATTTTGTGATCACTTGCCAGTTGTATAGTGATGTGGATGTGCAATATGGTACCAACATAGATCCATGGTATAAAGGGATCTACGAAAAGCGGGGAGGGATCAAATCTATCCAGATGCAAAACCCTTTTTAGAGTGGAAATGTTGAGGAAGTATGTAATGCAATGTTTATGATTTTAACTCATCTGATTTGTGTAGTTATATATATATGAAGTTCTAAATATTTGAAATTTAATTTGAGCTGAGATGTTATCTTTTATAAAAGACACTTATCAGCTCTACGATAAGAACCACTGGAGCTACACATATCCTCCCTACTAGGCTATAAAATGTGCTTCTTCAGTGTAATGGTACAATGAATTGACTGCTGATTTGACTTCCAAGCCATGTGAATTGACAGCCAATGGACTTGAAATTCAAGCTAAATTTCCCTAGGTTTCCAATTAGAAACAAATTTGTTCTTAAATGAATAAACAATATATCATATTTCTTTGTATTCCTCCTATCCACAACCTGTTCTGGATAGTTCACGTTATCAATTTCAATGTAAGAAATAATAAGAAAAAAGAAACCAGTTCTTGAGAGCAGTTTTAGATCAGATTGGGATCCTGTCCTTTCTGTTTTGAGCCCGGAACAAGATAAGAGATGAGATGATTCAGATGTGGTAGCAAACATTCACCCTTTCATTAGGTCTGCAACAAGCTTGTTGAGTGATAATTTTGGCAGCATATTTGAATTCACTATATAATATTATCTTAGCCTAATCTTGTCCCAGTGGAAGCTACAAGAAATATATCGAAGATATGCTCTTTTTGATTGTTTTACGGAGAAGGATTTTTTTGGAAAACTATTCTCATGAATTTTCCAGCTTTAAATATATTCTTACCAGAAGCAATAGCTCATTATATTCATGAATACATTGCTTGCTCTATGAAAAATTTCATTTTGGAGAATTTGACCATGCATAGTGCATTTTCTGATTATTTGTCGGATTTAAGAGGGCCAAACTAGGTCCGCGAGAGAGGCTTCTTATGAATCTTGGGCCGACTTGTCCTAATGAAAAACAAAATTAGGGCCAACCTATGCATGTTATGTTGTTGAGAAGGGACAAATTCATATTAATAAACATTTCATATTGTGTTTGTTGAGGTTTGCAGTGGATTTTGGAGGATTAGTTATCTCGCAGTTATTGAGGATTGCTTCTAGCATCCAGAAATTTTAGAATGTGTAAGGAGAGTTGGAACTCATGCATATGCACAGGTTCAATAATAATCCCTTTATGGCACATCTTGTTCAAATAAGTATGCCAAGGAAAAATGCTTGGTAGCACAAAAGACAACATGAAATATTATTCCACAAATTCGACCAAAATAAGAAAACAAAACTCACAATTTGCTTTCACTTTTTTGTAGCACAAGCCACCGTAAAATAAAATAAAATTGTGAAAGACAAATTCTCAAACTTGAAACTGTTGTAGTCCAAGAAAGTGTAGATTGAAAACCACACACCATGTCATATTTACATACAAGGGACATAACATGAACATTTCTAGACAAAATGAAGACTTGGAATTCAACACAGAACCTAGACACAAGGAACTATGAATATTCCCGAGTTAGGGTTATTCCACATATTGAAGCAAAATAAGGGAACAAAAAATAGAATTTTCTCACACATTTTGGTAGCACCAGTGACCATAAACAAAAGAAAAAAAACATGAAAGATAGATTTCAGAATTTGAAAATTTGAATATCTTGTAGAGTAGAAAGTCTAGATTACATACCACCATGTCATAATTACATATAAGGGATAGAAAGTAAATAAATGTAGAGAAATTGAAGACTTAAAATTGGGAACCAAATCTAGCCACTGCAATTTTTGGAGTAGTGAAGGATTAAAAAGGGTATACTCTTGGACAATATTTTTCGTTTTGTACAAGGAATTGCCAATCTTCCTGAGCATTTGAATGTTTTATTTATCATAATTACCAAGGTAAAACATAGTATTTAACCCACATCTTAAACACACTTTTACCATGAGATATATAAGAAACATTATTCATTTTACCTGTGCACTAAATTTTATATAATCTTGAATGTCTAGTTGGAGAGGTTCTTTGTATTTATCCCTTAAAGTTACACCTCTACCTGAACACCAACGCTTGGACAGTTTGGAAGACTATTTGGAACTTGTTTCTTTTATAGACTTATTCTAAGCATCTTCTTGTTAAGAGGACCTTCTCAAGGGCGTGAAGGCTAAGGCATGGGCCACATTTGGTGGAGACAAAATCATGTGCATTCCATTGAATTTTTTAAGTTTACATAACATTAGAGGAAATTTGGGGTCTAAAATGGGCCTTATAAGAAAACGTGCCAAAATAAGTTTTTGTGAGTTGGAATTCAAGAACCAATAGAATTTAAATAAAATAAGTCAACCATAATGGTTGAATTGACATATTTGTCATTAAAAAAAACTACTTTTTTTGTTCGTATTTTCGACATATCTCACTGTGTTTTTACTCAAATTTCGATCGGGAGAGCTTGTTGGATGCGGAATTTGATTCCGCATCCAACGAGTACCCACACTGCATACTTTTGATGGACCCCACTACCCCCAAAAAAGAAATACCTGAAAAACATGATGATGACATCATCATCACATTTTTTCAGGTATTTCTTGTTTTTGGGGTAGCGGGGTCCATCAAAATTATGCAGTGTGGGTACTCGTTGGATGTGGAATCAAATTCCACATCCAACGAGCTTTTCCAATCAAAATTTGAGTAAAAACACAGGGAGATATGTCGAAAATACGAACACAAAAAGTAGTTTTTTTCTTTCTTCCTCCAAAATTAATCAATATTATTTTATTATTTTAACTATTATTTTATTATTTTCCTTAGGAGGTCCATTTTAGACCCCAAAATTCCTCTAATGTGGGGGTTGATCCATAATATTACCCCATGTTGGAAAAGGGGTGACAAGGGGAATTTTCAATTTATGATGACACACGTTTACTATAGAACATTGGACCTATTGAACATTCTAAGACTAAAAATGACATTCCACTGCCTGTAGTAGAACAAGAATGCAGTTCTAGGTTACTGTGTTTAATCAATTCATTTGAGACCTATAGCACACCTTCCTACACTCATTTACTCTGTTTAGTTTGTTGGATGGTTTTGGCACTATTTGCCTTGATTGTTTGGAGGAACCATCCAATCTTAGAGGGTTGTTTTCACCCAGTCTATGCTATTTTAAGGAATAAAATCCCACATCTAAAGCACCATCGTCATCAATTATCCTAGTATTTGAATGGTCAGCCCTGAAGGAGACGTTTTGAGAAATTCTACTGATTGAAGAGCCTGTCATGGGTTTGTTAACCACTTCAATTTCTCTATGGAATTTAGGAATCTAAGAGGTTTAATAACCAATAAGAGTTCATCAAGATGGCCATGTTTGTTGGTCAATGACATGCATGCTTTAGTTTATTGAAAAAACTATCATGGTATGCCAAGATTTCAAGAGCATATATTATCATTTCAACTACTGGAAAACGTGCCTAAATAAAATATATCCATATACAAGAAGAATAGTCAAGAAAATGGTGCAAGTGATGACACAATATGTTTGGGTTGATGCTACAGTGAGAAAGGGTGCAATGTATAATGGCCAAAGAATTTGTATTTTCAAATTAGATCCTTGATAGGTCTCCTTCTTATCCATGCAAGGCTGTCAAAGTTGATTAAATCTTATTTTAGAGTCACATTAAATGAAATGATGGATAATCGAGAGTTCAAACACATGGAATCTTCTTTTGGCTCCTTCATTGCAAGGGAAAAGTCCTCCTAATTCTATGCTAAATATGGTAGATTCCACCTGTGCATATCCTATGCATGTCCCTTGGCATCCAGGTGTTATTCCTTCTTGAAGCTAAAGTGATTGGAAGATGATATTAGTGTTACCATACCTCCTTTGTTTCATAAAAACTTTCCATCCTTAAGATTATTTTTGAATAATCTATTACTTTATAAATTGAGTTATTAATGGTTCTTGACAAGTAGTCAGTAAGACCAAAATGGGAAAGGACAAAGGAGGGTGATGATCACTTTGGTTGAAATGATAAACATCTGAAGATGAAGATCCTAGGGAAGAGACAAATAAATTGAATTGAACCAAAGCTATAAGCAAAAATTTATGAGCTTGAGCTTGATAGTGGTTCAGGCGCCCGCCATTGCAGAAGCCTAGAGCACTAGTCTTCCGACAGGAAAAGTTTCGACTGTCGATGCTGATCCAGTTATGCTTTAGTTCGTTGATCGAAAATCATTAGCAGACCGATCCAAAAAAAATCGAAGATGATGAGCCACCGTTGTAGCTGCTGAGTGGACTATTCCATCGATACATTAGTCTTCCACTCGCCAATGCCAAGGTGTTAAGTGAATTATGGTTTCGATAACTATGGCAGCGACAAGCAGTTTCTTTGATTGGTGGAATGTAGAGGAAGTTTTCACATCGATGGAGAATAAGAGACAGTTGAGCCGATGAAGCGGTAGAAAATAGGACTAAAGAGAAAAATTTCAATTTTTTTTCTAAGTCGTAGAATCATCAGTCATCGACGATGGTTAGTTGACCACATCACCGATGATTAGGTAATTCAGTTGCCTATGAGCTACGTTGGATAAAGTTAGTTGATCAAACGTCAGTCATTGCGGCTGATTAGTAGACTATTCCGTCGATGGACATTGTTCCGACCATCGATAGACCCGTGGCTGTGGAAGGCATAAAGAGATCGTGGTCCACCGTTGCAGCCATATAAAGAACTAATCACCCAATGTTCTCCGAGCACCGATGCTGCAAAATCCTAGTCGATCCGACCACTAAAAGAGTCGTGAGCTGCGGAAGATATAGTTTGATTGTGGGCCATAGTTGCGGAAGCGGAAGGGACTAACCGTCCGATGTGTACCCAGCCATCGACGTAACAGGTTAGTCTATGCTATCGTCGATGAAGTTCAGAGCAATAGACGATTACGGACCTGATACTGTCGATGAAAATAGACAAAGGAATCACTAATGAAACTCTGAACAATAGATGAGCAAATTGCCGATACAGTGGAAGAAATTAGAGGTTTCAATCGCCGAAACGCCGGAATATTAGTAAGGAGAGGACCCGAGGAATAGTTGGTTTTCTCCCTAATGAAAATCAGAAGTCTAGTTGTTTGTCCTGCCAAAACACTGGAGAAAAATAAAGGAACAGAATGCCAATGAGCTAGGCATTTTGACCACCGAAGTGTCAGAAACTTAGTTGGGAAGGGACCCGATAGGGAGAAAGAAAATTGGGTTTTCGAGTCGATTTTTTAGTAGTTCCAGCTAGTGCTCCAGTGGGCTTTGCAGTGAATTTCTCATTGGGGTTCTTAGCAGTTTCAAGACTGAAAAGGAAGAAAACCCTAGGTGGCTGGAGTTCACATTTCAGACCCAACATTCAGTGGTGTGTTTTGCCATCATTTTTGAAATGATGTGGTTTTCACACCTGGGGTCAAAATGAAGCATATGGATAGGCGTTGGAAAGCTTATCCAGCAGGAAACAAGGGAGAGTCACTAGAATATGAGTCTGGAGTAGAGAAGTGCTAAGCGATTTCCTAAAAGAGAAAGGTGCGGTTGTCAAATGGACAAATCTAGGAAATTGCATGTCTAGAGGTAGCAAGACCATGCAGTCAAATTAGTTGTTGAGTGGAAAAGGAGTTCCATGCAAGGATGAGGGACATAAAAAGGGAAGTTTCCTTGAAAATCCTATCTTGCTGATTATAAATACATTTTATAAGTTTTATACATGAAATGTATGAGGATATGCCTTGCATGCATAGGATATTACATGCTGGTAAAAATAGTGAGGATTATACATTTATAGTGAACCACTAATGATGATTATTGCATTGATGTTGGCATTAGTGGAAAAACCAATGACAACATGAACATGGCTGAATATGTTGTTGATGTTGATGAATGCGACTAGCAACCCTATGGAGAAAGGGATAAGGAAACAAGTCCAGAATCAAAAGTTGGTGAGCAAATTCTGTAATCTCTTGCAAAGGACCAACCAAACTGGTAATGTCAAGGGTGTAAGTAGGACCCATGAAGGTAAGAGTTTAATTATGACAATTTCCTAGAGTGGTAAAGGTAAGATATCTCATACCATGTGGATATTTGAATGTTATACTACCTTCATATAGAAATATGTTATGCCTGTATTATGTTGTTATGAGCTTAGTAGCTTAAAGAAAGTAAGCACTGATGATATTGATTATAGTAATGCATTCTATATGAAGTAGTCATGGTTACGCCATGCATGGTATGTTTGAATGCATAGTATTCCTGAATCAATGCAAGGTAGCATTGAGTGGATATGCATTAAAAGATTTTATAAATATTGTAGTTATGCATTGAATGGATACATATGAAGGGTGTGAGTAAATGATTACCTAAGTATGGGTGCAAATGTTGTGATGCATTGCATGAATGCATTAAGATAGTGCATATGATATTATGAATAACTAATGGCTGAAATGATGAATTGATGACAATTCTGGAACCATTTCAAGAGCTGTTATGAATGCAGGATAGTAAGTGCATGAAGAAGGTAGTCATGATCGATTGGCTACCGAAAATGCTCTATGGAAGGGCAAGGTGGTACAAATGATACACTTGTGAAGTAAGGAGTATCTAAATGTTTCATTTAAATTACATGAATGATGTGACTGTACCCTGTAATCTAAAGTATGGTAATGATTGCATGAAGTAAATGAGTTTTGGTAATATTGATGCAATTAACATCTAGAAGTATTGGAATTTTATAAATTCTGAAAATGCTTTAGTGATTGTTGCAGCAATGAAAAGGTTATATGCATCAAGACTTACCAAGTGTTTGGATGATTGAAGTTCAAGTTTCAGGTAGATTGTTTGGAGCGTTGCAATGAGAGTAAGACCATGACAAATGCATGAATCTACCATGTGAAAGAGCCAAACCTCATGAGAAGAGTCTCATGGCCGTGAAACTAGTTTATATGCATAATGAGTTGTCAAATTTGAATTTGTGAATTTCAGGTTTAAGAAATTGCTGACAACTACTAATCACTATTGACTTGCATAGAATTGTGTCAGGAGGGTGCAATGAAAGTGGGTGTTCACGTTATGAAGCATAGAATTATAATGGGCATAGTGGTGTTGCTTACAAGGGACCCACAAATGAGGATCACCTCATTAACAAGCAAATCAATTTCTGTAGTAAACAGAGTTGCAAATAATGTTATTGCTTGGTTAAGGAACAATCAAATTTGGATTGTATTATCAGATAATGACAAACTATTTGGCTATTTGATGAAGGTGCCAGGGGTACACACTGCAGGAAGATCATGTGTGCTGGCCTGCAGGAGCCAAAATTCATGGGAAGGTTTTCCCTTATCTTGGAATGGGTTTCCGGTGAAACCCCAATGGACATTTTGGAAATGTCTCATCTACACTACATGTTTGGTAACCAACATGAGTGAGTTGGTATAGATGATGTCAGTAAGACATGTGTGGATACGACATGAAAAGAGGAGTTGGGATGGCAAACCGAGGGAGTGTCAACTTAGAGAAGGGAGCCCCCATTCCTCCTTAACAAAGGAAAACTGCTTCGGCAAATGGATAAGTGTTCTGTGACCCTAGCTAAGAATATGCATGTCAAATTGTTAAATTCAATATGCAAAGCATGTTTTGATTTTGTTTCTGTTATGGCAGATTGCTTAAGTATGCTTAGGTCCTACATGGAACACACTGGAAAAGGGTGCACACTTTCCCGATGTCAGATCATGGAAGGGTTTTTCAATATTGATTACACCCTAGGGAGTGGATGCACTCCTGGTGTCTCAATACTTGATAGTGAATGATGTGAAATATGGTTACAATTTTAGAGCAATAACACTAATGAATATGCTTATAGTGCTTGTGTTGTTAGGCTAAACAAATGTAGTATGGTACTGTACACTAAATGAACAATGGCCTGATCTCATCCTACCTTCTACAAAGAAGGAGACATTCCTGAGGGACTATTAACTCAGCGAAGGGAGTGGTCTCTCTAAAGAGCACATAGAAGGAGACATTCCTGAGGGACTGCCAACTCAGAGAAGGGAGTGGTCTCTTGTGTGATATGGGTAGTGGCCATTTATTGTTGATATAAGTGCATGTGTTATTGTTGATGGCATGATAAACCCAACGGTGTTGGCTTGGCAGATGATTGGTTGTTGATCTAAGTGTATTGTTGATATAAGTACATGCGATTTGTTGATGGTCTGATAAACCCAACTAAAGGTTGGCTTGACTGTGCCTGATATATATATATAAGGATGCTGTGAAGCAGCCTACGTGCTGACCTAACATCCAAGTCCATAGGCGATCCCAAGGCTTGCAAAGCGAAGCAGGATCCTGTGGACCAACGAGGAAACGCACAATACAGATAAGCATTGGATTATTTTTCAATTATTGCTTATGAATATGCATGTGTATATGATTTGGTTATGATGTTTTAAGCTCTTGTTTAAGAGATAAAAAAAAACTGATGAGAATAAACTAAACATATGAATTTATTCAATGTATGAATATAGGTATCGGTGGAAGCAAGGACTATGAGAGCAGCCTAGGGGTGCATGTGGACATGTGATTGTCCTGAAGAGCTCAGAGTGAGTAGTAATGAAAAAGTTTCTAGTGAGACTGTGAAGTTCCTAATAGCTGAGACAAACCATGTGGGGAGGCTCCATGGTTGAGAGATCTGAAATAGACCGAAGACACTAAGTGTCATGACCAAGAGGGATTGGTCCAGCATTCACGGTGAAGTGAAAGAGGCTGAGAGCATGAAAATCCATAGTGGTGGTGTGGCTTCCAGGATGGAACAAAACAAAGAGGAAAAAAGAAAAAAAACTCTTGCTGCTCCCTCTTTCCTTTTGATTATATATATTTATGCATTGTGAAAACAAAAGTTTGTTGAATGCATGTATGACTGAAAATGGAATGTGTGTATTTGCTTAAAGTAAATTGTGAATGCTAGAATGGTTAGTTCCCTTCCCAAGAATGGACATGAATGATCTCATGTGCCTATTGGGAAGGCATGAAAGATATGAAATTCTCCTTGATGGGGCTTGGATTGTCATGCCAATTGGGAAATTAATTGACTAATTTCAATTCCTATATTATGCTTGGTCTAACAAAGTTTCAATGATGCATTTCATAGGTGAAAGGTGAAATGCAGTGGTGCACATTGATCATGGCAGCAGACCAAAAGTTGCTGGACTTAGCAGGAAGTCTCCTTCAAATGATTGCTAGGACCCAAGAGAATCTTGGAGAGATGCTCAAGATACAAAAAAGGCAGAATGAGATGAACCACCAGATTTTTCAAGACTCTATTGGTTTGGAAAAGGAGGTCAAAAGCATTATGGGAGCAATCCATAAAGGCAAGGGAACTGGACCAATGATGGAACATTTGTCCAAGCGATCCATTAAGAAACGGTCCAGGAATGAAGACTCAAAGGAAATTGAGCAAGGAAAGATGAGGCAGCCAGTGAAATGCTAGGAATGCGGAGGACATCACTTATGCTGAGACTGCCCAACGAGGGAACATAAAGAGGGTAGTGGCCACAAAGTTCCTAGACTTCGGGATAAGCCAAGAGCTGAGAACTAGCAAGAGAAGTACATGGAAGCTGAGGGGCTTGGTCTTGAATGTTCAAAGTAAATAACTGAGCATGGGATAGATCTGCAAAATTTTGAAAATTTGATGTGCAAATTGTATATGTATTCCTATGTATTGGAACACCGAGGACGACATTATTCCAAGGGGGAGGTGATTGTAATGCCCTGGTTTTTACCCCATTTTCATTAAAAGGTACATGATGTATATATTGTAATAAATCATGGTGTGGAGCTAAAGGAAAAATCTCCACCATCGATTTGGCTGTGTTAAGTTTCAGCAATAGGGATCGTTTCCCATGGTACATCGTGTTATCCAATACACTATAGTTTTGGCATCATGTAAGTATGCACATCAAGTTAAAATAAACATACAGCTAGATACGATGGTGCAACGTTAAATGAAAAGGGCATGATTCCTAAGGTTAAGGGGGGGTTGTCTAAACCGTGGGGGCCTTTGGGAGTTTTCCATGTGTTGACCACCTTAGTTTTTGTTGTTAGTGGGGGTAGCTATGGGCTGGAAGGAAACCACTACGCTCACACTCTCTCTGCAATGAATCATTTGGTCTTTCTGCTATCCCGATCATGGCTGTTCATTCACCTTCACATGGACTGAGTTAAAAGAATACACATTCCATTGTTTGGGGGTTCACCCTCCCTCTCTCACGAATTTGCCGGTGTGTGGTTGTGTTCCTTCCACCCACGCAGAGAACCGATTTCTTTCCTCCACACATTATTGGAACGGGTATTGTTCCATCCTTCATAATGGATCGTGAGTTGAAGACTGCGGCGGTTCCCTCACTAAGTACTGGTTGCAGTCTCCTCCACGCATTGTTGACTGTGTTTTCCTTTACAATGTGGAATTTGCCAAAGATTGTTGTGGTTTTTCCCTATGGTTCAACACTGAACTATGACTATTGGCTATGTATTTTTCCCTCATGTCTAAATTGGGAGTATGTTCCTTTTTCCATTTTCTGGTCTGTGTAATTCTCTCGAGTGATTGCATGAAGGATCGTGTGCTGTGGGCTTAGTGTTGGGAATCTGGATTCTTTCCCCTTTTTGCAGACCATGTAATGCTGCCACCGTTTCCTTATATTATTGGGGCCATTGTTGACTTACCCTTGTTCTAGGTTGTTGTGTATGCAAGTACCTTGTTGGGTTATTGCTGAGTTGTTTTGGCCACGCTAGGGCCAAGAACAAACTCTAAATCATCATGTTTGACTTGAGCGGTGTTCACCTTGTCATTTGGGGTTGTCACCTTGTTGTCTTCACCTCCTTCATAGTGCTGTGAACTGTTGTTTTACTGTGGTATGCAATGGTTGGTCTTCGAACTATTGAGAATAGGATTAGAGGCTGGGTGTGCTTGAGAAACTGGTGTTTGGAGCCACTCAGATAGAGTGAGACTGTTGGATTTCTTCTCCACAACCCTTGAAGAATATTGGAAAGGGAAGTCAGGGCCTGAGGGACTTGAAACAGAGAAAGGACTGATTCCTAGTGTTGGGTGTGTGGATGCATTAGAGGTCAGGGTTAGCTTTGGTGTAGGCATCCTTAGCTCTTCGTTGATCCCACCATCTTAGCATTTAGCCTTCCCTTACTCCTTGATAGCCTTTTAAACCCTACTGTGTGGGCTTGGTTGATTTTGTGTACCTTGGCTACGTGTAATCCTGCTTTGACCCTTACTCCTTGAGGAATCATTCCCAGCTTGGGGGTAGTAGTGTTGTTGAGAGATTGATGATCACGCTGGCCTATGGTTGGGTGGAACATTGCAGCAACATAGTTGGTTGCTAGACGAGTCCTTTTTAAGATGAGTATTCTTAACTATTTTGTCTCGGCATTTATATTTACTGAATAATGAATATGATGAACATGTGGTATGCTTGAATGAATGTATGTTTGATTCCGCTATGCATGTGAAGGTTTGCATCTTAGCATGTTTTATGTTTTAAGTTTTTATTTCAGCACTATATGCCTGTTCATCTTCATGGGGCTATTTTCCCGTATGTTTGGTGATAGTAGCATCTTCTTTGTCGGTCAGAGGGTCGAGGATGTTACAAAAGTGGGTTCATTTATATATTATTCACATACATCATCTCCTTATAAAATCATTCGCTTTAAGATTTCATGTTTAATATATATACCATTTCATGTTTTTGTAACTAACAGATTGTATGTTTTATGTAGGTCGTAAAGGGATCTACAGGAACGCGAATATGGAGGATTAACGCATGTCGTGAAGAAATGGAGGGGCATAATGGAAATGTGTAGTCACGAAAATTAATCCCAGCCATAATTGAACCAAGCACTCAGCAAAATAACCTAGCACCCAACCAATAGAATTCATCCACAAATTTAGCTTAACGTCCAGCTCATGACGCAACCTATCATCCACATCGCCAAGTTAACAGCGCACTGATGCCAGGCATTAAAGTGCGAAACAGGTCTGCAAACCACCTATTGTCCATGCATTTGGTTATTGGAGACATTTATCAGTCTAGAAGGATCACTGTCGTGCTCCTCTGTCTAACACCACATCTTCATCCATGCTAAAGAAGCCTACATGCCACGTTCACACTGAAGAGAACTAGACTCACGTCGAATAAGGAATATGCTTATGTGTTGGTGTTTGATTAGTTTAATGTTCATTATGATTAACTAAATTTAGGAGTGGTTGACCACTGAAAGGGTCGACCTCCTCACTCCTGTAAACATTATATATATATATATCGTCCTCTACCCAAGTGTTTAGCTAGTTAGTCTTTGCATGTAATCAGTCATTCTCAAGAACTCTGTAAATATTGTTCCTCATCTTAATATAAGTTACATTCTTGTTGTGTATGATCATGTTTGTGTAAGCGCTTAGGCATAGCCTCTAATTGCTGAGAAGGGCCCCTCAACAACTGGAGGTTCTATTTGTACATATTCAGCAGTTTCCTTTCCTTTTTGCAGATAAGTAATTTTTTTTTATGCCTATGTATTTAGTTTTCCTGAAGATGATGTTTTGCTATTGATAAATTGTATTTTTCCTGTCTTTTTGTAATTTATATTTTCAGAATTGATACGACCGGCCATTTGTATTTATGTTTAGTTCATCTCTCAGCCTTCCATTCACACTATTCATCTAGATTTCTTTCTAGTTTGTCTTTCATCATTTAATTCGAATTTAAATAGAATTTTCCAGAATTTGCAGTCATTTCCAGAGTTGTTTTATACAGGAATAGTTAATTAGGTTTTATGTTGATTTACCAATACTTTAACATATAATCTTGTAGCTTTATATACACGTAATTATATAGTGTAATTATATAGTTTTGCAAATCTTGCAAAAATCTCTGCATACATATAACCATTTATTCATTAATCCCATGTCAAGTTTTATCCACATACAATGCTTATTCGGATGATGTAATGTTAAAACTTATTTATTTTATATTTATTTATAGTGTGTAGTTTAGTTTGTAATTGGTGGTTTATTTTGTTTCTTTAGTTTGTAGTTTAGTTTAGTTAATTTATATTAATTTAGTTTGTAATTTGTTATTCAATAACTTTTTTAACTTTGTAATTTTGTAATGGTTAGTTTTGTAAAGTATTGTAAAATCTTTTACTTCACATTGTTTTTAAGTTTTTAGTTTGTGGTTGATTTGTAAAGTGGTTTAGTTAGTATACATTAATTTAATTTATAGTTCATATTGATTCATTTAATTATTTTTATTTATTTAGTTTGTATTGATCAATATTTGTTTATAGTCTTTTCTTTTATGTTAATTATTTTAGATTTTGTTTTGTGATTTATAATATACATTTTATTTCGAACATGTTTTATTTTATTTTTAAGAATAAGTTATAAATTTGGGTTTATCATAGATTTTATTTTGGTAGTTCATAGTTTTGCTTCAAATAACATAAGTACTTGTATTTTGAAAGTTTTCATGAATATATTATTGCGAGTTTGACATTTTAATTAATTAAATATGGAATTAATTAGATAGGTGCTATATTTATTTTTTTATCTTCAACTTATGCATTAATTTTTAGTATTTTAAAGTTTTATCTTGAAAGTTCTCATAGCTTAGTTTAATATAAGTTTACTTTTTAAATTCATAGATTAATTGTTGATTAGATTGGATTTGTTAAACTAGTTTGCTTACATTCCTCACAAAGTATTTGTCTACACTTGGTCCTTAGATTAGTGTTTCAATTTGCTTTATATGAATGCATAAGTGCAATAACTAGAGTAGGATAGTTAGTTAGTTTGCTCTTTTGAAAATATCGAGTAGTTTCTCGTATAGAATAGATAGATTAGTAGCATAATTTCCTGTTTTATTGTAATTAATTTCATATTTTCTTTCGTAATTAATTTCAGTATTTGCTTTCGTAGTTAATCACATGGTTAACAGGGATGATTTTAAGAACCCCCCCTAAATTTATATGTATAAAAATTGGGCGAATCTCTCTGATATATATGAAAATTTGAAGGCGATTTTATCAATAATATAATATGTATATATAAAAAAATTGGCGAATCTTTCATTTTATTATATAATGTTGTAAAATTTTGGCGAATCTTTC